>CM030361.1:152961254-153484785 GCA_017893485.1 Hemerocallis citrina
GTTTGGCCGAAAGGTACTGAAGAAAAATAAATTTGATGGAAGTGTACTGTTTATAACTTCGTTAAGAAGTAAAAAGAGTTAAATTTAGTTTTCCTGCTGATTTTTCTCATTTCGTTTTCCATTCAAAATAAGAGGAAAGTGGAAGAGAAACATTATTCATGGGCTTTCAATAAAATAACCCACCTACTCCTCTACAATTATTTTTACTACTTACTAAAATTTCTTTATCTTTCATCTCTATTTTACACTACAGTAAAACTACATCTAAACAAACAACTTTTTCAGAACTTACTTTCAAACATCTAAACAAACAACTTTTTCAGAACTTACTTTCAAATATTTTGTTTTCATATAGTAATCTTTTATATTGGATACAGTTTACAACCAACCAAACTACCCTTTCATGGTACAAGATTGTATACTTCAAAATCTGTTATACTTTTCTCATTGAGATCTTATTACGTGTTATTCTATTCTAAGACTGAGACCTTCAATTTGAAGGATATCAGGATTTTTCCTCTTAAAGTGCATTAAAGAAATTCGTTCATTTATAACTACACTAGCACATGCAGTACGAACTTTTTCACGCCCATTAAACTTTAGGATTTAAAGGATGGCCAATTTCACCAAACCTCCTTGAATTTTAACCAGTGTTTTGTGGGCATTAGGCGAGGTTGGACCGTGTAGGCACTGCTTACCTCCTAGGCAGTGGGATCTTTTTTACTAAAGAAAATTATCCTGCAAGTTTATTCCTACAATTCAAAAAATTAGAAAAAAAAATTACCCACAAAATTTCAGAAAATTTAAAATAAAGAAATAATAGACTAACATTGGGTTTAAAAGAATTGAGAACATATTAGCAATTTTATAAAATAAGAAGAGAGATTAGTTCATTCAAGCCTCTTAAATGTTTGGACATCTATATAATAAAATACAAAGAAAGCTATCAAGTGGCTCTCATTCATTTGGAAGAAAAACAAATGTCTAGATTTTTTCTCTCAAAAGACATTTTTCCTCTCAAATGTTTCTCCCCAAAATTCAAACTTTTTTTCCCAAAATAAAATAACTCCTTCATTTATTAATCTTTCTCTCTCTTCCCCCTCTTTTCTCTTTTTTCATAATTCTTTCACTCTTTCTTCTCTCTTTTTTTTAGCCAGGTATGTCAAAAAAAAAAAAAAACTGTGAATGTTTTTTTTAATGCAATTTCGGATTATGTTTTTTTTTCTTTCAATTTTTTAATTATATTTTTTTCCGGAGTATGCTTTCATAACTCAATAACATTCAGTTCCATTTAATTGCATTTGAATTACCATATTTGATATGATTGTATTATACTTCACTAAATAATTGTTTTAGATTAGAATGCTTCACTGAGTTAATTTTGATTAGAATGATTTTTTATTATTATGCAATTTCGGATTATCCTTTTTTTGAATATTTGGGCATTTGCTGCTTTGAAAGATTGTTGCAAATTCGTTAATTGACTCGCTTGATCGTGCTTTTATGGCAAATCCATGTTCAATCCCTGTATTTTGAGTTTTTGTAGCTGCAAAATTGTATCTTGATGTGCTTTGCTGCAATTTTACTTCACGTATAAATCACAACAAATTTTCTCTTTTAAATTCATACATGTTTAACTACATAAAAAATAAATAAGGGGGAACTAACTCATGCAGTTTGAGGCGTTAATAGTAATTTATGCAGTTAGAAAATGAATTGCTACTTATGTTATACTCCAAATAAAAAAAGAAATCTCTTATGCTCAAGTCACACATAGCAGGGAATTTCCGATTCACTACTGTTGTAGATTCACAATACTATTTTTGAATCCCAAGCTGCTGATAAATAATACTGCAATATACAAACCAATAAACATCAATGTCACTTCATAATCCTACTTCAAAGTACATTAATACATCAACATTTACTAGCAAATAAACATCTATATAAATCATCCCTTACTGTTTACATGATTTTTCATATATTGTATCGTTCTGAATACGCGTCGTAGGAACGTGCCCACGGGCATACCTAGTGTTTATACATTTCAGAAAGATACAAATAATGATGATAAAATGACAAGATGTAATGCCCTGATTTTTCATTTAATGAAAAATTATTTATTTTTGCGCGTAGTGTGCACGTGCAATATTTTGGTTGAATTAAATCTTATAATTATTTTCATTTTGATGGGTATAAATATTTTAATATGTGCTTTTAATTATTTTCTTTTAAATGGATGAAAAGCCCTTTCTTTTAAAAAGCCTTTTCTTTTAAAAAGCCCAAAATATAATTCATTTATTTTATTTTAAAATAATTATTTTGGCCCATAAACTAAAGTCCATGGACTATTTTTTATACAACTTGTCATGTAGAATACAATTTAAAGACTATTTTATTTTTATACAAAAAATTAATGTACAATTTTTGGGCCTAGTTGCATGCACGTGCACTACGCGTACACGTGCAAAATGCACTCTCCTATGTAGGCCGGTTGCATTCTTTGGAGGGAAACTCAAATTTTGGATGGGGATCATGGTGTGGTGGTTACTCATCATGGGTAGTTTGTGTAACTCCTCCTTAAATCTCCACCATTTGTTCCTAACTCCTACTTCAATCCTAGCCATCTATTTCCCTTGATTTTTAGTATAAATACCCTCTCCCATGGCTAGTATCCTTGTACAAATAAACTCTTCCAAACCTATAGTTCTATTACTTTTCTAGTAGTTATTTTTGAGAGTTAAAAGATTGATAGGGTGTGGGATTGTGCTTGCATTCTATCAAGAAGGAGAGGCCGGCTTTGGAAGTGCTCGGGTTGGCTTTGGAGTGGTCGGATCTTGCTAGTGTGCGTGTTCAAGGAGGAGCATTTCGTTGCAAGGACATTTGCCTAGGAGATTGCTAATTGTTCTTTTCTTCAATAAGGTGGATAAATTTTTCCTATTTCTAAAGTAGGAATGCATGCTAGTTTAATTAGAAAGAATGAAGCATGAAAATGATTAAGAAGAGCACACTTTAGTTGGAAAAAATGACTTTTTGAATGATTGAAATGTGGATATACAAATTTATATGTGGTTCTATTATTTGAGTTGTATGCGAATTGATTAGAATCATGGATTGATTGATAAAAACACATTTATTACTATCAAGAATTACACACAAAAGTTAGTAGATTGATAATACCATTTCTTGTGTTAAATGGATCTTTTGTGTTAATATGGGCATGAATAATTTAAAATATGTGTTGTATGTTGGGTAAATGATTAAGGACAAAGAATTAAGGTGAAAATTTATTGATAAAGAGATTAGAATGCTAAATATGAAGAAATGTCGAAAAGAGAAGAAATGTAGTATTATTATGTATAATTTGAATTAGTGTATGAAAATATATTTTAATTGTTACAAAAATTATTTTGCTCATACCTGTATGTAAATTATATGAGGGAGAATTAATCTAGAGTTATACAGTAATTTTCATGAAAGCAAAATGAAATGATGACTAGTTGAACATTGAGACATTTTAACAACAGAGGAAATTGGTTCAAAAAGAGTTTAAATTGTACTGTGACAACCTGAGCACGTAGCTCAAGTGGTCAGAGAGCGCGGTTGGGTTCCCTGTGGTGACCGGTTCAAATCCCGTAGGCAACATTATTTTGTTTGTTTGTTTTTTAAACAAATTTAACAGCAGGCCGAGAGCATTTAATGCTCTCAGCCATGTTTATACCGCTGGCACAAACCGGCCTAGTGGTCTGTGCTCCGGGCTGTGTTCTCTGGGGTGCTGGGTTCGAATCTTGCCCTCGGCAAGATTGAAAAATTAATTTTTTTGGGGTTTTTAATTGTCCAAAAATTATGAAAAAAATATGGGTATTCTTCTAAAATATATGGGACTTTATAAAAATGATTTGGGAATTATTTGCATGAAATAAAACATGATTTGAGAATAAAATGTGTAATTAGAACTATGGTTTTATAAGTGTATTTTTGGAAAATTATACCTTGCAAAAAGAACTTGAAATGAAGGATTAAGAAGATTAATATAGTAAAGATTGAAGTGATATTATGTGATGGATGTGATTTATTCCTAATTGAGAATAGTATGAAAAATATGAATTGTGAATATTCGTTAGTGATGTAAAGTATTTCTCATTTTGAGAATAATGTGACAACTATGAAATGTGAATTATTCTCGTTGAAGAATAGTGCGACAAATTATGATGTGTGAATATCCATCTTGATTGAATACTAGTGATGTGGGTTTTTAATGTGAAAAATAAAATAACAATTCATGAGTTTCATGATGAATAATTAAAATTCATGTATAGTTATGGACTATTGAACAATTTTGAAATCATGATTGGAAAAGAGAAATGCTATTTGAGTATGATAACTCAACATAATGAATTTATGAATTGGAAATGCTCATTTTGGAAATTGTGAATTGAAAATTGAAACAAAAGAGTAGCTAAGTCTCCCCCGGCGTTGGAAATGAAATGAAATGTAATTTGAAAAGAAAGACCAAGGTTGGTCATGTTGAAATGAATGAATAAGTCCGGTTAGTGGAGAGGCTAACTCTAGAGCTTTGATTTTTGTTCATGATTCTAATAAAAACTAAGGATTAGCGCATAGTGAAGATGTGATGAAAGTGAGAGAAAAACATGAGTATGAGAACTAGGGTTTACGGTGCGGGTGTGTGAGCCACAGAATGCATGCTTGATGAGTCAAGACATGGCGTGGGCACAACTCAGAATGATCGGACTCTAGCCACGCTTGTGGGAGTTTGGTGACTGCAAGAGAATCGTGTGCCATGAAGTGAGGCTGAATTGCCACAGAATGCATGCTTGATGAGTCAAGACATTGCGTGGGATTCCCCTCCAGAATTTTCTGTATACGAGCTTGTACTCATAGATCATCTAGGATACTCACCATAGTTACAGTAGTAGATTAAGTCATGGCGAGGGATTGAACCCTACAAAGATGAAGAACGATTAAGAGGCTTGCCCTCGGACCTATGTAGTATGGGATGCATAGAATCCGAACAAGTGCGCATTAGTGTCATGTAACATAAATAACTGCATTATAGACTAAGTGCATAATCACGACACGACATCAATAGGGTAGTCCCTTTAGTTTGAAATGTGACAAGTTTGTGTTTGCTAAATATGAAAAATAAGTTATACTATTTCCGGCATAGAGAGGATGGCCATGTATAATGATCGTCGGTTGAATAAACTGACGTACCCACAGTCTTATATGCAGGTAAATGGCTTGATAAAGATTAAAGAGGAACAGATGCTTAAAGATTACTCCATGTTGTTGTATATTTATTTTCATTGTTGTAAAATTTTACTTCCGCTGTGCAATGTAAAGTGTAATATTGATGTAAACTCTGATATAAAGTGAAAAGTTCAAATTTCCTTGTAAAATTGTACTAAAGGAAGTGTAAAGATCCTGTAGAACATCTCGAATTCAGTGTATTTGGGATTCGGGGCGTTACACAAGACTATTGGTTATTGATATAAGTGGCACGTCGACACCACTATTACACACAACAATCACAAGTCACATGAATAATCAACTTTCCTTCAATATCAAATGCAAAACATGCCAAGTTTAATAATAATCTAAGAATCAAACATTGAATCCTAATAGCACACAAGCAAAAATATTAACTTGGCTAGAAAAGAAATAAACATGCATTTGGAGTTCTAAGAGTATCTGTAGTTGTTCAATCTCAAATTTTAGGTATTTGGTATATAGAAATAGAAATTTTGGATTTCATCTGTTCGTTTTTACTCAAATTTTGAGTTTTAATTTTTAAAAATGGACGGACGATGAATGATATACAGTCCATTAATTTTTGTTTAAAAAAAATAAAAAACCAACGGACCGAGAATCATTTCCTGTCTGAGAATCTAAAAAAAATAAATTTAACTCCTAATTCATTCCTAATTAACTCTTATTTTATTCCTAATTAAATCTTATTAAATTTTAAATAAATTTTAATTCTTAGTTAAAATTCAATTAAAACTCAATCTATACACATAGAAATGTTTATAGGCTGTAGTCTCTAGGAGTTTTTCCACCAAAATGGAAAGAAAGAGCATGGGATCTACCGTCCGAGTTCGAATTTTTTTTTTATTTATTAAAAAATCGATTAGACGTCTGATCAATTTTTTTTATAAAAATGGATCAGACAGAAAATCATTTAGCGTCCGATATATTTAAATAAACAAAAGCAGCAACGAAAGTTGATCTTCCATCTGATTGAACGGACGACTGATCATCTTTCGTCGACTATTTTTTTCAAATTCCTATATCTTCTTCCAAATATGGCAGACCACTGGTCACCCAAAACTCAAAATTTGGGTATATTGCCAACGACTACAACACACTATTTTTTTTTCTCCAAAATTTGGCAAGACTACAACACATTTTTTTCTATTTTTTTTCTTCAAATTTTGGCAATATAGCCAACGACTACAGATGCTCTAAAGGAATAAAACTATGTTAAGTTTTTGCATTGTTGTAACCATGATGTCGCGACCAACCTACTTGAGCCTACTCCCCCTCTACCTAAACCTCCTCACTGCTTTTCGCTTCAGGCCACAATTCTTCCCACTTTGCGACTGGATCTTCTACTAAGCATGTCTCCTCCTTGTCGAAGAATAAAGGTTCTCTCAAAAATTCTATTCAGAAACCCTTCCCCGTTCCTCGCCATAACAGCAACTTGAATTTTAAACCTGCTGTTTCTCCTTCCAAGCCTCCTAATCTGGTGTGGATTAACCCAGCTATTTAATCCCAATCTTCTCCTACTCAATTGAATTCAGATGCTGCTCCCTCCTTGGGCCCAACTCGTGTTCAGCCTAAAAGTGTTATCCTTCCTCTGAGGGGGATCGCCACTGATGAGACCACTGTGGCTTCTCCCTGGCTCAAGCCATGGGGATACCAGTTATGCCACATAAACGGGTTGATTCCACTGCTGGAGAGTCTAGCTCCCTCCCCAGTTCTTCCTCCTCTTGGCCAGCTTGGAACGTCAATCCTTACTTCGCAGGGGATTGGGATAAGTACAAAAATGCGATTATTGTGTCACCCTCTGGGAAGAACAAGTAGGAGGTGGAGTCACTGAAAGCTTCTTGTACTATGCCCAGTGACACACCAGTTTGGCTTGGAGCTGGTTTCAAGGACGAGGAGGATTTCCTTTACCTCTTCAGTGCCTTCGGGAGGCGGCAAGGTACATCCTCTCCGATCTTTTTTTACTTTTCCTGCTTCTACTGTGCATTCTATTCTGCTTCTTAATTTGTGTTCTGTTACTGTGCAACCATGTGTTTTGTTTCAATCACTTTATTATCCTACTTTTATTAATTTCCTTTTGACAAATTTGGATCGGTTGAAGGGTCAATCTCTTACCCTACAAGATCCTCTTCTCCCTCCCGCATATTCTATGTTTCGATTGGACTTTGCGGGGATAACTACAAAGTTATCTTCTCTGGATTCTTCTCATTCTTCTCCTGCTTCTTATGTTCCCATTATTGTTGCCTCCTACCAACCAATGGCTTTGTCCAGTACTCCTCATGAGGACTCATGTTCGGGTTATGATTCTTCGTCCATTCTGTACCACTGTGGTCCACCTGACCCAATAAGGGGGAGGGGGAATCTCTCCCCTGCAGGTTCCCTCCTCGAGTTGACCAATGACTCCTATAACCTTAGCCCTCACCTTCCTGCTCGAAGAGCTCAAATTAATTCTCTTCCTTTGATTAGATCTAGCGCCCGGATCCGAGCAAGGAATATTTCTCATCTTTCGGCCTCCTCGAAAGCGTCGTTAGCGGTGCAAGTTAAGAATCTAAAAATTCCACCGTTCGATCCTCAAAATTAAAACCTTTCGGCCTTTGGTTCGGTCTACCATGTTCAGTTTGACTCCCTTTCCAACTCGGATATGTTCACTTTGGCTTCGGATATGGGTTTTTTCTTAGATCCATCCCGTTTTCAAGATTTGGATGCTATCCGCAATTTAGAAACTAAGCGTGCCAGAGATTTCTCCTCTTCCCATAATTAGTATCTCTTGGAATATCAGGGGGCTTGGCAGCGCCCCAAAACAACAAGCTGTGTATCAATTGACAGCCTCCTCCCATTGTGATTTGATCACCATTGTGGAAACTAAACTTCACCCCATTTATCTTTCCATGCTTAGATCTATTGGTGGTTCAATGATATCCAACTGGATATCATTAGACACGATAGATACTCGAGGAGGTATCCTCTTTGGATTCAAAGAGGCTTCTTTCCATCTTATATCCGTTCGTCGTCTCCAATTTTTCCTGGTTGTTTGCCAGTGGTTGAAATTCAACTGTGAGCTTACTGTTGTTTCGGTTTACGGCCCTAGATCATCTGGTCATCGCCAGTCTTTCTGGGATGAATTCAAATCTTATATCGGATTGGTTCAGGGGTTCTGGATTTTCTGCGGTGACTTTAATGTTACTAGGTTTGCCCACGAAAGAATTGACAATCCTTTAACCTTAAATAGCTCGATGCGATTCAATGATTGTATTCGAGATCTTGATCTTGTTGATATCCCCATTAACGACATTGGCAAAGGTGGCCATAGGACCGGGAGATAGAACACGCTTGCCCCCCGAGGGCTCCCCCACAAGAGTTCGGTGCTGGTCATCAAGTCGCATCTTGAATGAAAAGCCTTCGAGTTGAGCCTCAGGTGCTTAAGCCCGATGTAATCAAGGGTGCGATTGTAATCCTCGTCTTGGGTGAGGATGACGCGATCAATAACTGCTTCCCAATCAGCCATTAGCTCCTTCTCCATCGCTTCCCACGCTAGCTTCTCGTTCTCCAGCTTTTCCTCCTTTGACAACTCCTTCCGAGCCTGCTTCTCCGTCGCGAGCTCCACCTTCAGCTCCTTCATCCTTTGCCTGAGATCATCGTTCCTCCCCATGATCTCCTTCTGGCCTGCTTCGGCCAGCTGGGCTAGCTGGAGAAGCGAATCGTGCCTCCTCTTCAACTCGACCCCGTTGAGGGTCACCTAAATAGAAGAAAAGTGAACCTCAGCAAAAATAAACGCTACTATAGAGGGTCGGTAAAGACATAATGCACTTACTAGAATGGGGGCCTACACCAACATGCCATAAATCTCCTCGTCTGACTCCTTATTCTGAGCCGCCTTGTCACGAGGAATGGCGAGGTGTTAAGCTACCAGCAGCTCATTAAGGCATTCCATGTAACATCCCGAACTTCCTATATGGAGAATTCGAGACACGAGCCAGGACCTTTACATTCAATTAGTCACAATATGCAGAAAACAGGAAAATTTAAAACTTTTATTAATACAATATTATAGGCCGAGTGTTTTCCATTGATTTAATACTTTACATCAGAGTATACATGAATAAAATGATAACATTGGACTCTTCACTTGTAGACCATGCCTTGACTAGAGTCCTCCCGGTTTGGTGATCATGTATCCACAACCTATTAAAGTGGGGACGTTAGTACATCTACTGACGCTTAAAGGCTGATGACTAGCAGCGAATCTCCAAAAACAAATATATGAAAACATGGTAAATGTGTCAGTGTAGTTTAAGTGTTCGTGAGTGCTATGACTAGAACCTAATGTAATGTCAACTAAGGCTAGGATGCTCCTATTCTAGTGCAAGCAAGACTCTGGAACAGTATGCAGCACATACTACATACACCCTATATCAAGCCGTTTCTCCATATATAGGTGATATGGCTAAAAATAGGGTTAAATCGGAACCGTCCAAATCAGGTACAAATCTTAAAGCTTGGGGGTAAAATGGTAATTTCACCTTCAAACGGGTCTGAAATGGGAACTGGGCCTTTTCCCAAAGGCCTAATAACCCATAAATGGATCCGTCTTACTGGGTTCGGGCTCCAACCCGCAAGAAACATAATCCAGCTGGATAGAATTTGGGTTTATGATTGTCCTTAATCAGCAGTCCTGATCACTTCTATCCATTCACTGGGAAGTAGGGATTTGATCTTATCCCGAAACTGGTTCCTAAGGCGGCTATAAATACCCCCCATCCCCCACTGTTACCAGGTAATCAATCTTTTGCCAATCAAAGCTCTTTCATAATCTTTCTGATTACTGACAAGAGCGTCGGAGGGTGTGTCACCGGAATTAACCCCAGTGTTTTGCACTTTTTGCAGGTCAACAGCGGAAGAATCTCGATCAAGCTCCGGTGAAGGTGTTCAGGTTTGAATATTCAACTTCCCTCGAATCCACAAATCTATCTATTTGCCCCCACACCGATTTCAGCGGCAACAGATTGGCACCGTCTGTGGGAAAGGCGAATAGCAGTCTAACCTCTTCCACCGGTCAACACCGCCTCCAGCCATACCACCAAGGAAGTTGAGATCTAGAGGGTCCAACCGTGGACCCACTCATCCTTAACCACAACTGGAGGCTCCCCTCCAACCCATCCAGCCTCAAGGACAGCTCCCTCCTCAACCCGATCAGCCGCTGCAGCAGAGGCAGCCTCCTCCCCAAAATCTTCAACACCAGCAAGCTCCACTCGGGCCCCAGAACACTGGTATAGGGACCTCTCATCCTCACCCTCAGAAGCAACCTCTTCACCGTGACCATATCTCCGTACATAACCCTTCAACCGACTCCATGACATCTCATAACCCTCGGCCCTCAGAAGACATCCGCAACGTCATCATCAACCGACAGAAAGAAGAGGACCTTCGCCACCGTTTGGATGAAAGGCGGGTCCGTGAGGGAGTCTCCCGTGCAGAACGTCCAAATGCACGATCTCCTCGCCGTCGCGACCACAGGAGGTCCCCTCTTTATAGGAGGCAGAGGGAGTCCCCTGAATACCATCAAAGAAGGCATCACTCTCCCGCTAGTCGACAGCCCCAGAGGGACCAGAACAGACCTATCACCCGAGTAGAATTTCAAGAGTTCCAGGCAACAATCTTGCAGGCTCTCAATCTCCAGCCAAACAACAACAATAATGTTCAAAGGGTCCCCACTCCTCCGCCGGTTCGTAGCCCATGCCATCGGTCCCTCAGTCCTCTTCAAGCTCCGAGCCACTGCCATCACATTCCTAGCCCTCAGCAGTCTCTGAGCTACCGACGCCATAGCCCACGCTCCCCTTCGTACAAAGATGAGTCCAGAGGATCACCAGGATACCGTCGAAGGGATGATGCTGTCTACTGCCGTCTCCACAAGATGGAGAGGCACCTCGGTGAACTCGATAGGGACGAGGAACATCTAGGAACGACCCTCCGACCAAGCAGACCTCTGTTTTCTCGAACCATCATGGTGGCACCTGTTCCAGCAAACTTCAAGCCCCCACAGTTCGAGATATATATGGGGGAGTCAGATCCCATAAATGACATCGAGAGTTTCAAGACTCTCATGACAATTCATCAAGCCTCCGATGCCCTCCTATGCAAAACCTTCCCAGCTACTCTCAAAGGCCCAGCTCGGGAATTGTATTCCCGCCTCGCTCCATCCTCCATATTCTCTTTTAAACAGTTTGAGACCTTCTTCATAACCCACTTCGTGAGCAGCCGCCGCTCCGAAAAGATGAGTATTTCACTACTCTTCCTCAATCAGAAGAAGGGCGAGAAGTTAAGAGATTATGTGCGGTTAACCGCGGAGTCCAGGTCCATCGCCTCCCTTGACCAATCGGTCACTGCAGCCGCCTTCCAGTCCAATATCCTCAACTCCAACCTCCGGTCCTCCCTAGCCAAAAAGCCCCCATGGGATTTCTCTGATCTTCTTCTAAGAAACGAGAAGTACATCCGCACGGAGGAGGTTGAACATCGCCCCACATTCGAGGGATCCTCTTCTGGAAATAAGAGGAAGGCTGCTGAAGACGAGGGAGCCAAAAAGCTCTAGAAGGACAATGGGGGTCAGCATCGTCCACCTCCCAGATTTGAAAAGTTTACCCCTCTCAACGCCAATGTCTTAACCATTCTCATAGAAGTGGAGAAAGAAGTGTTAGGGTTATATACTGAAAGCATCACTTTTGTATTAACTTTATTTTCTTATTTTTTTGAATGAGAATCATATGGGCATATGTTTGCATATTGTGTTTATTATAATATTAATGCAAGTGTCTGATATTCTATAAGGTTGATAATATGGTGTGAGGTGACACATAGAAGATCATATTATCAGTTCCCTATGGAATATATAAATAGTTCACAACCTAGACGGACTTGGACAATCCATTGGAAAGGTTGTAGTGTAATCTGGTATTAGTCTGTCTTGACTATAGGTTTACACTAGTACACTTTGTGTGTATTGAACAGGACCACTTGAGGTTGTTCTCTTTGTACTGACTGCAAAAGAGAACAAACACCTCTGTTATTATGGATGCTTATGCTCTTAATCCAGATATAATAATAGACATGTATATGTAGTGTGCATTACTTTGACTCATAAAAGAGTGAGATTCATTATGGATCAACAACCTCTATGAATTGGGTAATAGCATTGTATGTATGATGGGCTGTTGATTGTAAAAGAAATCCATATCCCGATACGTCGGGTTGATGATGTCCCCTTAAGGAGATCATAAGGATTGTCATGTAAACCCTGCAGGTGGATTACATCCGACATGACAAATAAAGTTGAGTGGTACTACTTAAGGATAAAAGATGTTGATCAATATAGTTGTCAGTAACTTAATTTGATCGACGGACATTCGATATCTTAACATGGGGAGTTGAACGAGCATATAATAAAAGGAGCCCATAAATATAATTTGGGATTAGGAAGGTAGTGCAACAATAGCTCCTTAGTGGACCGAGCTATTGTTAATGGGCCTGGGTTGTGTGTTCGGGCTGAACACGGGATACCCAGATTCGTTAGGAGACCTAACTCAAATTTCTCCTCATGGTCCCTGCCGTAGCCTTATATATATCCTCTATTCTCTGGCCGTCATTCACAATCTGAAATATAAGATTTTTTTTCTCAAAACTCGTGATTCACGTAAGGAGAGAAAGAGAGGTCAGCCAAGGAGAAGAAAGGTTGGGAGATCGTCGCCCACATGACGTCCAACCCGAGGAAGGAATACGTGCAGAAGATCTTGGGGTCGCTGTCGTCTTCTACTCACCGCAGGTATAATTTGTGAACCCTAGATTCCGCTATATAGGGTTAGATCACATTTTTAATCTATTTATATTTAACGATCGATACGCACACCAATCCGTAGTCCTGGGAATCATCTCAGTTCCATCAATTGGTATCAGAGCCGGTATTGGATCTGCGTATTGATTGTTACATCCATGTTGTCCAATAAAACTTGTGTTGCATGATAGTCGGTAGATGTAGATCTGTTCTAGATGTAGATCTGTTCTAACTCGGTTTTGCAGGCATCTTAGATCCAACTATTATGGTCCAATGCATGTTTTGTTTGTGTTGTTGTTGGTTTGTGGATGTAATTATTGTGTTGTTGTTGTTTTGTGGATGTAATTAATATCACGAGGGTTGATCGTGCTTATAATTTTAATTTTTCAATCTAGATTATGTGTGAACTCCTTCGGGAGGCATAGGATTGATGTAATTTTAATTTTTCAATCTAGATTATGTATGAACTCCTTCGGGAGGCATAGGATTGATGTAATTTTAATTTTTTTGATCGATCGTGATGGCGGTGGTGGCTGTTTCTGACGCCGTAGGAGATGCTGTTTTCAGGCAGTCCGGAGATCGACAGGTCGAACCCCGTATAGCTCCGCGCAGGGTCAGATTTGGGCTTCGCACAATCGGGGAAGAATCAGGAAGGATGGCCATAATAGTTGGATATTTATTTTCAAATTTATTGCCATTATTGCTTATTCTGATTATGCATGTTTATTATTTTGTGATTTTTTTTTTTTTTGAAAAAAAAAACTAGGGTCACATTAATAATGGACAACATGGTTATAAATTAACTAGTAGAAAAACCCTCATTGTTAAATAACTAAGTGGAAGAGGGAATTCATTTAACATGAATCCCACGGTCTCCATTGCTGGTTTGTAGGTGATATAATTGTACTTGCATGTTGGCTTTAGTGCTTTCCTCCATATCGGATGAGTATAATTATGGATCACCAGTACAGACTTCCTTAGGGATAATTGTAGAAAGTTACCTAGTATGTGTTCACTTCTCCATCTGAAGGAACTCAATACAAGATAATGGACTTAGTATTAAGCAATGGTATACACTTAGATACAAATAATGGTATCCTCCCCATCGGAGTCACTGCTATTATTTGTAGGACCAGAGCAAGACCAACAGATTAATTTTATTTGTCAAAAAGTTGTGTTGACATGATAGTAAAATTAATAGGAAAAACCTACTTGAACAAATATTGAATTTGTATACGTCCACACTATCGTGGCATGCTAAATTCATGGTGTTTAAGGTGTTGGTGAATTTTTTTTATTATTGTTTTGAGGGAATCAATATTTAATTAATTCAAAAAGTTTTGCCCTACATAATTTTTTTTATGTGATTCTCAGGATTTCAAAAATGGGTTCTTTCAGTCCACTTATGGTGATTCTTAAAGAAAACAAACTTACTGGCCCTAATTATAATGACTGGAAACGTAACTTGGATATTGTCTTAACTGCTGAAGAGTACAAATTTGTACTCAATGAAGTATGCCCACCTAAGCCTGATGCTAACTCTGATGAAGAGGTCAAAGAGGCTTATAAGAAGTGGAATAAGGCAGATGAGATGGCGCGGTGTTACATTTTGGCATCTATGTCAAATGTACTGCAGCATCAGCATCAGGCCATGCCCACAGCTTATGATATGATGTACAACCTTAAGGAACTCTTCGGACATCATAGTAGAGCAGCTAGACAACTTGCTATGAAGAGTTTGATGAATGCATCCATGGCTGAGGGGACACCAGTAAGGGATCATGTTCTCAAGATGATGGGTCATCTAAATGAGATGGAGATCCTTGGTGCTGAAATCGATGGGGAAACCCAGGTCGATATCATTCTCGGGACTCTGCCTAAAAGTTTTGACTCGTTTTGCCTTAATTACAACATGAACAAAAGGTTGTATACTTTGTCAGAACTTGCAAAAGAACTACAGGATGCTGAAGCTCTCTTCAAGCAGAATGCCCATGTTTTTGTGACTAAAAAGGTTTCTACTTCTAAGCCGAAAGGTGGTAAGAAGAAGAAAGTTCAGAAACAAGTAAACTCAGCAAAGAAGGGCATGGAACCTCAAGGCGCTGTGAAAAAGCCGAAAGGCAAGTGTTTCAAGTGCAAAGGGTCAGGACATTGGAAGACTGACTGTCCACTTCTCAAACAAAAGAACAAAGAAGGTATATCTCATTTACTAGTTGTTGAAACATGTTTAGCGGTGCTATCTATCGGCACCTGGTGTGTAGATACAGGAGCCACTAATCATGTCTGCAATACACTGCAGGGGTTCCAGGAAACCAGACAGCTCAGTGATGGAGAGATATGCTTGTTTATGGGTGACGCTACAAGAGTAGCGGCCGTTGCAATAGGAGATGTTATTTTATCTTTTGGTAGAAATAAGTCTTTGACATTGAGAGATTGTCTTTATGCACCTTCACTTAGAAGGAATTTAATTTCTGTTTCTATGCTAGTTAAGGATGGATATTCAGTTTATTTTAATGACAATATTGTTATTAGAAAAAATAAGCATTTTATCTGTTCTGGTGCATTGGTTGATAATCTATATGTCATTAATCCTATTTCGCCCACAATGCAACTTATGGAAATGAATAATATGTCTTCTAACATAAATAAGAGAAAAGAACCTTCTTGTATGAACCAAACATATCTTTGGCACTTGCGATTGGGGCATGTTAACCTAAGAAGGATTCAAAGACTGGTTAAAGATGGACCTTTGAGTTCATTGGAAGTGGAGACACTACCAGTCTGTGAATCCTGCTTGGAAGGTAAAATGACCAAAAGGCCTTTCAAGACAAAGGGGTATAGGGCCAAAGATGTGTTGGAATTGGTTCATTCTGATTTGTGTGGGCCCATGACTGTCCAGGCTAGAGGTGGCTTTGAATATTTTGTCACATTTACTGACGATTATTCAAGGTATGGATATATTTATTTGATGCGCATTAAGTCTGAGTGCTTTGAGAAATTCAAAGAGTATAAGGCAGAAACAGAGAAGCGTCATGGAAAATGTATCAAGTCATTACGTTCAGATCGTGGTGGCGAGTATCTCTTTGGGGAGTTTAGGGACTATTTGTCAGAGGCTGGGATTACATCCCAATTATCAGTACCTGGAACACCCCAACATAATGGTGTAGCAGAAAGAAGGAATAGGACTCTTATGGAGATGGTTAGATCAATGATGAGTTATTCAGATTTACCAGATTCGTTTTGGGGATATGCCTTAGAAACTGCAGCTTATATTCTGAACTTGGTTCCTTCTAAGTCAGTACTAATTACTCCCACAGAACTGTGGACTGGGCGTAAGCCTAGTCTGAAACATGTTCGGATTTGGGGTAGTCCAGCACACGTGCTGAATGGGAAAGCCGATAAGTTGGAATCTCGTACAGAAGTACGCTTGTTTGTAGGCTATCCAAGAGGAACGAAAGGAGGTTTATTTTATAGTCCTAAGGATCAGAAGGTCATTGTTAGCACCAATGCTCGATTCTTAGAGGAAGACTATGTGATGAACCATAAACCCATAAGTAGAGCTGTTCTAGAAGAACTGAGAGGTGAGACACCAAATACTTCAGTACCAACAGTACAGCAGGATGTACCACCAGTAACTGCACAACGTGTCACAAATATTACACCACAACCAATAGTGCCACGTCGTAGTGGGAGGGTTGTGATACAACCTGATAGATATATGTTCTTGGGAGAGTCATCAGACTTTGTCCCTGAGGAACAAGATTATGATCCCTGTACCTACAAGGAAGCACTCCAAGATAAAGATGCAGAGTCTTGGCAAAAAGCAATGATATCTGAAATAGAATCTATGGATTCTAATCAAGTCTGGGAGCTTGTAGAACCACCTATTGGTGTAAAAGCCATTGGATGCAAGTGGGTCTATAAGAGAAAAAGAGGATCAGACGGTAAGGTTGAAACCTTTAAAGCTCGGCTTGTTGCAAAAGGTTTTACTCAAAGAGAGGGTATCGATTATGAGGAAACCTTTTCGCCAATAGCCATGCTTAAGTCTATCCGGATTCTTTTATCTATTGCAGCTCATCTTGATTATGAGATTTGGCAAATGGATGTCAAGACAGCTTTCCTTAATGGAAGTCTTGAGGATGACATCTATATGAAGCAACCAGATGGGTTCATTGAAAAGGGCCAAGAGCATCTTATTTGTAAGCTCAAGAAGTCCATTTATGGACTTAAGCAAGCTTCTAGATCTTGGAACATATGTTTTGATCAGGTGATAAAATCCTATGGATATGATCAATGTCAAGATGAATCGTGTGTATACAAAAAGTGTGACGGAAACGTAGTGGTATTCCTAGTACTTTACGTGGATGACATCTTGCTCATTGGAAACAATGTGAAGGTATTATCTAACGTAAGGGTATGGTTATCCAAACAGTTTGATATGAAGGACTTGGGAGAAGTACGTCACATCCTTGGGATCAAAGTTCTACGAGATCGCAAGAAAAGGATGTTGGGCTTGTCTCAAGCTTCCTATATCGATACTATACTAACTCGTTTTAGCATGCAAAATTCTAAGAAAGGTTTCTTACCTTTTAGGTATGGAATTGCCTCATCAAAGGAGCAGTGTCCGAGGACACCTAAAGAGATAGAGAACATGAAAGCAGTTCCTTATGCTTCAGCAGTAGGAAGCTTAATGTATACAATGCTATGTACGAGACCAGATATCTGCTTTGCCGTTGGCATGGTTAGCAGATATCAGTCTAATCCAGGACAAGAGCACTGGACTGCCGTAAAGCATATTTTGAAGTACCTGAAAAGGACTAAAGATTACATGCTAGTTTACCAGGCAGATAGTTTAGTTGCCTTGGGGTATACAGACTCAGATTTTCAGTCAGATAGGGATTCCAGGAAATCAACCTCAGGTTATGTATTTACTTTGGGAGGTGGAGCCACTATATGGAGGAGTATCAAGCAAAAATGTATTGCTGATTCTACCATGGAAGCCGAGTATGTGGCAGCCTCTGAGGCAGCCAAAGAAGCGGTTTGGCTCAGAAACTTCCTATTGGACTTGGATGTGGTACCTAATTTGCCTAAGGCTATTACACTTTATTGTGATAATAGTGGTGCAGTTGCGAATTCGAAGGAACCACGAGCCCATAAGGCAAGTAAACACATTGAGCGCAAGTACCACCTGATACGAGATTTCGTAAAGAAAGAAAAAGTTGCTGTGATCAAGATAGCATCAGCAGACAACCTAGCTGATCCCTTCACTAAGAGCTTACCAGCTAAGGCTTTTGATAGTCATGTTGAGGGAATGGGAGTCAGATGCGTAGCAGCATGGCTTTAAGTATAAGTGGGAGATTTGTAACAGTATACTAAAAGCAATGCTTTGAGTATAAGTGGGAGATTGTTAGGGTTATATACTGAAAGCATCACTTTTGTATTAACTTAATTTCCTTATTTTTTTGAATGAGAATCATATGGGCATATGTTTGCATATTGTGTTTATTATAATATTAATGCAAGTGTCTGATATTCTATAAGGTTGATAATATGGTGTGAGGTGACACACAGAAGATCATATTATCAGTTCCCTATGGAATATATAAATAGTTCACAACTTAGACGGACTTGGACAATCCATTGGAAAGGTTGTAGTGTAATCTGGTATTAGTCTGTCTTGACTATAGGTTTATACTAGTACACTTTGTGTGTATTGAACAGGACCACTTGAGGTTGTTCTCTTTGTACTGACTACAAAAGAGAACAAACACCTCTGTTATTATGGATGCTTATGCTCTTAATCCAGATATAATAATAGACATGTATATGCAGTGTGCATTACTTTGACTCATAAAAGAGTGAGATTCATTATGGATCAACAACCTCTATGAATTGGGTAATAGCATTGTATGTATGATGGGCTGTTGATTGTAAAAGGAATCCATGTCCCGATACGTCGGGTTGATGATGTCCCCTTAAGGAGATCATAAGGATTGTCATGTAAACCCTGCAGGTGGATTACATCCGACATGACAAATAAAGTTGAGTGGTACTACTTAAGGATAAAAGATGTTGATCAATATAGTTGTCAGTAACTTAATTTGATCGACGGACATTCGATATCTTAACATGGGAAGTTGAACGAGCATATAATAAAAGGAGCCCATAAATATAATTTGGGATTAGGAAGGTAGTGCAACAATAGCTCCTTAGTGGACCGAGCTATTGTTAATGGGCCTGTGTTGTGTGTTCGGGCTGAACACGGGATACCCAGATTCGTTAGGAGACCTAACCCTAATTTCTCCTCATGGTCCCTGCCGTAGCCTTATATATATCCTCTATTCTCTGGCCGTCATTCACAATCTGAAATATAAGATTTTTTTTCTCAAAACTCGTGATTCACGTAAGGAGAGAAAGAGAGGTCAGCCAAGGAGAAGAAAGGTTGGGAGATCGTCGCCCACATGACGTCCAACCCGAGGAAGGAATACGTGCAGAAGATCTTGGGGTCGCTGTCGTCTTCTACTCACCGCAGGTATAATTTGTGAACCCTAGATTCCGCTATATAGGGTTAGATCACATTTTTAATCTGTTTATATTTAACGATCGATAAGCACACCAATCCGTAGTCCTAGGAATCATCTCAGTTCCATCAAGAAGGGATCTTGCCTCCTGCCCCGAAGATGAATACCCCCAAGAAGAGGAGAGATAAGGAGAAATGGTGCCGCTACCATCGAGACCATGGCCACGACACCAATGACTGTCGGGCCCTGAACAATGAGATCGAAGCCCTTATTCAGAGAGGGTAGCTCTCCAAATTTGTAAGAAAGGACCGGGTCAACCTTCCTCCACCCCCCAGGGGGGCTAACAAGCGGCCCGAGAGGCGTGACGAGACTCCCGAATTCGAAGAAGAGCGCATCTTGTACCTCATCCACGGAGGTTCAATGGGAGGAGCCTCTAACTCATCTCGAAAGGCTTTCATCAGGCAAGTCAATTCGGTGCACAGCATACCCCCTCCCATAGGTCTTGGAGTCCCGGTTACTTTCTCGGATGAAGATCTAGAGGGTGTCCGAACCCCCCACTGTGATACACTGGTGATTAATCTCCACATGGCAAACTTCAAAGTGGAAAGAATTTTAGTGGATAACGGCAGTTCTGTCAACATCCTCTTCCTGGCGGCCTTCCGAGGGCTCAAATTATCGCAGGACAGGCTCAAGCCCGCCGGCTACACTCTCCATGGGTTCACGGGAGTGCCAGTGACGATCGAAGGGGTCATAACCCACGACGTGACTGCTGGCAAAACTCCTACTACCCGAACGGAGCCAATGGACTTCACGGTTGTCGACATCCCAGCCGCTTACAATGTGATCCTAGGTCGACCTGGCCTAGCTGCTTTAGAAGCCATCCCGTCAGCTTATCATCTGAAAATGAAGTTCCCCACCAAGGCAGATGTAAGGGAAGGAAGGGGAAGTCAAGAGATGGCCCGCAAATGCTACATGACCTCGACCGGAGGACCCGTCCTTTCCCTCGAGACCCTTGAAATTCCCCAGGAAAACACCCAGCCTATTTTAGAACTGGTAGACGAGCTGGAAGAAGTGCTCTTATCGGAGCAAGATTCGACCCGCAAATTCTTCATTAGCAAAACCCTTCCTTCTACCCTCTGTTTCGATATAGTCCAGTGCATAAAGAGGAATCGGGACCTCTTTGCATGGACAGCTGCCGACATGCCAGGGATTTCTGAAGACCTCCTCATCCACCACCTAAGTGTTGCTCCGGGGTCCATACCGGTCCAGCAGAAGAGGCATAAATTCGCCCCGGAGCGCCAGCAAGCCATAAAAGAAGAAGTAGAGAAGCTCCTCAAAGCCCGGTTCATACAAGAGTTTAATTATCCCGAGTGGCTCTCTAATGTCGTAATGGTTAAGAAGGCCAATGGAAGCTGGAGAATTTGCATCGACTTCACAGATTTGAACAAGGCATGCCCCAAGGATCCTTTCCCACTCCCCAGCATCGACACCTTGATCGATGCCACTTCAGGCCATGAGCTTTTGAGCTTCATGGATGCCTTCTTCGGATATAACCAAATCAGAATGTTTCCCCCGGATATCCCAAATACATCCTTCATCACAGATCAAGGCCTCTACTGCTATAGGGTAATGCCCTTCGGGCTCAAAAATGCCGGGTCACTTACCAATGCCTCGTCAATAAGGTCTTTCAAAATCAAATCGACCGCAACATGGAGGTTTATGTCGATGCTATGCTAGTAAAAAGCGTCCAGGGGTCCGACCATGTCGCCGACCTCCAAGAAGCCTTCGACGTGTTGAGGAAGCACAACATGAGACTAAACCCAAATAAGTGTGCATTCGGGGTCTTATCTGGTAAGTTCCTGGGCTTCATGGTCAGTCAGAGGGGGATTGAGGCCAACCTCTAGAAGATAAAAGCCATCCTCAATATGGCTCCTCCTACAAATGTGAAAGAAGTGCAAAAGCTTATAGGACGCCTCGCGGCTATAGGGCGCTTCCTGTCTAAGTTAGGGGAAACGTGTCTTCCTTTCTTCAAAGCCCTCAGGGGGGCTAAGGGTTTTGAGTGGGGCTAGTAGCAGCAAGAATCGTTCGACCAACTGAAAGCCTATCTGGTCAACTCCCCACTCCTCAGCAAGCCAACTCCCGGGGAAACACTCTATCTCTACCTCGCTGCCTCCAAGAAAACCCTCAGTGCTGTCCTAGTGAGGGAAGAAGACAAGGCTCAGAAGCCTATCTATTATGTGAGCAAGGTCTTTAGAGACGCTGAGCTTTGCTATCCGAGATTGGAAAAGATAGCATACGCCTTGGTTATGGAAGCCAGGAAGCTCGGCCCCTATTTTCAATCCCACTCGGTGGTCGTCCTTACCAACCAGCCGCTCAAGCAGGTCCTGCACAAGTCCGAGACCTCCGGACGTCTAATGAAGTGGTCGATCGAGCTGAGTCAACACGACATATCTTATCAGCCCCGGACTGCTATCAAGGCCCAAGCCCTAGCCGAATTTATAGCGGAAAGCACAATCTCGAAAGTAAGTCAAGCAGCAGATGGACCCCCCATCTGGACAGTATATGTAGATGGATCTTCTTGTGCTGAAGGGAGCGGAGCCGGAGTTATTCTGGCAGGCCCCGATGATTTCGTTCTCCAATACTCCCTCCGCATCAACTTCAAAGCTTCCAGTAACGAAGCTGAGTATGAAGCCCTAATAGCAGGCCTGGGCATGGCTCGCAAGGCAGGAGTGCAACGGGTCCGAATATTCAGTGACTCGCAGCTTGTTGTAAATCAGGTCTTAGGAGAATACGAGGCGTGAGGCGACCGAATGGCCAAGTACCTAGCCAAGGTCCAAAGTCTCATGGCTTCATTTGAAGAGGTGCAACTCCAGCGGATCCCCAGAGAAGAGAATGCCCAAGCAGATGCCCTCTCAAAACTAGCCTCTTCCTCCCTCTAAGGTCTTGAGCAGACCGTCCTGATCGAAGTTCTCCTAAGGCCCAACATCAAAGAAGAAGTCCCCGACGCAGTGGAGTCGTTACCTATCCAACTCAAGTATAATTGGATGAAGCCTTTGATTGAGTTCCTCAGAGACGAGAGCCTCCCCCAAGATCCTAAAGAAGCTCGCCGAATCCGAACGAGAGCAGAGCGGTACACCCTCAATGAAGGAGTCTTGTACAAACGCTCCTATACCCAAGAAGATGGCAGACCCTACTTGAGATGTCTCTCTCCAGAAGAAGCCTTGTATGCCTTAAAAGAACTCCACGAAGGTATAGGCGGAGCCCATTCAGGATCAAGGTCCCTCGCCAGGAAAGTTTTGAACTACGGATTCTTCTGGCCTACCCTACTTTGGGACGCCGAACAACATGTCCGGAAATGCAGCTCATGTCAGCAATTCTCCAACATCTGTCGCCTACCCCAAGCACAACTCACCTCTCTCTCGAGTCCAATTCCCTTCGTAAAGTGGGGGATGGACTTGCTAGGTCCGTTCCCACCAGCTCCAGGCCAGCTCAAGTTCCTAGTCGTGGCAATCGACTATTTCTCCAAGTGGATCGAGGCCGAACCACTGGCTACAATTACTAAGAACAAAGTGCTGCAGTTCTTCTGTAAAAATGTAATCTATAGGTTCGGCATACCTCGAGTCCTAGTAACAGATAACGGAACACAGTTTACAGGGACAACATTCCGCTCTTTATGTGAAGACCTCGGCATTCAGCAATGCTTCTCCTCCGTCTCCCATCCTCAATCCAACAGTCAAGTTGAGAATGCCAATAGGCAAATCCTCTCAGGCATCAAGAAGAGACTAGACAAGTCGGCCAAAGGCTTATGGGCAGAACAACTTCCTAACGTATTGTGGAACTACCACACTACGAAAAGGTCCCCCACAGGAGAGTTGCTCTTCAACCTCACCTACGGGTCTGAGGTCGTAATCCCCTTAGAAGTTAGTTTGCCATCCCCTCGCCTTATTGCCTATAATGAAGAGCAGAATGCCAAAGAGCTCCGAGCAAATTTGGACCTCATCGATGAGCTCTGCGAAAGAGCTTCGATTCGCCACCAAAATTATCGGAGAAGAATCGAGCAGGCCTACAACAAAAGGGTCTGTCCCACAGATCTCAAGGAGGGGGATTTATTCCTCAGAAAGCTAGCGATCTCATTTCCCAGCCAAAAGAGCAAGCTAGCCCCGAATTGGGAAGGACCATACAAGGTCTCCAAAGTAGTTCGGCCAGGAGCATATCATCTTGAAGATCTCGAAGGTAGAGAGATACCAAGAACTTGGAACGCCGACCATGTACTGAAGTACCAAGAGGGTGTTTGAACGCCTCTCCGAGTACCATCAAATGTCGAGCCATTCCTATCTTCTTTTTATTTGTACTTGTTTCTTTATTTTCCCACTGTAATAACGGCCTGCAACTTAGAAGTGGCCGATTAGCAGTTATTAATAAAGAACTTCTTTCGCCTGATAATTCTCTTGTGATTGTTTTATCTCTCTGTTTAAAACCTTAATTGTGCTTCCTCAAACGACAATTTCGGAGTCCAAAACTTGGTTCAATTCTGCTTCGCAAGCTCGCTTTCAAGCGAGCTAGAAGTGGTTTTCCATTCGGAACTGCTCCCACAACCGTTGAAACTTACTCAAAGGATATAGATGCTAGTAGACACCCGCACCTGGATGCTGTCTACATTACCGCCTACGTAGGAGACTGCAGGATTAGACTAAGCCATTGAAAGAATTAGAATTAATACAGCTCATAGGACGTACCATTAGAAATCTGTTCCAACTAAGACTTCACCAATTTTCACTCATTGATTCGTTTCTCGTTCAGATGAAATAAAATATAATATGTCTATCACTATCTCACACTAAGATTGAATAGGGCCCTTTTAACTCAGTGGTAGAGTAACGCCATGGTAAGGTGTAAGTCATCAGTTTAAATCCTATAAAGGGCTTTTTCATGAAACTCAAGCCTTAGTCTTTGTTTTTCAGCAGAGAATGTCAGTTCGATGGTGATGTATGGAATGCCGAGTCCAAAACTTGGCTCGATTCCGCTTCGCAAGCTCGCTTTTAAGCGAGCTAGAAGTGGTTCGCCATTCGGAACTACTCCCACAACCATTGAAACTTACTCAAACAACGAGTTCGGAGTCCAAAACTTGGCTCAATTCCGCTTCACAAGCTCGCTCTTAAGCGAGGTAAAAGTAGTTTGCCATTCAGAACTGCTCCCACAACCGTTGAGACTTACTCAAATGACGAGTTCGGAGTCCAAAACTTGGCTTGATTCTGCTTCGCAAGCTCGCTCTTAAGCGAGCTAGAAGTGGTTCGCCATTCGGAACTGCTCCCACAACCGTTGAAACCTACTCAAACAAAGAGTTCGGAGTTCAAAGCTTGGCTCGACTCTGCTTCTACTCCTCGCTAATAAGTGGGTAAGAAGTGGTTCTACAACCATAGATGATTAACAAAACACGCAAACGCACAAGGACAAAAGAATAAACAAGCTCTCACTTCTATAAAGTTTAAAGTTTGAGGAAACTCAGATTACAAGACCAGCTACTCTTCTCTACGACGAGTTACAAAATTCGAAAAGCCAAAATTACGTGACAACTCTTTCAATGCCTCCTCAGGGCAGGGATGTTCCGGTTCAAAGACACCCGGGGATGGCGACGCCTAACCTCGGAGCTCGTCTCTAGACCGGCAAACTGAGACGCATCTTCAGCACTGCCTCTGACAGTGACCCTAACGGACGCTCCGCTCGGCGAAGCAGCCACCCCACTTTGTCATCAACAGGGCTCTGCCGAGCAGCAGGCGAGCGAGTCACAAGCTCATAAAAGGAAATTCCTTTCTCGCTCTATTCACAAGTACACGACGTGCTTCTAACATTAATCTGTTCAGGTTGGGGTTTGAGGCGAGCGACCTCTGCCTCGAGTTCGACTATTCGTTGCTTCAGAGAGTCGTCCTTCACGGCTATCTTGAAGCGAGGAAGCCGAGCAGAGCCTGCGTCACCAGAGCTGTCGGCAATAATTCTACAGAGCTGAGTAACCTCGATACTCTTGTCGATTGTAACCCTCCTCAGCTCGTCAAGCTCCGCCGTCAACTTGCCCTTCGCTGCTACTAGTTCCTCTCTTTCAGCCGAAAGCTCGTCTTTTGCTATCGTCAACTCGTGGACCTCAGCTAACAGTTCATCTCTCTCCAACGTGATATCAAATAGCGCCTGCCGAAGCAACTCCTCCTCCCCTTCGGGAGGTGCTTCTCGAGCTCGTTTCTTTAGTTGCTTCAGCTCGGAGAGATGCTTCGACAACGTTAGCTTGAGGTGGTCTAGATCCAACTCGCTCTTGAGAAAACACTTTCGACTGCGAGAAAGGGCCAACTTCGTCGCTCCTAAGTCAGCTCGGAGATGAGAGACCTCAGCCGCTACCGTGTTTGGCGATGCCTCCGCTAAACGCAACTCGGCGATCTGAAAGAACACAACAACACTAAGCCTGAGCAATACAGCCAAATTTCAAAGCAAAGTTGTTATCAACACTTAGTTGGATTTCAAAACGAAATTATTTTTAGCCCTTAGAAAAATTTCAATTATTTTCAGCCCTTAGAAAAATTTCAAATCAAGGCGTCTCCAAAACAAGATCGCTTAGTCAAAGAAAGCAAAATTTCATTCATAAAAAAAAAAAGCGGTGGCCATTCCGCTACAAGGCGATACATGAAAAAGAGAAGAAAAAATACAAGGCAACAAAGGTCAAGGGGCCACCTTAGGTGGTAGCTCAGCGACGGACACCTCGGTAGACTACTCCCCTTCCTCTGCCACTATGGCTGGGGGGTCGGCCGCAGCCTCGTCGCCCCCTCCCTCCACCACCACGGCCTCGTCACCTTGTTGCTCGTCCCCTTCCTCTCCTTCGACCTCTTGCTCGGCTTCTGGGTCCTCCTCGTCGACCGGACCCCACAGCCCATAACCCATCCTGTCAAAGCCGGGAATTCGAGCATCGACGTGCTTGAGCACTGTGGCATAGGACTGCTCCATGTTGTCCATCAGGTGCTTCTTGGCCTCGGCCTCTATCTCTGCCCTTGCCGCCTCTACGGCCTCGTCTTTCTACCGCATCACGACCTCTAGGGCCTTCTTCGCCTTGACCTTCTCCTCGGCTGCCTTAGTCACCTCCGAGGCAAGCTTCTCCCTTGCCTGTGCCAAGGCCGCCTCCAAGTCGACGACCTATGCCGCCAAAGCATCCGAGCGGTGCTGCTCCACCTCGAACTGCTTCACGACCCTTGCCCTTTCCGCTCGGTCTTTGTCGCAAGCGGCCTTCAACTCCCTCTACTGCTTGGCGTACTGCTCGAGAAGGTGGCTGAAGTGGCACGTCGCCTGCAAGAAGAAGTAGTTAGAGCGCATTGAAAGCTGAGCTAAAAACTTAGAAAATTTTCAAAGATTATCGAAATCAACTAAGAAAACTTACCGACATGAGCGACCGAGCTACCTCTAGAGCATCATCACCTGTCGTCCCCCCCTTCAGTGTGGCTCAGTCTTTCGGGGTCGGGAGATGACGAAGAGCCTGCATACTCATCACCGAATCCCCCAAGAAACCGTTGTGGTTCATCACCTGCCAATTGGGGACGAACAGTTTCTTGTGGCCCTTGGTCAGTATGGCCTCGGCCTGCTCGGTAAGGGGCGGGGCCTCGAGCACCAAAGCCGTCGAGACGGAGAAGCCTTCGCCCGAAGGATCAGAAGGGGTCGGCTGAAGAATACCTACAGCCGAGGCTGATCGCCGAGAAGAGGTCAGATCCACGACTGCGGCCGAAGGAACCTTGGTGGGTCGGCCAGACGAAGGCCCCACGCTCATCCTCTTCCTCTTCTTGGCCTCGTTGGACTTATTCCACTCGGCCATGATTGCTCTAAAGTCCATGCTCGGAGCCTCTGTCGAATAAAGAAAACAAAGTTAGAAAAAATAATGCGTAACAAAAAGTAAACAAAGAGATAGAGATGTCCGGAGCGTACTCGGATCGATCGGACTAAGGCCCGACCCGTGGAGCACCTCATCGGTCATGTCCCTCCAACTCAACATCGGGAGGCCGACCAGCTTCGCCGCAACCTCTGCTTCGACCGGAGTCAACACCGGCTCGGCCTTTGCATACTTCGGCACGTCCTCCTTCCACCGGGTCGGGAAGTCCTACGATGAAGGGCCTCGGATCAAGAAGAATTTACCCTTCCACGACTTGATAGAGTCTGTGTTCTCTATCAACTTGATGCCTTTCCGAGGCGACAGATAGTACCGGTGTTCGGTCTTGCTTATCCGATTGATCCGGTACAAGCTCCTGAGGACGACGAGCCGAGGCTCCACCTTCGTTGTTCGGCATTGGAGCAGAAAACCCGAGCACATGTTGCCACATATTCGGCATGAACTAGATCGGGCTCAGTCCATACCACCGGAGCACCTCGGTCATGAAGGGATGGAGGGGGAGACGAAGTCCGGCATTTAACGCATCGTAGGCAAAGACGCAAGTGTCAGGCGTGAATGCTGTGCACGCCCGCACCCCGGGACCAGGAGAATCAAGGTGTACTCCGAGGGAATGACGAAGCTCTTTCGAATCCGAAGCAGATCTCGTTCGGTTAGAACCGAAGGTATATCGTCGACTTCGGTAACCTCCTTCAGTTCCTTCTCTTCGTATATTTCCGAGCATCCGTAGACGGCCTTGGTCAGCAGCTTGCCGGTATACTGCCTGATCCCCCCGTGGTCGGATAACACCGTCGGCAGCTGACCCATTTCTCCTGCTGGTCTCACGGTCTCTATCACCGTCTCGACGACCACTGGCCTGGCCACCTCCTTCCCTTCCTTCTTGACGAGCGAAGAGGTCGGCTCGGCCGCGGACAACCCTATTATCTCCTTCCCCCTCGCTCGACTCCGCACTTCTTCCCCCTCCTTGTGAACTAACTGCCGATCACTCCGACCTCCCGAGGAAGAAGTGAAAGAATGAGAGAGAGGGTAGGGGGGTGAAAACTTATAGTGAAAGAAGCGACTCTTGGGCTTTGTAACGCTTGAGGCTCCCCTCAAGCCCGTTAAGGAAGGCTGAACGACTGGATAGAGAAGGGCGGCGACTGTTCAGACTTAGCCACGCAGCTCGGTAACCCACAAGGTGCCGAATCACCGAAGCGCTCTGCCGAGCTACTGAGGCACCAACCTCCACATTTGGAGAAAAATCACGCCGAACTCCTTAGGCCATCTGATTGTCCCAAAATTCGTGCCCAAAGTTGATGAGCGGTTTAGATTCAGACACGCCCACAAAATGACAAAATCACGTTTTCTCGTGATCTGAGCCGCCTACATTGTGATTCGTGCCCTGATGGATGCTCCAGATGTCGCCACATGGCCCATCGACTTAAGAGGAGCCGAGCCACCGAGGCACTCTGCCAAGCTACTGAGGCACCGACCTCCACATTTGGAGAAAAATCACGCCAAACTTCTTGGGCCGTTTGATTGTCCCAAGATTCGCGCCCAAAGTTGATGAGCGGCTCGGATTTAGACACGCCCAAAAAACCACAAAATCACATTTTCTCGTGATCTGAGCTGCCTGCATCGTGATTCGTGCCCTGATGGATGCTCCAGATGTCGCCACGTAGCTCAATGACTCGTAGAGCACCGAGCCACCGAGGCACTCTGCCGAGCTACCGGGGCACCGACCTCCACATTTGGAGAAAAATGACGCCGAACCCCTTGGGCCGTCTGATCATCCCAAGATTCGCGCCCAAAATTGATGAGAGTCTCAGATTCAGCCACGCCCAAAAAATGACAAAATCACGTTTTCTCGTGATCTGAGCCTCCTACATCGTGATTCGCGCCCTGATGGACGCTCCAGATTTAGCCACGTCGCTTGGCCGCTCATGGAGCGCCGAGCTACCGAGCTGCCGTGGCACTCTGCCGAGCTACCGGAGCACCGACCTCTACATTTGGAGAAAAATGATGCGAACTCCTTTGGCCGTCAGATTGTTCCAAGATTCGTGCTAAAAGATGATAAGCGGCTCAGATCACGCCACGCTCACAAAATGACAAAATCACGTTTTCTAGTGATCTGAGCCTCTTACATCGTGATTCGCACCCTGATGGACGCTCCAGATTTAGCCACGTCGCTCGGCCGCTCATGGAGCGCCGCGCTATAGAGCTGCCGAGGCACTCTGCCGAGCTACCGGGGCACTCTGCCGACCTACCGGGGCACCGACCTCCACATTTGGAGAAAAATGCTGCCGAGTTACTCAAACCGTCAGATTGTTCCAAGATTCGTGCCAAAAGATGATGAGCGGCTCAGATCACGCCATGCCCACAAAATGACAAAATCACGTTTTCTCGTGATCTGAGCCTTCTACATCGTGATTCGCATCGTAATGGACGCTCCAGATTTAGCCACGTACCTCGGCAGCTCATGAAGCGCCGAGCTACCGAGCTACCGAGGCGCTATGACTGAGCTACTGGGGCACCGACCTTCACACACGGAGAAAAGTACTGCCGAGCCACTCAGGCCGTCCGATTGCTCAGATATTTGTGCTGTTAGCTGATGAACGGCCCAGATTGCGCCACGTCATAAATGGTATTAAAAATCTATTTTTTACTTATTAAATTCAAATTATTTATTTAAAAATTGCAAAAAATGATTAAAAATTTGGAAAAATTAATTAAAAGTTCTAAAAAATAGTTATAAATTCGGGGAAATATTTTTGAGCCCCTGGGTAAATGATTATTGCTTAGAATAATCAATTAATGCCCCCAAACAATAAATCACCGCCTCGCAAGATTTAATAAATGATCCGAAAAATAAATGAAAAATCAAGAAAAATCACCAAAAGTCCAGGAGAGCTCAAGAACAACCTTGAGCGCGCAACCAACTCCGAAAATCACCATAATACCTTGTATGAAGATTCAACACTCCTCATTTGGACTCTGATACAACTCCGCAAGCCTTTAAAAAAGTAAAACTACTCCTCAAAGGCTGACCAAGCTCAGTCTTCGGGAGTGTGGGGCTCGTGATATGGCTAAAAATAGGGTTAAATCGGAACCGTCCAAATCAGGTACGAATCTTAAAGTTCGGGGGTAAAATGGTAATTTCACCTTCAAACGGGTCTGAAATGGGAACTGGGCCTTTTTCCAAAGGCCCAATAACCCATAAACGGATCCGTCTTACTGGGTGCGGGTTCTAACCCGCAAGAAACCCAGTCCAGCTAAGTAGAATTAGGGCTTATGATTGTCCTTAATCAATGGTCCTGATCACCTCTATACATTCACTGGGAAGTAGGGATTTGACCTTATCCCGAAACTGGTTCCTAAGGCAGCTATAAATACCCCCCATCCCCCACTATTACCAGGTAATCAATCTTTTGCCAATCAAAGCTCTTTCATAATCTTTTTGATTACTGACAAGAGCGACGGAGGGTGCGTCGCCGGAATCAACCCCGGTGTTTCGCACTTTTTGCAGGTCAACGGTGGGAGAATCTCGGTCAAGCTCTGATGAAGGTGTTCAGGTTTGACTATTCAACTACCCTCGAATCCATAAATCTATCTGTTTGCCCCCACACCGATTTCAGCGGCAACAATAGGGATTCGAACCCGGGCCATGTATTCTACTTTTGTACCCATCCTATTCCTGACATAATACTACCTGACCGGCGAAGTTGCAGGTATGATCTAGTTCCGTTACTGCAGTCAATAGTGGTTTCATTGTTTGCCACTATTGCCCGGTCGCACCGGGCCCACTCAAAGCCAACACGAACTACAATATACTCTTCAACCTTCTTCCGTGCCCTTAACTTACCATGAGAAGGCATAGAACCTTATGGAATCGTAGGGTCTATTTTCCTAGGAAAACCTCTCATTCTTATCATGGCACAGGAATTAACAATCAAGATACGGATCACGTGCTCCCAACTTGTCATGAAATAGCATCGCCCGTATCCCTTTGACAGGGGAATACATCCCAATAACACTACCTAGTGTCAGCCTATAGGAGAGGTTGGATTATAAGGTATCACCCCTAACACCAACTCTCACCCTTTGGCAATGCATATATATAAATTGGTTAAGTAACAAGTTACTACCCTAACAATGTCACTAATCTTAACCAACAAGCGAGACATGCTACTGTGCTTCCAACTCATCATGAAAAAGCACCGTACATGTCCCTCTTCTAAACAAACAAGCGAGACATGGCACTGTGCTTCCAACTCGGCATGAAAAAGCACCGTGCGTGTCCCTCTTCTAGAGAGTGCAGTAATTTGTTGACACAATTAACCAAGTGTTAACCTAGAATTCACAAGATCTCATCGAATCCACTCACAGCCAACTTATTTAAGACAATACCTACATACGAGCCAATAAGCTACGTATGAGACCAACTGTTACATACGGGCCAGGTGAGCCACGTATGAGACAACTACATACAAATAACCATACTAGAAATCAACCTAGAAGCAACAACACGTGCTTGCTAGCAAAAGTTGTTCTTTTTTAATTAGAAGCAACAGAAGAATCTACTAACAGTCTAAAATAGGCATTCTACCAATAAGAGGTCCAAGGCAACATATAACTTTTATCAAGCTAACAATTATTAGTGACCTTCCCACCCCTTATTACCCATGAAGAAGAAGAATGTTCACAAGCTATGGTCCAATTTAAATTAGAACCTCATACAACTAGAGTCCATAGTTTCTTTTTCCCCAAATTGATCTAGAACTACATGCAGCTAGATTCTTGGGTTCTTTTGTATGTATCAACTAGAACCACCTACTTAATAACTTGATCCTTTACACATAGAAGTAGCATAGAAGTCTTCTAACCACCTAGAAGCAATTAAGGCAAACTACTAAAAATTGGTCTTTCTACCCTTGGAAGGAAAAATAAAACTTTTATTTCACATGAAAGCAACATAAAGCTCTCTACAAAGAATTTAATCTTCTTAACTTAGAATCAAATAAAAGTTAATCTTTCACAACCTAGGAGCAAAATAAGACATGATCTTCCACTAGAAAAAGACATGTTTAAAAGCATACACCACCTATAAAGTTAGGTTCTTAGTTAATAAAAACTACTAGAATGGGTCCTTTTGCAACTAGAACACATACCACAATAGTCTACCTATAAAATGGTTTCTTTTATACTACAACGACCAACATCTTAGAGTTGGGTTTTTTTTTATCTTACTAACACCAAAATGAGTTCTTTTAACCTACTAACAATTTAAGCATGGTATACAACTTAAACATCATCCTACAACAATCTTAAGCATGGTATACAATTTAAGCATGAACCTACAATAATCTTAAACATGGTATACAACTTAAGCATCATCCTTCAACAATCTTAAGCATGGTATGATACATAAACATGAACCTAAAACAATCTTAAGCATGGTATACAATTCAAGTATGAATCCTACAACAATCTTAAGCATGGTATACAACTTAAGCATCATCCTTCAACAATCTTAAGCATGGTATGCAACTTAAACATGAACCTACAACAATCTTAAGCATGGTATACAATTTAAGCATGAATCCTACAACAATCTTAAGCATGATATGCAACTTAAGCATGAACCTACAACAATCTTAAGCATGGATATCTACTACAATTTAAACATGGACCTACAACAATCTTAAGCATGGTATACAACTTAAGCATCATCCTACAACAATCTTGAGCATGGTATACAATTTAAGCATGAACCTACAACAATCTTAATCATGGATATCTACCACAATTTAAACATGGACCTACAACAATCTTAAGCATGGTATACAACTTAAGCATCATCCTACAACAATCTTAAGCATGGTATACAATTTAAGCCTGAACCTACAACAACCTTAAGCATGGATATCTACCACAATTTAAAGATGGATCTTTTCTACAATTCAAGCATGGCTATTTACCACCACTTAAGCATGAACAATTACTATACTTAAGCATAGATAACTACTACTACTTTAAGCATGGATCTTTATTACTTAAGCATGGATAGTTACTATAACTCAAGCATGAATTTTACTGCACTTAAGCATGAATAATTACTATACTTAAGCATGGATATCTACTACAATTTAAACATGGACCGACAACAATCTTAAGCATGGTATACAACTTAAACATCATCCTACAACAATCTAAGCATGGTATATAACTTTCCTACAATAATTACAAAGCTAATTCTCTTTACAAAATACAAGTCTTGAAATACAAAAAAAAATCTAACTTTATGTTACAAAAATCTACTCTTTATAATTTACAAGTCCTACATATAACAAAAGTCTACTTCTTTTTGAATTAGAAGTTCTTCATACCACAAGTCTACCTTTTTATAAACTAGGAGTTAGCAAGATTGATATTTTAACAAAGTAAAGAGCAAAGTCAATAAAGACTTATTATTTTTTTGTTAAGATTATTAAGATCTATAACCCCAAAAATGGGTAAGTAATTATTCTACTACACTACTCATGCTTATGTCCATAGTCCTTGTTGAGTTCTACAACCCAAAAATGGGTGTGTAAACAAATCCTCATATGCTTATGTCCTTGGTTCCAAGTCAAGTTCTACAACCCAAAGATGGATATGTATACAAATCACCATATACTTATGTTCATTTAGTCCAAATAACAATAACAAGAACAAAAGTTACAACAATCCAAGATTCAATCTTTATGTTCTTATTAAAGTTCTACCATTCACTTACTATTATTTATGCTTAGAACTTAGTTCAGGTTATTTTAGAATACAACAAGAGAACAACAACGCAACACCACAAAGAGAACAAAACACTCAACAACACACACAACAAAAAGAGAACAAGAAGAACAAGAATCAACAAAAAGAGAATAAGAAAAGATGAAGAAACCCCCACCTTGATCTTTCTTGAAGGAATAACTAGCCAAGCACCTTATCCTTCCCTTAGCTCCTATGAAAAAGCCCTTAAGAAAACCTATAAATGAAAACTCTCTTTGTTAGGGATTTTTCTCTCTTTCTTTTTCTCTCTTTCTTTGTTCTTGTAAAATGAGACAAGAGATGAGAGGAGAGGGTATTTATAGGGTGGAAGAGAAGGGGGAGAGTGCAAAATGCACCAAGGAATTTTCAAAAACCCCCTTGGGGTACATGGCCGGCCATACAATGAATGGGGTGAGTGAGGTGGAGGTATGGTGTTAGGGTGAGGTGGAAGTATGGTGAAGGGAGAGGTGGAAGAGAGAGGGCTTCTAGAAGAACGACTCCTTAAACTCTTATGCATCCATTTAATCAATCCTAGATCCTAGGTTTAATCTTTCAAACAAAACCTAATCATCCAAATTGGTTTGTCATGACAAAAGAGATATTTCAAATATGAAAAGAATCTAAATAATTAAATAATTAAATAATAATAATAATACTAATAATAATACTAATAATAATAATAATAATAATTTATAAAATATAATATTCGTCCGGGATATTACATTCCACCTACGAGTCTTATGACGGACCATATAGGCACCCCGCCTTTGTTGTCGAGGGTGACTTCACAAGGGCAGCAGTCGTTGTCAATGATCTAGTTAGAGGTTTTGACACCACCCGCTAAGGTTCCTATGCCACGCCCGATGATTTCCCTTTCCTGGTCGAAGGCCCCTCGAACGCCGAGGGATGGGAGGGATGCTTCTTCGCCTTCAAAGCCGCCCTGCGCTCATGTAACATCTCTTTGGTCTACATCCCTAGAGATAAAACAAAAATATACAGAGGACTAGACAAGGATTATAACAAACAACAAAAATAAAGAGACATACTAGTGTCGGCTAGGCTAAGTCTGCACTCTACCCACCACCTCTGACACCAACGGCCACTCGACACTGCCTTCGGCAAAAATAAGGTACAATTCTTCCATTTCTTCCATTAAGTAATCCCCCTCCTTCGAGGCCAGATGCTCGGAATCCTTGTATATCCAGTCAGTCAAAATATCCTATGGCTCCAGGCTTCGAATAGCTAAGAACTTCGACTTCGAGCCCTTAATGAAATTCGGATGACAAATGATCGCCTTTCGCTCGATCCTCGGAGAGAGGAAACATCAATCGCCACTTTTGTGGACTTTTCACAAGTCTAAGTAGAAGGTGAAGTGCTTGAGCCTCAAAGGGACCCCTGGCCTCTCACACAAAAGGATGAAGCCGACCACATGCTTCCAGAAATTCAGACCAAGCTGTATCAAGACGCTAGCAAAATTCTGTACCTCCATAATAAACAGATGAATCCGAAGTCGAAGTCCCAAGACAAAGGCATCCATGGAGAACATGCAATACCAGCTTGCTTGATGGTCTGTCGAACGGAGGCTTGGACTGGGAAGCATAAGCTCATATCTCCGAGGGATCAAATATGTGCTTCAGATTTTAGGAAGGTCGGCTCCCACTAAAGAGCTGGCCACATCATCCGCTTCTATCCATGATCCTGGAGCTGAAGGCTTGATACCAAACTTGGATTGGTTCTTTAAATCGTTCGGGTTATATGCTCTCGACTGAAACCCGCGAACAAGGTCAGCCCGCTGATAGTCTCGTTTGGTGCTTCCGACCCATTGCTAGTGCCAGGGGCTCCTTCCCACATACTGACTGAACCTCCTAAACACTGACATGCTACCTTAGCAGGGGCAGAACCAAACTCAGTTGACCAGACCCTAGTCATACTTATAAGAATTCTGTTCAATTACCCTAAGAATTTTCGAGGAGGGAAATAACACGATATAGAGAGAAGTTCCATGCTTTTAGTAAGGAGAACAAGGTGGTGGAATGAATGTGGGGTTGGAGTATAAATATATATAGGAAATCCTTCGGTTGAGCACTCCTTTCCGTGAGCACTCACCCTTCTGGCCATCGTATGAATGAGCCAAACCGTTCACATTGACTCGTTCTACTAGCGTGGATATTGCGAGTCTGAATGTAGATTTCAGTGAGGGAGTATCCTAGGGTTGGCCCTCCGTGCTGTGTATTTGTACATGTTATCTACTTTGAGCTTGTAACTCTTGTGTAACTCTTATCTTGTTTCAATAAAATTTTCCCTTTGTTCGAACAATGAGTTTTGTTCAGTTGAGATTCGGACGAAAATCCAATGGTTGAACCAGATAACAGTCCAAGGGCTGAGGTCGAGGAGAGTTGAATCCTTAGTCAAATCATCGCCATGTAGCACCATTTTGAGAGTACATCGAATGACAATCCGAGAGTCGAAGGAAAGGAGAATCCAAACCCCTCAGATGATGGTCCAATTGACGATGCCAAGAAGAATCCTAACCCCTCAGATGTTGAATTGTTTTGAAGTTGGGCGTTTTGTGCCTCATTTGCACATGTGGGTCATGTGCAGTCTCTTAGGCTTCCCCCACGTGGAGAATTTTGATTCAGCCATGTGTCGGTTTATATATATATATATAAACCGACATATATAAACTAACACATGGCTGAATCAAAATTCTACACGTGGGGGAAGCCCAAGAGAGTATATATATAAACCGACACATGGCTGAATCAAAATTCTCCACGTGGGGGAAGCCTAAGAGACTGCACATGACCCACATGTGCAAATGAGGTGCAAAACGCCCAACTTCAAAACAATTCAACATCTGAGGGGTTAGGATTCTTCTTGGCCTCGTCAATTGGACCATCATCTGAGGGGTTTGGATTCTCCTTTCCTTCGACTCTCGGATTGTCATTCGAAGTACTCTCAAAATGGTGCTACATGGCGATGATTTGACTAAGGATTCAACTCTCCTCGACTTCAGCCCTCGGACTGTCATCCGATTCAACCATTGGATTGTCATCCGAATCTCAACTAAAAAAAACTCACTGTTCGAACAAAGGGAAAATTTTATTGTAACAAGATAAAAGTTACACAAGAGTTACAAGCTCAAAGTAGATAACATGTACAAATACACGGCACAGAGGACTAACCTTAGGAGACTCCCTCACTGACATCTACAATCGGACTAGCAATATCCACGCTAGTAGAACGAGTCACCACCATTGACATATCGTGGCCCTCTTGAATGCTGCCCACGCTAAACGACCCGGCCACCCAGCTCTGGGTATCTCTGGAGGCCATTAGCCAGGAGCGAGTCCCAGATTAAATAACATGCCTCGTAAACAAGCTCATGAAGGGGCTTGACATATCCGATTCCCCAGACTTCGTCTTCAGGGAGAATATTTCCAAGTCCTTCTCCACGAGCATCTGTCTAAGAATAAACTCCGAGGAGAGATCCCCTTCTGATTTACTAAGACCGTATCCCTTGGCCACAATTAAAGCCAAACTCACATCAGTCATCGCCTCCTTTCAGGCACAAGAGTTCCTATGATACAGTTTGCGATCTCCAGATGCAATAAGAGAACATGCCCTCCCGATCACTAGCCTCTTTCCAAAGCCGAACAATGATACTTTCCGCTAGTTGTAACATGTTACAGAGAGACCGGATCTCGACTTCCTAAGGCTTAACTTCTTGAGCCTTGAATCTCACAATCTAGATCAACATAACAATTCGAGTCTTAAGGGTCGGAGAAAGAAGTGAAAACATGAGAGAACTACAAGTCTTAAGTTTTAGAAAAGATGAGCCAATCAACCAAACTCTTCTTATTCAAATTAGAGCGAACAGTACAAGGGGGCGGTGGCCAGTCCGCAATATGCAAATATAATAGAGAGAAGAATTACAAAAACAACCTACTACTTAAGGGGACGCTCCTTGGTGGTAGTGTTATCGACAGGAGGGACCAAGGTATCAGCATCGACCTCTTGGTCCCCTTCCCCTTTCAAAGGTAAACCCTTAGGCGTGGCAGGGAGGCATTCGATCTCCATGTCGAAGGTAAAATCCATGAGTTCGATATCGGGATGGAAGTGGTGGACATGTGCGAGAGGCTTCTGATAGGCCTTCTCCCCGCCCATAACGGGCATGTTGATGGCCTTCATTTGGTCAGCCTCCAGAACCTTTTTGCTAGCCTCTCACCCCCTCTTTCTTATTCCTTAGCAGGACCCTATCAGTGTCGACCCGAGTAAGCTTGACCACCGCTGCGTTCTCCCTCGCTAAGGCCTCGTCGTATTGTGCCTTGAGGTCGCGGTACTATTTCTGCACCCTCGAGAGGCGGTTATCCTTCTTCTTCAACTCCACCTTGTGGCAACGCTTCTGCTCTGCCATGTGAAGACCACTTGCTGAAAGCCCAATGCTTAGAAATATTTCATAGAAACCACAAACAAAAATATGATCTCGGCATATAGGACAGTAACCTCGAAAATTGACTTTGACGACTTGACGAAGCTTGATTCATACGTCTCCATGGCGAGTGCCTTCCGATCGCGTGGTGGGGCGAGGGATTCCAGGGCTAGCAGTACGATATGGGGTCCCACAAAGAGTCCCCCTTCTTCACCGGCCAGTCCGAGTGCCACAGCTCATTGGCCCCCTCCCGACTACCTCCATGACCTTGAATCAAATTCAGAATGAGGATTGGGAGAGTTTACACAGGTAATGACTATCACTACCATCGCGCTCAGCATCACCTCAACTACAGGCTCATCGTCTATAATAGTAAGTGCTCTCGGCCTCTTCGACTTCCTCGAGTCTTTATCTGAGGGTCCCTGGGAGGATGAGGTAGATACCCTCTTCTTCCCCCTCGAAGACTCGGTTGGATTCTCCTTGGCTAGCTCCCTACGTCGAGTAGCGATTGCTTCGTCCAACATATCTGAAGAACAAAAACAAAGGTTAAAAGTTAAACCCCAAGTAAAGACAATCGAAAAAATAGAACATGACATACTAGGGTCAGCTGGGCTTAGCTCGCTTTTGATCAAGTGCCTCTCCTCCTCCTTCAGCCATTCAGCATTGCCCAAGCTAAACAGGTGCTCCAACTTGCCCTTTTCTCTTAGGAGAAATCATTCTCCTTCGAATATTTAGGCTTGGGGATGTCGAATCTCCTTTTGGTTGGAATGTCCCTTGGTGTCGAGCTTCGGATGACAATATACTTCGACTTCCAATCGTTGATGGAGTCGGAGTGAAGGTGCACAACGTTGTTACTAAAGGGTATCAGGAAGCACCGACCCTTAAATTTTCTTGGGGTACTGATGCCAAGGGACATCTTCAAGTACTTCATCTTCAGAGGGACCCTCATCTCCTTACAAAGCATGATGGAGGGCAAAATCTACTTCCAAGAGTTGGGCCCAAATTGCATGGGGCTAGGCCCTAACCACCGAAGCACCTCCTTCAAGAACAGGTGAATTGGCAGCTGAAGCCCCGAGAAGAAAGCGTCGATTGGAAACATGCAGAAGTGTTCATCGAGATCATTGGTGGGACGGAGCCTAGGGTTTGGAATTATTAGCGTAAACATGTCCGGTATAAAATAGGCACACCGGACTAAAGTGAGCTCTTCCCTGGTTAACTTGTTCGTGATCTGGTCAACCAAGATTAGCCTCCGATTATGCGAAGAAGATGGCAGCTAGATCCCAAAGGTGATCAAGTTCCTATGCCGTTAGGGTACATCTGAATAAGGGTTAGCACTTGGACAATCGGGCATGCAGCCCAAGGTTATCATAGTCACTCTTGACGGGCTCAAGCTCTCCTAGGATCTCAATCTTCTTCCTCTTTTTTAGCCTCGGTACCCTGCGTGGGTGCGCACTCACAATCTCCAATGAGAAGGATGTCTCGCAGTCCTCCCCATCTCTCTTCGGGTACAAAATTTGGCGGAATCGATGCAACCTTGCCTTATGCTCCGTCGCTAGAGGATCCCCCTCTTCCTAAGTCATCCTCGGCGATAGTGGCTCACTGCTGTCGGTTCGTTCCTTTAACACAGGCTCCCTCCACGAAGATGAATCCGTTGAGGCCTCCTCGTCGTAGCCGGACCACGCAGATGAGTTGCCTGATTGAACCCTAGACATAATTAAACAACTACTTTACCTACTGGGAAAAAAGTCGACAGGCTGGTCGGAGGTCGCCAAAAAAATATAAAGACATAAATTCCAACCTTCAGAGAAAGTGAAACTGAGAAATGCGATGGGGACGGGAGATTTATAGGCTGGGGAGTAACTCCTTGTTCCCCACGAAGGTGACATGACACCTCCATCAGAAAGGTGACATGGGAAGATCCTGGCCCTCCACCTCCATCCAACGGTTAGGAAAATGGTGAAACCTTTCACTTTCGCGATGATGACGTGGGCCAATCCGCGTATGACTGACGTCACGTAGCCATCCACGTGGTCCGCAAGTATCGACATGATTAAGTCCACACCCACAGAGAGAAGTATTCTTAAACGATTTCTCCACATCCTCGATGACAACGGTTACAGATGAGCACTGATCAGTGAAGTTTCTACATGATTTTATTACTCTTTTTACGTATTAAAGTTGCACGTACTCGTTTATTTCTTTATATTTTATCTTCTTTCAACTTATTTTTAATTATTTGTTTGTTTATTAAGGAATGATATGGATAGGTGCAAAAGGTGGACATTTTGGTAAAATCAAGGAAGAAAACAAGGATATAGATTTCAAAATTCAAATTAGTTCTATGTGATGATTTCTGGAAAATTTGAGCATTCAAATGCACATTTTAATAAATTGACTCTTTAAAGAACCAATAAAAAATATTATGGTCAATTAGGGAGAAGAATGAAATTGTGTAATAAAAAATTAAAAAATATAAGAAACATCACTGATTGAATTGGGTTTGGATAAGGATTAGTTTGTTGATTAGTTTAAAATTCAAAAGATTAATCTTAGTCTTGAGATTTTAACTAATTAACTAATTAACTAATTAACTTATCCTAATCCTATTTTAAACATCCCTCTCCCTATATAAAAAATTTTGGGACCCGAGACTTTAGGAGGGAGAAAATATGAGACTTTGCTAGACTGGCTGAGGGAACTGAATCATGGGACCCGAGACTTGAGGAGGGAGAAAATATGAGACTTTGCTGGATTGGCTGAGGGAACTTGATTTGCTACCGATATATATATATATATATATATATATATATATATATATATATATATATATATTTTTTTTTTTTTTTTTTTTTTTTTTTTTTTTTTTTGGGGAGGAAAAGCTCGAGATTGATTTGCAGCTTCAAGCAACCACATCAAAACTAGTTCTTTCTTCTCTCTTCTATTTTTATTATTATTATGCAACCAAATACGATGTTTATTAGTTGCAAATTTTTCATGAACTAATTTTGTTTTTCTAGGGCTTCAATGTAGCCCAGTTTTGAAAACACAATTCGAATATCATGCTATTTTATTCTTCTACTTTTCCATGGTTGTGTGTTTAATGGTCTAACCAACTATTGTTTGATTTATTGAATCATGGGGGATGCCATGAGGTAACTTCTGATTTACAATTATAGAATTAAACAGCATTGATTGAGCGAAATTAGAGATAATTTACTGCGATTAATGTGACTGTAGAAAAATCCATTTAACTTAATGAACCTTCAAATAATTAAATCTGTATAGAGATATGACAAATTATTAGTTGAGAATATGTTTGGTGTTATTCGAGTGAAGACATAGAATAATTAGGGGATTTTGGTGTACAACTTGGAAAAGTAGATTTTTTTATTTTCATGGAGTTATGAATTATGTGGGATATGCTAGGTGAAACCAAAAGCCCTAGAGTTAGTTTTGGTATTAATAAACCCTAAAATTTCATATTTCGTTCTATTTAATTAGTCTAGTTTATTCTATAGTTTAATTTAATTTAGTTGCCGTTTTTATCAAAATTTTGATTGTCCAAATAATAATTAATCTGGTGAATTTTGGTACTCAATAAAATAATTACATTGTGGGTGTAACACTCTTTTCTTTTTAAACTATATCACTTGTTGCGGTTTTGTACGCTAGCAAATTATTCAATCAAGCACCCTACATCCTCGTCCCTCTGATTGTCATTCGAGGCACTCCCAAAAGTGGCGGCAAGCCGAGCATCCCATAACTTCATCCCTCAGATTATAGTTCGAGGCACTTTAAAAAGTGGCACCATACACCACTCGCAAAGAGGGTCGGTGCCTCAAGTACCCTACAGTCTCGTCCCTCAGATTGTCATTCTAGGTGCTTTCAAAAGTGGCACCAAACTCCACTTGCAAAGAGGGTCTGCGCCTCGAGCATCCTGCGCCCTCGTCCCTCGGATTGTCATAACCCGGGTTAAGAAGTCTTACTCGAATACCAGCTTCGGAAAATGAATGATGGGCCCGCCTCTCCAAGTCTTTCTCCATGAGCATTCGCCTCAGAATGGACTCTGAAGATTTGTCAACTCCAAGGGCTCTGCCTCTCGAGGTCAAGCCCACAATCTAAAGGTTGTCAAACAAATTCAAGTCTTAAGATTCTGACGAAAGAATGCAAATTAGGACATAAAACAGTTCGGGCAGAATATCAAGAGAGAACTTTTTTATTAAAATGAGAAATAAGTACAAGATGAGTGTGCTCAGTTCTTAGTCGGCAAACACAACACAAAAACTCAAACAGAAACTACACCTAATGCCTAAGAGGAAGGTGATTTTTCTGCCATGCTTTGCTGTTACCCCTAACGGTTTGCGTGTGGTAGAAGGACCGTCTATGAATGCCGATGACACACAGAAGGTTGATTGATTCTTGAAGAAAACTTGAGGAACTTTGCATGCACGAGAGGTTTAGTGCATAGTTAACATCGTACGTTGCGAATCATCTAAATGATCACCTAAATCTCCCCAAGTTCCATCCCATAATTTTGATTCCTTAAAGTCTCGGCCCTAGGATTGCTATTTGAGGCACTCACCAAAAAAGTCGATGAAAGAAGGATCATTCAAGGAAGAAAAATACTTGCGAAGTTAGTAAGAGAGTATGCAGAAAGATTTGAATGAGGTCAGGGATTTACAGACTTTTTGGAAGACTCCTCGATCCCCGCAACACTGACGTAGAAAAATCCAAACCATCAACCTCCGACTACGATGGAAAATGCTTCGATTCCAGAAAATGGTGACATTGGACAACTCGTGTGCACCCACAATCACATGATCCTCCATGTGGCAACCTAGACAGTTCCAGAATATTCAACAGGAGTACCAGCTTCCTCCCTCGAAATCTACCCTCGCAAGAGGTTTGGATTTTCGAATGTCTCGGTCTTTGGATTTTCATTCGAGGCTCACAAAACGGTGCAAAATGCCGCTTGACAAGATGTTCGAATTTTTCATAGCTTTGGCCTTCAGATTTTCATTCTTGACACTCACAAAAGAGGAGCAAAACACAACTTGACAAGAGGGTCAGATTTCCCACAGCCTCGGCCCTCGAACTATCATTTGATGCACTCTCAGAAATGGCATCAAGCGCCATTCATGAGGAGGGTCGGCACGCTGAGCACCCTAGACCCTCATCCATTGGATTGTCGTTTGAGGCATTCACAAAAGTGCACAAAATGCCACTCGCAAAATGGGCTGACGCTTCGAGCAGCCTACACCATCGTCCCTCAGATTGACATTTGAGGCGCTATCAGAAATGGCATCAAGCGCCATTCACAAACAATGTCGGATCCTGGAACACCTTACACCCTCGCCCCTCAAATTATCATTCGAGGCGCTCTCAAAAGTTGCACCAAGAGCCATTCGCGAGCTGGGTCGGAATGCCGAGCTCCCTACAAATTCATCCCTCGGATTGTCGTTCGAGGCACTCTCAAAAGTGGTGCAAAACGCCACTGACAAAAAGGGTCAGCAAGATGAACCTCCTACACCCTCGTCCCTTGGATTGTCATTCGAGGTGCTCTTAAAGTTGCACTAGGTGCCATTCTCTAGGAGGGTCGGCCCGCCGAGTTCCCTACAACTTTTTCCCTTGGATTGTTGTTCGAGGCTCGCAAAAGTGGTGCAACACGCCATTGAGGAATGGGGTCAACAAGGCGAACCTCCTACACCCTGGTCCCTCGGATTGTCATTCGAGGCGCTCACACGAGTGACACCAAACTCAGTTCGCTAATAGGGTCAGCGTGGAGAACCCTATACACCCTCAGCAGCTGAACCCCCTACTGCTTCAGAAGCCGAAACTCAATGTTGATGCTTGCTGATTTTTCCAAATCGATTATTTACTCCTTGAATGCCACTAGAACTGGCCTCTAGGAGTGGGGGACTTATGATGTGGGTAAAAGTCACAGCTAATCAGGATCGTGCAATCCCCACACGAATCTTGGAGATCGTACAGGGCGAAGCAGTCATTTCTACAACAACTACAGGCCCACAACACGAATATGGGCCGACCACCGGCCCACCACACAAACTGCAGCTCAATTAGGGGAGATTGGCCAACCATTTATGGTTGGTAATTAAATCCCCTAATAATTAATCGTTCAGATCTTGAATTAAAGGGATTGATTCAAATTAATTAAGAAATCCTTCTCTAACTGCTCCTGCATAGGCCTATAAATACTTCTCAGTTACCAAGTAATAAATATTTTGCCAACTAAACCCAGTTTTTTTTACTTCTAGTTACTGACTAGATCGTTGGAGGGTCTGTCGCCGGGATCCATCCTGGTATTTCAGACTGCCCATGTAGATTTTCGACAGCCAACAACAAGTGCTACCACCACCATATCCACAGATCTAGTCAAATACTAGCCTTACATCAAGACGAGTTCGAAGGCTGTGATCTGAGCTTTCCACAAGAACTCATTATCTGCTGCTCCCACACTGATAAAGCAGCATCACACACCTTACCAACAAAAGATATGGGAAAAAGGAGAGGAGACTTTATTGATATATGAAGAAGAATATTGTATTTCGATATCTCACAAAAATATGGATCTTGGTATCCTTCAAAACTATCAAGAAACTAGTCGTCTCTGTCTTGAATCTATCTAGCTTAACCCTAGGAAAAGCCACAACCTATACATATATATAGGGGTACATTCGGATCACTAGAAATACCGACTTGAAAACTAACCAAAGCTAAACCTGGCTTGAACAGTCGATATCCCAAAGTGATGGCCGACTATTCTCATCCAGAGGGGAAAATAAGTAAAATGTTAATTCTACCTTTTTTATGTTATTTTTATGTTTCTTGTTTAGCCACAATCAACTAGAGATGTAGATTCTATTGCTGTTCTTCCCTCTTCTACTTGCATGCATTCTACCACTCTCTCGAATGCAGTTCCCCTCCCCTTGCATTGTTTTCTTGGTAAGTAACCGTTCTTCGTCAATTTTAGTAGCCATGTGGACCACTGATCTGTTTAAGCTACCCCCCAATCTAGCCTTGCATTTCACTACCCAATATTTAGTTTGATGTGGGTTTGGTTTAGATCAAGGTTTACACAAGAGTTACTGGAGTAGTCTAAGGATCACTTCATTGCTTAAGCGGGTGCTTCAAAAGCCTTTCATTGGATTTTTTTAATGTGTTCTCGACAAGTCGAGTCGGTGGAATCGAAGAGGAGAAGATGGCGAGAGGAGTGGAGTGATGGAGTTGAATATAAGAAGGAGGTGGTTAAAGAGTGGTGATTGAAGTCATTGAGTCAGTGAAATGGATGAGTAGGAGGTGGTTTGGAGCCATGTGAAAGATTAGAAAAGAATTGCGTAGCTAGGATTTTTGAAAAAGAAAATATTTGAAATTGAATATCAGGTATGGTTTAATTAATAATACCCGACATTGTTAACTCAAAAACAACCTATTAATATCCATATATCTTCTTTATAGCACTCCAAGAGTGAAGGAAGTGCTGGAAGCTCCAGTTCTGCTTAAGCATCCGCTTCTAAAAACACTGATTTTGATGTAGATTGGTATAATAGATATGGATCCGGATTTGGGTTCAAATTTTGGGTTGAAAGGGTGAGAAGGAGGCGAAGAGCGAAGGAGAGGATGAAAAGAGGGTCCGACCTCCTTCTAGAAAATGTAGTCTGACCACATACTTTTCACTACTTTCTTGCTAGCATATTATCCCTTGCCCCGCTAGTTTCTACAAGCCATCGTGGCATCACCATCAGGATCAAAAGTTTTCTAAGATACCACTTGTAATGCCCTAACATACATACCTAAGAACCTCGAGCCACTCCTGCAATAACACTCGCTTCCCTTAAAATAGCTAGCATATGTTGGTATTTTGAGTTCATTTGCTGCCATCCTACAAGTGCAAAACTTAATCTCTCAAATTTTCTTAATATTACTAGCCATGGAAACCCACAAGCCCAACACATAGAAGTCACTAATTTCTATGAGCCCATTAATTATTTTCTAATCCCACTCAAGAAATGGTTGGATTTCGGTTTGGGTTGACTTCAGGTTTGAGAGGGTGAGGAAGTGGTGGAAGGGAAAAATGAGGAGAAGATGAACAGAGAGGGAGACGGTGAGGATAATAGGATTCAGGTGTGGATGGAGTTGTATTAATGTTTGGTTGATTTGTGTTTATGTTTGGTTTTGGAGGGTAAGAAAATGGAGGGGGAGGAGGATGTAGAAGATATTTGTGTAAATTCCAAAATTATCAAGTAGCTAATAAGTAGGGATGGGCATCGGTCAGTATCCGACCTAATGTGGACCATCCACCACCGATCCAAAGAAGTTCGGTTTTTTAATTTTCTCATCCGCAACCAATCCGAACCTTAATTGGATCGGTTTCCATCCAAGCCGATTAAGCTCGGTTTGGATTGAATTGGATGGTCGGTTTGGCGTGCTACTTTTCACCTTCAACATCATTCATAATTTTATTTAAATTTAAAAGATCAATTTCAATTAAACTTAAGAAACAACGTGCTATTTGTTATTCAGAAATGAATTTAAAATGAAGATGCATAAAACCACAAGTTGTTAGTGAATTTTGCACTAATTGTTTGAGATGATGACGTTTAAATAGGTGAGATAAACTGCTTTTTCACTTGCATACTACTGTAATCTTAGTTTATTATCATAAAAGAAATATCAATAACCATAACTAATTGAATTTCAGGTACAATAAAAAAATATTTAGAAAATAAATTCTACTTGACTTGGTTGAAGTAACTACTAAATACATCAACTTCATGATTCTATTAAGCAGGGCCGCACTGTAAATTAAGCATTTCTCAACAACATAATACATAGGATTATAGAGAATCAAAACATAGGTAGAACAACTGCTCGGTTTGTATTAAAGAAATTAAAGAAGACTGTTTGTATCTCCAAGAAAATGAGAAATGACTATTTGTATATTCAAGAAATTAAAAGAGAACTAGATTTTTTATGGACTTATGCATAGAGGTACGGTCGGTTCGGTTTCATCGGTTATTTGAAAGCCCCATCCAACAACTGAACCGGTCCAATTGGTTATTGAAGATCAAGAACCGGGCTAGCCCAAACCCCCATTTGGTTCGGTTAAAAGCCAGTCGGTTCGGATTAGATTGGTTCGGATAATAGTTGTCCACCCCTACTAATAAGAACAAAGTATGAGTAAAATAGGCATGAAATGCAAATTCATATTTTTGAGCGATTAATTGCAAATAACTCTAGAAATAACAGATTTTTTTCGGTTTTGACCATTTTTAAAAATAATTACAAAACTGAACCAGTTTCAAAATTTTTTTTATACCAAACTGGCTCACTTGTGGACTCAAGAGCATAAAGCGTTATTGGTAATAACGGCGTATGTTATTTTAAATTATTGTTGCCAATAGCGACACCTATAAATTTTTTTCCAGATGCCGACACAGGTATATTTCACATTCAATTATAAGCTCTCTGACTTAGTGAACATTTTATAACTGATGCCGTTATTCAAAATAGCGGAAACCTTAAGCGAATGTCTCTATTGGCTATAGCAGCACCGTATTACACAATACTCATAGCGGTACAAACTGGCTTGGCTTCTCCCTCTCCAATCAAATGAACATGGGGCAAACCACTCTCAACCCACGTCCTGTTCTTCTTCACATCTCCCTTCTTCAGTCGAGGGCAGCTTCTTCCTCTCTTCTCACTTCAACAACCCTGCAGCCATTTGCCTCTCAACACCAAAAAGGTTAGTTTGTTTCTAGCTTCTATTCTTTTCTTTTTAAGCTACGTAAGAAACCTTCTTTACTATTTATATCACCAATTTTTTGATGGAATGGTGGCATCTCAATCTCCAAAACTGGAAGATTTCTTAGGGTGTGGTCTAAATATCGGGACCCATGATCAGTTTGGCAACAGTGACAGAGAGTCAATGGCTTTGAGTCTAGACAGCATGTTCTGCACCCAAAACCCAGAAACTGAACACTAAAGAAACCATTTTGAGCTTCTTCAACAACCCTTTAACAACCCGCTGTTGGCATACTAAGAGCCATTGGAGGAGGAGGAGGAGATGATGAAGAACTGAGCTAGTGGGTTTGGGGATCTTCACCCATTGAGCTTATCGATGAGCCCGGGAACACAATCTAGCTGTGTGACTGTTCAGAATCAGGTTTCAGGTACTGAGTGTTTGCCTCTAGATTCAAGTAAGAAGGGAGGTGGAGTAGGGAAAGGAGAGAAGCAGCAGCCAGTTCATAGGATGTCTATTGGGACATTTGTGCAGAGGATTTCTCAGTTTAGAGGTGTTACTAGGTCAGAATGAAGATTCTAACATTTGAAATGTTGTGAATACTGGTGCCTCTATTGCCAACAGTGGCGTCCGCTTAAGGTTGTGGTTATTTGAGATAACGACATCAGTTATAAGATATTTCTATACTTACAATTTTTTCTCAAGTCAGAAAGCTCCTAATTAAATGTGAAATTTACCTATGCTTTAATTGAATGTGAAATTTACCTATTCTGTTACTTTCAATAGTGGCATCTGAAATTTTTTTTTACTGGTGCCGCATTGGCAACAATGTAGGGCTGCAAACGAGCCGAATCGAGCCGAATACCTTGAGGCTCGAGCTCGGCTCGTTTATGTATCGAGCTCACTTTCAGGCTTGAGCTCGACACGAGCCGAGCTTTGACCGAGCTTTGACCGAGTTCGAGCCGAAGACTCGCGAGCTTCTTCCTAAAACCCACGTACCTTCAAGTTCGAGCTCGGCTCGTTTACGTATCAAGCTCGCTTTCGAGATCGAGCTCGACACGAGCCGAGCTTTGACCGAGCTCGAGCCGAGTAGCTCGTGAATAGCTCGGTTCGTTTGCAGTCCTACAACAATGGTATTAAAATAATATATGTTGTTATTGGCAGTAACGTTTTATGTTGACATGTACAGAAATATGCTAGTTTGGTGAATAATTTTGAAAGTGGTTAGTTTAAAAATTAGTTTCCATAAGTGGGTCAGTACGGGAAAGAATTCGAAATAACCTCACTTGAAGCAATCCCTTTCTGGATGCACTATCCCGTGATTTAAAATACATGCATCTGATTCCTGGCAATCAAGTCTTTTATAACAAGTTAAGACTTAAGAGCACAATCCTTTTGCTATTTCTTGTTTTCCCTGTCTATGAAGTTAAATTGATATAATATCCAGTCTTTAGTGTACATGTGTATACATAATGCAACACTTCTTGTTATTTAGTTGGTGAGTGCTATATTCTTAAGCATCTTCTTTGCCTTTGTTTGTCGGGAGAAACTTCACATTCTCCTGATTGATAAGACTAGGCTTCACATAGTTATTTATGCTATGATTTGTTCTTTCTTATTTCGAAATTTTCCACTTAGAATCTTGAAGGATTTGCCAAATTAGTTATACTTCAGTGGAGGCTATTGGGCTTATACGATGCTAGAACATTGGCAGTAGCTAATAATTGGATACAATACTTTAAGTTCTATAGACGATGCTTTGAAAATCTCATTCTTGTTGCTGAATTATTCGGCCAACCAACGTAACTTACATGATTAAGAATATACTTTCAACTGACGTGAAGGGTCTCTGTTTTACATGTTGATAACAACTGATATCCACATGGAAGCTTGACTTTCCGAACCCTAAGAGGTTGTAGGTTTCTTGTACTCTTGACCCTCACAATTTAGTTGGTTTCCTTATAGTAATCCTTGTTTTAGGCATTTAATACTTAAAGTTAGGAGCTTAAGTGGAAATCCTTGTGATTTTTATTACTGCGAATGTGGTGTTCTTTTAGTTTTAATTCATGTTTGCTCTATTGCATAGTAGTAAAATGTAAGGCAGTTTGGATACAGAGCTAAGATAATATGGAGTCATGTCTTTATACAGAGCTAAGGCAGTTTGGGGAACCCGTAGGAAGGGGGACGAGCGGCCGAAGTGTTAACTCTAATTATCTCAACCTAAAGTTAAGATGATTGCAGTCTTTGTGGGGTGGATCGAGGCAATGGATGAGAGATCCATTTGGTAATGCAGTGATGAATAAATAGGTTAAGTGGAGTGAATTTTCTTTTCATTTTATCAAATACTTCACCTAACCATTTAAACTAGCTGTCTTAGATTTTTTTTGGATGCAAAGGTGTATCAAATTAACTTTTTTTTAGTCCCTTTGATCTATATATTATTTAGTAACCAAATTGAAATAAATGGAATAGTGTGCCAAAGATCGAGTGGTTACTTCTTCCCCATTGAAAGGCGTATCCCTAATCCACAGAAAATAATTCAACAACTTGGTTGAATTATGTTCGGCAGAAAAAAAAATTGAATAGCATTAATCTAATTATTTTGGCTCTCTATTTTTATGTTTAATGATGGAATAAATACCTTTATCCTACTTGATCTAATATTGTTCTGTTATGAAACATTATATAGTTGGTGAAATGTGTCAGATGACGTGCTCCTCCTGGGCCACAGGATTCCCTCAAGATTCGTGCTTTCTGTGATCAACCGTGATCATCAGGTCAACCAGGGGTCAAACGGGCCTCCACCGCTTCAGGCCCATATGGAAACGGGTCCAACCCGGCCCAGCAGGCTCCCAGACCCGTTTTTCCTACCTATAAATACAAGCCCCCCTCCCTCACAAACAGGTAATCAATTTTTTCCTTCTAAACAGCCTATCTACTGTTACTCTTCAGTGACTAACAAGACCGTCGGAGGGCTTGCCATCGGGATCAACCCTGGTGTTCCTAGGCCGAGTGCAGGTACACGAGACTTCCGGATCCGAGCTTCCAGATCCGAGCCGAGCCTCCAGATTCGAGCTGAGCATCCGACATCCACCTCACTCCCGCCTACTCCCGAGCCATTCTCTCAGCTGAGGGTCGGGCGTATAGCTAATACCGAAGCTTCCACTTTACAAATTGAGAGAACTCACACCTGGTGCAGTCACCCCAAAAATCAAACCGCATCAGGTTGGCGCCGTCTGTGGAAAACCGGTACGGACCTCAGTGCGATCCCAGCCATTAACGACATCTCTTCAATCTGAGCTTGTATAGCATCCCAGCCCAGAAGAGCTGTCACCTCTACACGTCGTCAGGACGCTTCTCCTCAGGACGTCCCCGTCGACACTCATGGTTCCAACCATCCGAGGGTCAACCTCGGACCCGGACCGGGCGCATCTCGCTCGGTCGCAACCGACCTGAGTCGGGTCATCCAGGACAGACAGGCCAGTTGAACTTGGGGAGGGGCTGCTTCCAACTCGACCCCGAACCATCCCAGGCAACCATCCCAAGAGCGGGAGGCGGCGCTCAGTCGCACCAACCGGTGGCTGCCACCCCTACGCGACCCGGCCGAACGGGCTCCGGTCACCCATCGTGAGTTTCAAGACTTCCGGAACGAGATCCTAGAGGCCATCCTAGGGACCCCTGTCAACGAGACACTCCACTCTTACGTGCGGTCGGATGCCGGGGCCAGCGCGTCTCACGGCTTGACAGTCCCGCCAGAGTATGACGAGGACGTTCTAAGACGCTTCCAATAAATGGAGAATCGTCTCGACCACTTCGGCGATGGCGGCTTGAGGTCGGCGCAGGGTCATAGGCCGACCCAACCTCCTTTCTCCGCTGCAATCCTACAAGTAGAAATACCCCGAAATTTCTGACCTCCCCAGTTCGAGATCTATGACGGCGAGGGTGATCCTGATCACATGGAGAGTTTCAAGACCCTCATGATAATTCACAGCGCTTCGGATTTCCTTCTATGCCGAGCCTTCCCCGCCACCCTCCGGGGTCTGGCTCGGGATTGGTTCTCTAAGCTCGTCCCCGGCTCGATCTACTCATTCGACCAACTGGAAGCCAACTTTCTGGCCCACTTCGTGACCAGTAGGAAAGCCGAGAAGATGAGCGCGTCCCTACTGGACCTCCGACAGCAGGAAGGGGAGTCGCTCTGGCAGTTTGTCCGGAGGTTCACCACTGAGGCGAGGTCGGTCTCCTCCCTCGATGCTGGAGTCGCCTCAGCGGCGTTCAGGCACAACGTCCGGCACGGCCAGCTGAAGGCATCCATGGCTAAGAAACCTCCCATTGATTTTCCTGACCTAATCAATCCGGTCGAAAAGTACATCCGGGCTGAGGAGGCCCTAAATCCAGAGGACGCCAAAGAGGTCCCAAGGAAGGGGAAGTGCAAGGCCGATGAGGCGGAGCCAGCTAAGAAGGTCCCAAAAGACGGGACCAACATGAAGAGGGCCCTCCAATCTCGCGCTTCGAGAGGTACACACCACTAACACAGAACGTGTCCGCTATCTTCTTAGCAATCGAAGACAGGGACCTTGTCCAGATGCCCCCTCGACCGACCAGCAATAAGAAAAGGGATTAGCAGTTCTACTGCTGCTTCCACCGGGACAACGGGCACGACACCAACTACTGTCGGGCCTTGAAGGACGAAATCGAGGCCCTCATCCAATGAAGGTACCTCCGAGAATTCACCCAGGAAGATGCCCGGGACCGAAGAGACACAAGGAATCGGAGGCCTTCTCCTCCTCTTCGCGCCCCCAAACCACGTCCCGAGCGGGACCCCGAGCCTGAAGAGATCGGAGGTCAACCCATCCTACATTGCGTCCATAGGGGGCCCATGGAAGGAGAGTCCAGTACTTCCCGCAAGGCGTTCGTCTGAGAGGTAAATGCCGTCCGAGGTCTTCCTTCCCCCCCAAGTTCAGCAGCTCCCTGTCTCTTTCTCAGGGGAAGACCTAGAGGGGGTTCGGTGCGATGCACTTGTCATCAGCCTCATCATGGTGAACTACGAGGTCCGTCGGATCCTCGTGGACAATGGGAGCTCGGTGAACATATTCTTTCTAGAAGCATTTGAGAACCTCAAACTCCCCCGAGATAAGCTGAAGCTAGCCGGGTACACCCTGCACGGGTTCTCCGGTGTCCCGGTGCCAATAGAAGGGATCGTGACCTTGGATGTCACCACCAGTATGACCCTTTACAGACGGATCGAGCGATGGACTTCATGGTTGTGAATGTTAAGGCAGCTTACAATGCCATCCTCGGCTGACCGGAGCTCTGCTCTCTCTAGGCTGTTACCTTGGACTACCACCTAAAGCTGAAGTTCCCCACCGAGTCAGGTGTCGGGGTCGTCCGAGAAAACCAAGAAGCAGCACGATCGTGCTATATGCCGGCGGTCGGTGGCGGTGTTTCCCAGTGGACGCCGTCGAGCTGCAGTTCGAAAGGAGCCAGCCCGAGCCTGAGCCGGTAGACAAACTAGAAGAAGTCTCGTTCGAGATAGGGGACATATCAAAGTGGTTTCGCGTGAGCTGCTCCCTCGCACCCGACCTCAAGTCAGACCTGATCGATTGCATTCGCCGCAATGTTGACCTCTTCGCCTGGAAGCCCTCCGATATGCTCGGGATCTCCGAATACCTGATCTACTCAGCATGATCCCCAGCTTGAAGATGATCGTCCAGAAGCGACGTAAGTTTGCCCCGGAGAGGCAGCATGTAGTGAAAGCGGAGGTGGACAAACTCTTGTTTGCCCGGTTCATACAGGAGGTCAGCTACACTGAGTGGCTGAAAAACGTCGTGATGGTCAAAAAGACGAGCGGGAGCTGGAGGATCTGCATAGACTTACCTGACCTCAACAAGGCGTGCCCCAAAGATCCGTTCCCTCTCCCTACCATCGATCCTATGATCGCCGCAACGTCAGGTCATGAGCTCCTTTCTTTCATGGATGCCTTCTCAGACTACAACCAGATCCGAATGTTTCCCCCTGATTTAGCCAAGACGTCCTTCGTCATAGACCAAGGTCTTTATTGCTACCGGGTTATGCCCTTCGGCTGAAGAATACTGGTGCCACTTATCAGAGGCTCGTCAACCGAGTCTTTAAGGATCAGATTGGTCGCAACATGGAGGTGTACGTTGACGACATGCTCGTCAAAAGCCAGCGGGGAAAGTACCACATCGCCGACCTAGAAGAAGCCTTTGGGGTCCTTCGGACCCACAATATGAGTCTCAATTCGGCGAAGTGTGCATTCGGCGTCTCCTCGGGGAAATTCCTTGGGTTCGTCGTCAGCTAGCGCGGTATCGAGGCGAACCCCGAGAAGATCCATGCCATAATAGACATGGCCCCTCCTAGAAACATCAAAAAGGTACAGAGGCTCACGGGAAGACTAGCGGCCATCGGCCGTTTCCTCTCCAAGTCCGAAGAGAAGTCCCTCCCGTTCTTCAAAGCTTTGTGCGGAACCGGAGGCTTCGAGTGGGGCACTCAGCAGCAAGAGGCGTTTGCCTAATTGAAAGAGTACCTCGCCAATCCTCCTCTCTTCAGCAAGCCCGAACCGGGCGAGCTCCTCTGGCTTTATCTCTCGGCCTCAGAAAATGTGCTCAGTGCTGTTCTAGTTCGAGAAGAGTTCGGAGTCCAATATGAGCAAGGTTCTGCTCGCGGCCGAGACCAGATATGCAAAAATGGAAAAGATGGCATACGCCTTGGTTATGGCCGTGCGGAAGCTCCGCCCATATTTCCAGGCGCACTTAATTCAGGTCCTCATGAACCAGCCATTGAAGGCCGTACTCTACAAGCCCGAGAGCTCTGGCCGACTGGTGAAGTGGTCGATCAAGTTCAGTCAATACAACATTGGCTATCATCCAAGAACGACCATCAAGGAGCAGGGCCTCGCCGAGTTCATCACGGAATACACCATCTCCGAACAACCCGAAAGTGAGGAGACTGACCAGACGTGGGAAGTTTACGCCGACGGCTCTTCCTGCGAAGCGGGAAGTGGTGCGGGCATCATTTTGCGAGGACCTGACAATTCCCTTCTCCAATATTGCCTCCACCTCAACTTTTCAACCTCCAACAACAAGGTCGAATATGAGGCCATGATTGCCAGGCTCACCCTGGCACATCAGGCAGGCGCTAGACAGATCAGGGCTTTCAGCGACTCTCAGCTCGTGGTCAATCAAATCACCGGAGAGTACGAGGCCCGCGGCGATTGGATGATCCGGTACTTGGCCGTGGTCCAGCAGCTCTTGGCGTCCTTTAACAAGTCTGCAGTCTTAAGGATCCCCAGAGAGCAGAACACCTAGGCCAACACCCTGTCAAAGTTAGCCTCCTCATCCTTCGAAGGTCTCAGCCGCACCGTTTTGATCGAAGTACTCCTGAAGCCGAATATCGACCTCCCCGAGACCCTTTGCATAGAAGACGGAGCTCAACCTGACGATTGGACCACTCCCATCAGAAATTTTCTGATCAAAGGAGAGCTCCCTGAAGACCGAGCCAAGGCAAGGCGGATCAGGGTCCATTCAGAGAGGTTCGCCATGATTAGCGAGACCCTCTTCAAACGGTCGTATACCGTGATGGATGGAAGGCCCTACCTCCGCTGCTTGACCCCCAACGAAGCAAAATACGCTTTCAAGGAGCTCCATGAAGGAATCGGCGGGTACCATATAGGAAGCCAATCGCTTGCGCGAAAGGCATTGAACCACGGGTATTACTGGCCCACGATGCTGCAAGATGCCCTGGCCCTGGTTAAAAAATGTGGCCCTTGTCAAAGGTTCTCCTCGGTGAAAAGAGCTCCGCAAGAAAACCTCCGCTCCCTGTCCAGTCCGACCCCCTTTGCTATGTGGGGGATGGATCTAGTAGGCCCATTTCCGAAGTCAATGGGCCAAAGGAAGTTTTTGATAGTAGCAATCGACTACTTCACGAAGTGGATCGAGGCCGAGCCCCTGGCCACGATCACTGAGCAACAGACCTAACAATTTTTTTGGAAACACATCGTCTGCCGATTCGGGATTCCACACATACTCATCACAGATAATGGGAGTCAGTTCGTGGGCAAGAATTTCTGAAAGTTCTGTGAGGACCTCGGGATCCAGCAGTGCTTCTCTTCAGTATGCCACCCGCAGTCGAACGGCTAGGCCGAGAACGTGAATTGACAAATCCTTGACGGACTGAAGAAAAGACATGATAATTCTTCCAAGGGGTTATGGGTCGACGAATTGCCGAGCGTTCTCTGGGCCCATTGAACGACGAAGAGAATCCTCACGGGAGAGTCGCCATTCAATCAGACATATGGTACGGAGGTAGTAATTCCCCTCGAGATCGGGCTCCCTTCGCCACGAATCATGGCCTTCGATGAAGCAAGCAATTCGGCGCAACTACGTGCCGATCTGGACCTCATAGACGATGTGAGGGAAAAATCTATCATCAGAAGAAACACGTACCAGCAGAGGATCGAGAGGTTCTACAACAAAAGGGTGTGTCCCATTGACATTAAGGTAGTGGACCTCGTCCTCCGAAAGCTGGCAGTATCTAACCCCGGCCAAAAGAGGAAGTTGGCCCCAAACTGGGAAGGCCTATATAGGGTTTCTAAGGTTGTACGCCCGGGCACGTACCGCCTTACCGATCCGGAGGGCAAGGCTGTCAAGAGATACTGGAACACCGAGCACCTCATCAAATTCCTCGAAGGGGAGGAGTAGCCTCTACAGATACCCCCATGTAAAAAAATCAAATGTAATCGGCACGCTGTGCCTTGTTTTGTAAAGTCAATATGTTGTAATTATGCCAGCTTTCTTAAAACAAGCTTCGGCTTTATGCTAGATTTCTTAAAACAAGTCTCGGGCTCGGCGTTCGGATGGAACCACGAGCCGCAAAAAGCTTCTCTTACAAGCTTGGGGTTCGGCCCTCGGACGGCTCCGCGGGCCACAAATTTTTCTTCAATCCAGCTTGTGGTTCAGCATTCGGATGTCACTGCGAGCCACAAAAAGTCACTTCTAGGGTATGGGGGCTCAGCATCGACCTGGAGCAGGGCCTGGACTTTTTCATGTCCTACGACCCATGCGCTCGGCGATTACCTCCAGCTACACCCATACTATCTACCCGAGAACAGGTATGGGAGCTCGGCGTCGACCTCGAGCAAGGCGTTGGCTCTTTCAAGCCATACGACCTTTACGCTCGGCGACGACCTGTAACTACGCTTATAACAAGCTTCTCTAAGGTACGGGGGCTCAGCATCGACCTCGAGTAGGGCCTGGACTTTTTCAAGTCCTGCGACCCATGTGCTCGGCGATGACATCCAGCTACACCCGTACTATCTACCTGAGAACGTCTATGGGAGCTCGGCGTTGACCTCGCGCGAGGCCTTGGCTTTTTCAAGCCATGCGACCTTTATGCTCGGCAACGGCCTTCAGCTATGCTCATAACAAGCTTCTCTAAGGTATGGGGGCTCGGCATTGACCTCGAGCAGGGTCTGGGCTTTTTCAAGTTTGTGACCCATGCGCCCGGCGATGGCCTCCAGCTACACCCGTACTATCTATCCAAGAACGTCTATGGGAGCTCGGTATCGACCTCGAGCAAGGCCTTGGCTCTTTCAAGCCATCCGACCTTTACGCTTTGCGACGACCTTCAACCATGCCCATCCCAAAAAAGTTTATTAAAGATTTAGGGCGCTCACCTTCAGCAAACGTCCTGATCCCCGGACCGTTGGTTGACCCACTTCTCACCCGCGAACAACTCGGGGTTTACAGCTTTCTGAGCCAAAACCCAAAATTATTCGACGGTGACAGGGGAGCCACCGACCCGGAACTCTCGGCCAAAAATTCCACTTATGGGCGCCTGCCTTCGGCAGGCACTCGAATCTCACCTCCGAGGTCGACCCACCTCTCACCCGCTGACAGGTCGGGGTAAACGACCCTCGGAGCCAAAACCCTAAATTCTCAGTGGGTGGCAGATGAGTCACCGCCAATTGCTGGTGAAAAAACGATGAGGGGGTGGAGATTATATAGCCCCCTGATCAGCTCATTAATGACATCGGGAAGTCCAAACGGTGGAAGGTGAAGTGTCACCATTAATTTTTCTCGGAAGACGAAACGTCTCTTATTGAAGGCTGCATGCGAAACATAACGGTTCGGCACCCGAGCGTAGCCCCATCCTTGGCGGCAACCTCAAGCGAAGCCCCACTCAACAAGGGTCTCAAGCTACGACCCTACTTGTCTCGCTTAACAAATTGCCTAAGAAAAGAAATCGAAGTCTTATTACTACTCATAGAGCGCCAGAAACGACCATACAATACAATGAAAGGTTTACAAATCGCTCATCGCTCGGCTTAAAACTCAAACTCGGTGCTTCCCACGGGATCCTTCGCGCCTTCAGCCGATCCAGCCAGCGAGCGCACCCCAGCAATGGAGCTTTGCGCGTCGGCAGGCTGGGTCGTCTCCAAGAAAAAAGTCAGAGAAGGTCCCAACACGGAATTGCTCGCCTCCTCGACCAGACCAGTGCCTAGCATGAGCTTCATCCTACGGATCTCCAACTCTTTCTCCACAACAGCCTCACGAAGAAAAGACTCTGAAGTCAGTCGCCCACTCGAGGTATTCGAGATCGACTAGTTCGTCTCAACTGCCCACCAGTCCCGGTCGGCTATGACCTTCTTCAGGCAAGCGACCTCTCGGCTGAGCTCTGTAGACTTATTCATAAAATAATTCACTACGACCTCTCGATCCCGAGCCTGCTTACGGTGGCGAGTCAGAACACTCTCCATGGCCCCCGGCCCAACTCGGACCCAGGAGACCTCGGCAAAACCAAGGTCGGCGCCGATGACCTCATGCGTCTATCAAAAAGAGAGGAAAAACAACAGGTGACAAAAAAGGTGAAAAAGCACAAGTCATAGAGCATCGGCCAAAAAATTCTTCGTTTATAAATTCAAAAAATTTCTTGTTACAAAAAAGCGGTGGCCAGTCTGCGTTCGGCAATTATAAGCAAAAAAGAAGGAAAGTCCTAGCCTACTATTTAGGAGGAGGACGATGCCTCTTCGTCAGCCTGGTTGCCCCGGGCCTCCAGTCGAGGGTCCCTGTGCTCCTCGTTCTCCCCACCGCGGGGAGTCAACGGAAGCTCGGGGAACTGCCACCCATAGTGGAGATGGCTGATCCGAAGGTCCGGATAGATCTGCAGGATGTGCTCCTTGCCCCTGTTATAGGTCTTATCCTGTAAGGTGATCAGGGTGTCTGCCATGGTAATCGCCATCTCCTCGCTCTCTTTCTTGGCCTTCACCTTGAAGTGCGCCAGCTCGTTCGCATGATGCTCCGTGATCGAGACCAGCTGAGCTTGGGCGACCGCATGGGCAGACTCCGCCGCTATCAGCTTGTCCTTCAGCTGGGTGACTTCCCGAAGAGAGCGCTCGGCATTCTTCTTCTCGATGAGGATCTCCTTCTCGAGGCACTTATGAAAGTGCTGCGCATGCTGCATCGCCTGGCAGAAGAGGATCAAGTTAGAAGAATTCTTTGCAAGCTAAGACAAAAAGGGAAAAGGAAGACTTATCGCGAGGTGGGCCTGCGCGAATCGCATGTAAGACGTATCGGCCGCTCCACCACCAGGTTCATGCGATCCCGTTCCGTGGCGAAGTGCTCCACCACCTCCATGGCAACCAGGCCCTCGAGGAGCGCATCCCCTGCCTTGACCCCCCATTTGGGGGCATACGGCCTCATGCCCTGCCGACCCACCATCTCCTCGGCGTTCGATCGAAGTGGCAGAAGAGGCCCCTTCGCGACCTCGGCAACCTTTTTACTGTCGGAGCTTGCCCCCGGATCTCTTGTCGACCTCGACGAATGGTGGTGGTGCTTCTTCGCCCTCTTCGGGGCCGACTCCTCAGGCCTTGGGGTCGCGGCCTGGCTAGTCCCTGCCCTCGAGGCAGCCTTCTTCGCTATATCGGCCCACCTCTTGGCCGCCAGGGCTACTATGGAATTTCGGTTGTCGAGCTCCTTGGCAGACATCTCTACAAAAGGGAAAAGTAAAAATGTTAACACGAAGGCAGAAAGAAAAACGAAATAGGAACAAAAACATACTAGGGTCGGCTGGATCAGTCCGGCTCGGGCGAGATGCAGCTCTGTGATGCGAGGCCACTCGATGCTGTGCCCCTCCACGATCTTATCAACCTTCGCCAACTCCTTTTCAGTCAAGTCACTGCGCTTCGGGGGCTTGTGGTTCGGCCATCCAAAATTCCAAACCGTTGGGATTTCCTAAGGTTTCTCGCACTGGACTATGAAGTACTTCTCCTTCCACCCCTTTATCGAGTCCGGATGTCCGTGCATCACTCTCTTATGAGGACCCGGCGATAGGTAGAAAATCCCCTCTTGGTCCTCGAGCGAGCTCATCCCCAGGATGGCGCGGAAGTAGGTCAGCCTCAGCTTAATCCCCTTCTCCTGACACTTCAAAATAAAACACACTAAGTGTTTTCAAGAGTTGGGACCGTACTGCATGGGGCTCAGCTCCCCCCAACTTAGCACCCTCTTGATGAAAAGTTGCAGCGGCATTCTCAACCCCGAGACAAACATGTCATCAGGGAACATGCAGAAACTCGACTCCAGTGCGGTAGTCGGGTGGATGCCTGGGTTCAGCACAAGTAGCTCAAACTCCTACGGAATAAAGTAAGTCGCCCTCAAAATGGGCAAGTAGTCCCTCTGCAAGGCGCACTTTACGCTGTCCATCTTGATCATGGACCGGCCCTCGTCCCGCTGCTGTGAAGTGTACGCAAGAAGATCATCCACGTCGTCAGGTTACATCCTGATTGACCCTGGATTTTTGCTTGAAAAATGGGGGTACTTGAACCCGACACCATACTCATATTTGTCCTTCTTGGCCGGACTGTCAGACCGTATCCACTTCCTTTTCCTCCTTCGGGGGTGAGGCTTCCTATCAGGGGAAGGGGTAGCTAGGGGGGGGAAACGGTGGGAGGCCTGTCTCTTCCTCCTCTACCTCTTCCGTGGTCCCTCCGACCTCGCCATGTTTGCTACCGCCTTCAGTCCCTTGTTCGGACCCCTCCTGACCATCGGCCTCCTCAACTTGCTCCTCTTCTCCCAGGCCTCCTTCCCCGGGCTCATTATCCTCATCAACAAAATCCTCCCCAGAGTCTCCCTCCTCATGCTCACTCTGCTCAACAAGGTCCCCTTCTGGTCGCGAACTCGTAAAGGAGCCACGTTATAAACTACAACAGCATCGTCTCCCAACCCTCCAACCGATAGAACCTCCACCTTCACTTGAAAGTCATCCGACGACCAAGATATCGAAGACGAGTGAACTTCCTCCTCGGCGCGACCTGAAGTGCCTGCCTCGGATCCGGACTGAGAGCATGACATGTTAAAACAAAAATACTAACTTGGTTCACCAGAGAACGTAAAGATCAACAAAAAGTGGTCACCGGCAGCTTACAAGGAAATTTCTGTTGTGAAGAGAATGAAAGAAAAGTGAAGAAGTGAGGTGAGGGGAGGGGGATTTATAAGCGGAGATGAGACTCCTCGAGTTCTGCAAAGATCTGGCCGTTTGATCTTCATCATCAAGATCTAATGGCCAATAAGATCTTGATGACGTCAGCCTAGAGAGCAAAAATACCTTCCTACCCTCGGCTCTGTCGACCAACGCGGCGGCTCGGTGCGCAGGATCAACTTCTCGTGTACTGCACCTTTGTTCACCCAAGTTGGGGGTCGACGCGAGCCACAAAAAGTTTCTCTCAACAACTTGGGGGTCGACCCTCGGATGTCATCGCAAGCCACAAAAAGTTTCTCCTAAACAACTTGGGGCTTGACGCTCGGATGTCACCGCGAGCCACAAAAAGTTTCTTTCAAAGTCTTGGGGGTCGACGCTCGGATGTCACCGCGAGCCCCAAAAAGTATCTCTAAAAATCTTGGGGGTCGACGCTCGGATGACACCGCGAGCTCCAAATAGTTTCTCTCAACAACTTGGAGCTTAACGCTCGGATGTCACCGCGAGCCCCAAAAAATTTCTCTCAAAGTCTTGGGGGTCGACGCTCGGATGTCACCGCGAGCCCCAAAAAGTTTCTCTCAACGGCTTGGGGCTCGACGCACGGATGTCATCACGAGCCACAAAAAGTTTCTCCTGAACAACTTGAGGTTCGACGCTCGGATGTCACCGCGAGCCCTAAAAAGTTTCTCTCAAAGTCTTGGGGGTCGACGCTCAGATGTCACCGCGAGCCCCAAAAAGTTTCTCTCAACGGCTTGGGGCTCGACGCTCGGATGTCACCCCGGGCCACAAAAAGTTTCTCTCAAAGTCCTGGGGGTCGACGGTCGGATGTCACCGCAAGCCACAAAAAGTTTCTTCTAAAAAACTCTGGGCTCGACGCTCGGATGTCACCGCGAGCCCCAAAAAGTTTCTCTCAAAGTCCTGGGGGTCGACGCTCGGATGTCACCGCAAGCCCCAAAAAGTTTCTCTCAACAACTTGGGGCTCGACGCTCGGATGTCACCGCGAGCCCCAAAAAGTTTCTCTCAACGGCTTGGGGCTCGATGCTCGGATGTCACCGCGAGCCCCAAAAAGTTTCTCTCAACAACTTAGGGCTCGACGCTCGGATATAACCGCGAGCCCCAAAAAGTTTCTCTCAAAGTCTTAGGGGTTGATGCTCGGATGTCACCGCGAGCCCCAAAAAGTTTCTCTCAACAGCTTGGGGCTCAACGCTCGGATGTCACTGTGAGCCACAAATTATTGCCCAACCAGTGAGGGGGCTTGCCCACCGACTCTCGACGCTCGGCAAACAGAGCTCCTACTCCTAAGGCTTCAACGTCCCCTTGCTTTTCCAACAAGTGAGGGGGCTCGCCCACCGACTGTCGACGGTCGGCAAACCGAGCTCCTACTCCTATGGCCTCGATGTCCCCTTGCTTTTCCAATAGGGGGGGGGGGGGGCTTGCCCACCGACCCTCGACACTCGGCGAACCGCGCTCCTACTCCTAAGGCATCGACGTCCCCTTGCTTTTCCAACAAGTGAGGGGCTCGCCCACCGACCCTCAACACTCGGCAGACCGAGCTCCTACTCCTAAGGCCTCGACGTCCCCTCGCTTTTCCAACAAGTGAGGGGCTCTCCCACGGACCCTCGACACTCGGCAAACCGAGCTCCTATTCCTAAGGCCTCGACGTCCCTACACTTTTCCAACAAGTGAGGGGCTCTCCCACCGACCCTCGACACTCGGCAAACCGAGCTCCTACTCCTAAGGCCTCGATGTCCCCTCGCTTTTCCAACAAGTGAGGGGCTCTCCCACCGACCCTCGACACTCGGCAAACTGAGCTCCTACTCCCAAGGCCTCAACGTCCCCTTGCTTTTTCAACAAGTGAGAGGACTCGCCCACCGTCCCTCGACGCTCAGCAAAGCGACTTCCTACTCTTGATATCGTGACGCCCCCTTGCTTTTCCAACAAGTGAGGGGGCTCGTCCACCGTCCCTCGACGTCGGCAAAGCGACCTCCTACTCCTGAGATCGCGACGTCCCCTTGCTTATCCAACAAGTGAGGGGGCTCGTCTCCCGACCCTCGAAGCTCGGCAAACTGAGCTCCTACTCTTCAGTACTCAACACCTCTCATGACTCCAAGAGAGGATTCCCTTCATCCTACCCCACTGACCTCTTCAGGAAGATACAGATCCCGTTCTTTCTGTACACACCACTCCGCTCTTCCTAAAGAGGCAAAAAACCACTTATAAATGTCTGGATTATCCAGCCCTCCAGGAGTGGGAGCTCCTGATATGGGTCAGATGATGTGGCCCCTCCTGGGCCACAGGATTCCCTCAAGATTCGCGCTTCCGTGATCATCCATGATCATCAGGTCAACCAAGGGTCAAACAGGCCTCTACCGCTTCAGGCCCATATGGAAACGGGGCCAACCCGGCCCAGCAGGCTCCGAGACCCATTTCCCCTGCCTATAAATACAAGACCCCCTCCCTCACAAACAGGTAATCAATCTTTCCCCTCTAAAAATCCTAGATACTGTTACTCTTCAGTGACTAACTAGATCGTCGGAGGGCTTGCCACCGGGATCAACCCCGGTGTTCCTAGACCGAGTGCAGGTACACGAGACTTTCGGATCCGAGCCAAGCCTCCAGATATGAGCCGAGCATCCGACCTCCACCTCACTCCCGCCTACTCATGAGCCGTTCCCTCAGCTGAGGGTCGGGCATATAGCCAGTACCGAAGCTTCCACTTTACAAATTGAGAGAACTCACACCTGGTGCAGCCACCCCCAAAAACAAACCGCATCAGTTGGTTAGATAGGAAAAAGCTTGAAGCCTTGATTACATGAGGCCCTTTAGTTTTACTAATTTGCAAATGTTCTCCATACTAATTTTTACTTTAATTTAAAAAAAAACGATGGAAAAGCAACCAGAAAATTAATATAGGGGAAAAAATGGTGCAGATTTCATGCTTTCCCTTCCATATTTGCTATTTTGCTTCCTCTACAGGTAAAAGCTCAATATCACTACTGAATCTTCTATTTGCCAACTTTAATAAGTGAGCAGTTTGTAGAATTCAGCCTACTCTTAATTTTACATTTTCGTGTAGCATATTGGTCTTTTCTTTCATTTGTAATGCCAATTAGGGAGGCAATCTGCTAAGTTTTTGCTTGACAAATTTTCTTTGTATGGCTTTTGTATTGAATATTGTTCATATAGAGGCGCAAGCCTGTCTATTATTATTTTTTGATAGTTAATGGTGGGTCCAAAGCTTCCCGTGCTTCATTAAAAATATTTTAACAGAACATACAACCAAAATAAGAGGTATGATATTCTTATGTCCCACTAGGTAGGCCATGATACTCATTCCCCCTCAAAAAAGAGAACTCATCTCATATAAGATAGTTCCCTACCCAAAAAACAGTCTAAGATATATACTACAAGATTCGGTTGACCAAAGCACCAAACCTCCTCCAAAAAACCCTCAATCCGAAATGAGGTCAAGCACCCTTCACTTGCCAATCACTCGCCTTCTGGCGTCCCCACCCTTTCCTCGGACTTTGCTTCATAAGTTGAAGTAGTGACATATGCGTACATTTCCTTAATTTTCTTTATGGGCTTCGCACCTAGAAGATGATATTAGCAATAATCATGAATAATAGTTGTTGATGTATGATGTGTCTGTGTGTTGGTCAAAAAATTATATTATTCCGCTCTAACCATATCCCCCAACAGATTGTCGCTACCCCAATTCCCCATATATCAATGTTGCCTTTGCAAACATTAACATCCGTCCAATCACCCTAGACGTCCTGAACCGTCTCTAGTAAGGATCCCGAGATACCAAATCTGTGCAGCCGATCCACCCATATTGGCATAACATATCGACATTTAACGAAAATGTGATCCACCGTTTTCCTATCCAGTTGGCACATGGCACATTATCTCAAGACTTGCTACTTTCGCCTAGCCAAATTGTCTCGGGTGAGATCAACGTTTCTAATAACCATCCAATTTAATGTCCTAATCTTTAGTGGGACTTTAACCTTCCATACTGGGTCATGGACCCGGACTCCCCCATCGATTAACCATTTGTAAGTAGATTTTTCTGAGAAGACACCATATTTTCCTGCCTCCCATACCATCTTGTCTTTATGATCCTCTCATGTTGGTTTCCAATCATCTAAGAATTGAATTAGCTTCTCAATACCTTCTACGGCTTGTCCTGCAGCAGTACCTTGACCAACTCCAAATCCAATCGAAGTAAGCCCTACGGCTAATCCAGAAGCAATACCGGAAGCAACAGAGATAAGTGGATTCATGAGAGGTTCCTCGTACAGAAAAAGGGTTAATGATACAATCAACCAATGGATTATTACTTATTTATTTGAATTGGATTTGCTCGCTAAAATCTACTGAGTCAAAATAAGTAAAACTTCAAAAAAGAAAAAGAAAAAGAATAATATAGAGAAGGATAACCCGCATATAAGTTATATAACTAGTATATCTAATATCACATATATATTTGTTTCTTTCATAAAGGTAAATGAACCGCTAGCTTTTTATATGAAATCATATTTTAGTGAGCAAATTCAATTCAAATAAATACGTAATAAACGCTTCATAAAAATTCTCGTAGAATCGAGAACGAAGTTTTCATTCTGTACATGACAGATCATGAATTAGTAACTGCATTCAATCTCCAAAAAAGTCCCAGTTGTTTTGAACTTTTTATTTTTTGAATGAAATATTACGGAATCCCCATGAATATGATCTAACCTTATTACATGATATTTCCTTAAGATTTCTCTTTCGTATTCTTAAGCAAGCCCTCAGGAGGGTTTAGTTGATCCATGATTTGTCTTTCATCTTTCTTTTCCTTTTTGTTTGTTTCGAGAAAGATGCCGATGAATTCCGATTCTTTCTTTTCTATTGATTCTTTTCCGATCGAGTTGTATGGATCCATGGATCTAAGTATCTATATATCCACAGCTTCTTGTACCAATTTTGCCTGACACATTACTAATTCTACTGGTGTAAACTGACTTGTTGCTAAATAATCGGTAAGAGTATTGTTCCGATAGATAACTCTTTTATAGAGTTCTTTAATATTTGAACTCATTATTTTACCGCCATCTTTCTGAATAATTGGTCTCAACTCAGGAGGAAAGACTACTAATAAGCACAAAACCATCAGTTCTGGTTCTACATTTGTTCGAATAAATTATTTAGCTAATTCTGTGCGTCTAACCAAAAAATCATTTCTTCTTTGAATTTTTCTATCTTCCCATCTGTATCCTGCAGACTCTTCGTCTCCTAATTCTTTCCATTCTACAAACGAATTATCTATAATAATTCGCAAATACAAATCGGCTAAATGTTCTCTGATAGCACCCGCTCATGTAGAGATTTATCGATTTCGAAATGCCTCGAAACTTTGGGTAGTGAAAAAAAGTGGGATGCTATATTTCCGGGATTGAATTTCATACTCGAATAATTCACAAAATTGTAAGAAAGTAAGTTTTTTAGCTATGGGCCTAGCAAAAGAAAAATTGAGATAGGTTCCTATAGGATTGGATTCCCATCTTAAAAAACAAACATGAAGGTTCCTCTCATCCAGCTCAAGTAGTAATATCAAATAAAAAGGGAGTTCTTTTTTTTATTTACTTTGTTCGATAAAAAGAAAACCCTACAAAGAACTACTCCTTACTCAAGTTCCTAGTAAAAACCAACCTTTCATTAATTCATTTTTCATTCAACTTCACATTCTACACTTTTTTACCTTGTTCACTTTCTGGATGACTTAAGTTACGACAAAATAGAAATATGAAATTATTGAGTAGTTTATTGCCCTTCAAATAATGAATTCCCTTAAATTTGAAGGAAGACTTTTTGAGTCGTAAGGGATTTATTTGTCTATATATCATTTCATTCTGCTTTTGTCTTCTAGCCTCCCTGCTTAATTGGCTAGACATTCTTAGTCTCCAACCTTCGTTCCTCCACGATCGGTGACCCAATCGTTTTTATCTGTAGCAATTTTATAAGCTTCCAAAAATCATCTTTTTAGATTAATTGACCCACACTATCTGTCTTTCCAAAAACAAATTATTGCACCATTTCCAATGGAGAAGGTAACACCTGCCAGAAAAATGTCTCTAGTACGCGTGACTCCCTGCCAGAACCCAGACATGGATGCCGTATTCTTCTGTTTTCAGTGCACACATCCATTGCTGATGTAAGTTTCGTTTATTAGTCTAGACCATTTTCCTTTGTCTTTATTTTGAATTTCCGCCACCACTTACAGAGTAGAGCTTGGTTCATTTGTCGAAGATTGATAACACCGAACCCTCCAAATTCCTTTCGCCTGCAGACCACCCCCATCTGATTAAAGATTATCCTTTCTCGTCAGTCCATGTCCCTTACCAGAGGAACCGACATCTTAATCTTTCACTTTTCTTGATAGCCCACACTGGTATCTCAAAGAATGACAGAAAGTAAAGTGGAATAGAACTGGCGACCGCGTTTAGCAAAATAAGCCGGGCACTGAAGGAAAGCAACTTTCCTTTCCATCCCTCCAATGTAATCACAATTTTACCAATCCACCCTCCCGAGTCTCTTGCTACCAATTGGAAAACTTAATTAGTATCTTTTGGATGGGGCAGTTCAGAACACCTGCTATAGTGAGACCAGATTCCCCTGTATCTCCCAAAATAGTAATGGTTCTTTTGTAGAAGTTCACCTTCAACCCCGATCAATGCTCTAAAAGGTATAGTCCCCACTTCAGTAGTGTAACTTGAGCAATGTTGCATTCTCCGAAGATAAGTGTGTCGTCCGCATATTGGACTTTTATTACTGTGGAGACCCACTCCTCATTCCCAACCCATTAAACAGGCCATTTTCTCTGTAAGATTGTAGCATTTTATGTAGGTCTTCAGCCACCATTGTGAACAACAATGGTGAGAGGTGGTCCCCCCGTCGAAGTCCCCATCTCCACTTGATTTTCTTGCTTTGGTCCCGTTGACTAATACACTCACCTTGGCAGTTCTTATCCAAGTTTCAATCCATCCAATCCACCTGCTCCAGAACTCCCGCCTCCTAAGGATCTCCAGTAAGCATTTCCATTCAACCCTGTTGTAAGACTTTTCAAAGTCTAGCTTAAGCATAAACCTTGCCTTCCTGCGTCTCTTGCTATTTTCGAAGACCTCAGACTAATGCCACCCCTTCTAAAATATCCCTCCCTACAATAAATCATACTCCTCCCTGATTTCCCCGATCATACCTCTCAGCCTATTTGCTAGAACCCTTTTGATAATCTTGACCGAGCAATTAATCAAACTAATTGGCCTAAAATTCCTAACCTCTGTAAAAACATTCTTCTTCAGAATTAAAAAAACGATGACATATTTCAGTCTACCCAAATCCAATATTCTCTCATAGAAAGCATTCATGATGTCCATAATGTCGCTCTTCAGAATGTCCCAAAACCGTTTGTAGAAGAAAACTGGGAACCCATATGGTCTTGGTGCCTTTTCCTGACCCATCCCCCATACTTCCATACTAACCTCATCCATAGTGAACGGATCTTGTAGTGCCGCAACTCGTTCCCGAGTATCTTCTTCTAACTCCTCCCAAAGATCTTCTGCAGACTCACACTTTTTATCCCTATTTTGACCAAAAAATTTATTGTATGTGTTGTGAACATGCTTTGATATTTGTCGTTCCTTTGACACTGTGGTCCCCTCAATATCCAAGGAGTGGATGAAGTTGTTCCTACGTTAAATGTTTGTGATCTTATGGAAGTATTTAGTTTTTTTATCCCATTCTGATAACTATTTAACCCTCGACCGTTAGCGCCACATGATTTCTTCCTTAATATAAGTTTCTCAATCTTGCCTACACATCAATCATCTTTGAAATTGGTTGTCATCCAAACCATCCGCCTCCTCCTTCCTCTCTAGTACCTCAATATCTTTCAGAATGGCTTCCTTCTTTTGAAGTATATTCGTAAATGTATCCTTATTCCATTTCCTTAACCTTCTTCTAAGTCTTGATAGTTTCCTACTAGTCTTGTTGCCGTTTCCACCTGTATAATCTCCCCTTCCCAGCTTGTCTTAATCAGCTCATGACACTCCTTGTTAGTCAGCATCATCTTCTCAAAGTGAAAGATCTTGGTTCTCCAGTTTTCCTATTCTCCCATGCTTATAATGATTGGAACATGGTCTGAGGTATTGCACATGCACGATCTCACCATATCTTAGGGGAATTTCGTCTCCCGATCTATCGAGACCAGAATTCTATACATTTTAGTAAGAACCGGTACCCTCCAATGGTTAAACCACATAAAACTACGATCATTTACCGAAATTTCCATCAATATGAGACTGGAAATGACCTGATTGAATTTTCTTCTGTTGTTTCCATTACCCATCCCTCCTTTTCTTTCATGCGTGTGTCTGGGGATATTGAAATCCCCTTATCACCCATGGCAGGTTCCATCTGCCCTTGATGTGAGTTAACTCATCCCAGAGCTCTTTCCTACGATTCCCATCATTTGGACCATACACCGCCGTGATTGTCTCCTTCCACCCATCCCTCCTTTGAACTACCACCGATACAGTAAAGTTACCCACCCAGTCATCCAGTAAGTCGAAACTACTGGTATTGATGCCTACTATGGCACCCTGACACTCCTAAAGCATTCCGAAACATCCATTCCTTAATATGGTGTAACTTTAAACCCCTAAGAAATATGTCTGTTGGTTGAGACAATTTTGTCTCCTAAAGGCAGACAATATCACTGTTCTTATTCCTAATGACCTCGCCCATCATCATACGCTTGGCCGCTTTGCCAAGCTCTCTAACGTCCCAAAATAGAACGTTAAACATTAAAATTTATATGCCCCCTCCCCTGATGAATTTTACCCAACTTTACCAAGTTTCGGGAGACGCAATCTTCTTTTGACTCCCCTCCTAAAACCCACTGGATTTGAGAATATTGTCCATTTTTCTATCCCGAATTACGTCAATAATGTTTGTGTGTGCAGTATGACAAAGATGCAAATTTATACCATAAACATTTGCTAACTAAATTAACATAGAATCATAAATTGAGCCGAAAGTATATATAGGCATTTGTGTACCTACAATATTTTCATAGCTTTTTCGCTTTCCCACTCTTTGATATATATCTTTAACTGTCATCGTCTTGTCCCTCCTGCTACGCTGTCTATCACTGCACTTGTATTCCTCCTTGGCCTTGTCTGCTTTTTTCTTTGTAATAGCTTCCTCCATTGGAGTATCCTCATATATACACTCTAAACCTCTCTCCTCCCCTGACTGTGGCTCTCCAGATATGATTGATTCGTTGTCCAATCCAGACGACCGCTATGAATTCTTCGTCTTTTCCATAGCTCATTCCTTAACATAGTCTTCACCCTTTTCTTTACTTCTCGTTTCACTCTTTTTTTACCTTATTTTTTAGCAACGCCTCCATATTTCCCCCTCCCCATCATCCTCTCCTTCATCTTCTTGGACAAGTTCTATGTTTGTCTTTTCCTGAAATTCCCTCTTCCCTAATTTCCGACCCCAAGTTTCTTTATCTGCCTTTGTCCATGCCCAAACCACTTTGTTTTCTTTTCCTTTTTCCAGGCCTAACAATAACTTTGTACAGCCCAATAGCTGCTTAAAACCAACTTCGTTTGAATCTAAACCCACTATTTCTCACCCTTTTTTTTCTCGAGACTCGCGCCACCCGAGATCCTTGTACCTCTTTTCTGTTGTCACTCTTGCTTGTCGAGCGGCGACCTGACCCTGCTTTCGGCAGCCGTAGTGTCCCCTAGTGCATGTGAGCCCACGCTAGCAAAGGTAGGGGCATCAGTCTTGATACACTGTTCCTCAGACTCATCATTTGGCCTCACAACAAGTGCCAACCTACTGTCGACAAGTGTGATACGCACCTGATGTGTCTCAGGGTTGGGATCCACGTGCCACTGCAATATCCCCATAGATTTTCGGAAAGAAAATTCCCTCTCCATTTGATTCCTCAATTTTTGCGCTGCTTGATGATCAACCACTACGCCTTCATGCTTCGAACCAGTTCACAGACTGCAACCTATTCGACCTGCTCAGACCGTATTTCTTCTTCCTCCATTAGTTTTTTTTGCTGCAGCTATCTCCGACATTTTCACCGCCGCCCGCTCATTATTGTCCTCACTGAATAGTTCTTTATTCATCAGCAGCCTAATTCTCACACAGACCATCGACGGCACATTCCCTTCTTCTTCCACCCTTAGTTCGACGAGGTAGCATTTGTTTTCCACCATAGTTTTTACTGTTGTCGGTATTTTTTCAGTTCCTTGGCAGCCTATCCTAACTCTGGCGAACCCCCCTCGTTGTTTCATCGTCATCGCATCCACCTCCAAAACCACTTCTAACATTCGTACAACGTCTTGGAACCCACCCATTTCCTAACAATGAAGAGGGAGTCTGATCATCTTTATCCACGTCACTGTCGTCATGTCCTGTTCTATGGCCCCCTCCTTTCTCGGCCATGGTTTAATGCAAATCCTAAAACAACCGCCGAAGATTCTGATTTCGTCCCTTCTAGCCAACGCCGCCATGCCATCGATTGTCGAGAACTCTGCCACCCAAAAATCATGAACTTTGTGTAGCTCCCAACTCCGCTGATTGAACTAGTCTGATAAATTCCTTAATCCCGATACCACCTCTGACTTTGATGACCACACCCGCATCGCCCTAATCAACAAACATTTTCGTCTTCAATCATTCCTTGCTCGCTTTCATTGTTCTGGTAATCGAAACTATAGCGTGGCTGAGTTCCTTCTTTCTCGTCGGCGGGCCCATATCCTCCGCCTGAATCCCTCTCACATTCCTTCTCCTAATGGCACATGCCTGCACTTTGTATCCAGGATCCTTGCATTCAAAACAAACAAACACCCCGAATAGAGAATCCACTTTTCAGTCTTGATCGTCGAAAAATAGTCATGCGACCCCCTTCCCTTCCCCCGAAGTAGTTTGTGCTTATTCGTTGATCTCGAGTGATATATCTCTCATGGTTCCTCTTCTCCTTCCTCCTTCTCAGGGTTGTCCCCCTCCTTACGACATAACTTCCTTAGCGCCGAGTGTAGTTTTAGGTTTCGATGGTAGTCTCAGATCAAATACACAGCGGAAAAATTACAAAGAAATATTGAAACCTAGCTTTGGATCTATGCGAAAACCATAAATTGTGTTTAGGATTTATACCTTGAAGATGGATCTGCTATGTAGTACCCCGTAATTTCTGAATAATATAATAAATAAATAAATATGTATAATAATAGGGGGAGAGAGGTTGAAGGGGCCCACGGTAAAGAGGTAAAACAACAGCAGAGTGTTGTTGGATTTGTGAGGGAGATGAAGACGTCATCATCTATATGTGGGGGCCCGCCTTTGGTACGAAGGAAATCAGAGAGCTAGTTGCCTTGGTTTGGTATGGGTGACATGGCATGAAGGGGGGGGGGGGGGTTCACAAGGGCTCCTTAATGTGCACAGGATTAAGTAAGTGGAATAGAGATGGATTTGAGTAATCCCATATCGGGAGTAGACAAGGAATAATTTAATATAAATAAAATTGCCTATGATCAAGAGTCACCTAATTGGTTAACCACCTTTTGAGAGGCAACCTGTAGTGGGCAGTTGTACTACATAGTATCTAATTTTTCTTCTAAAAATAATAAAAATTATCTGAGTATTGGGGCAGGGCGTTACAAATGGTATCAGAGCCGACTTTCGACATCGAGTGTGGAAGAGGGCCTCAGTATGATCCGCGGTGTTGAGAGTCATTGATCTCCGGGATCGGGGTATGATCTGCGGATGTTGAGAGTGATTGATCTCCGGGATCGAGGACGACGCGACATCGACTAGAAAGAAGGATCATGCACTAGATGTGCATGCCCCGTACTCAGCGATGGCGCTGATTTTTAAAGGTGGGGTGTATGTAGTACCCCGTAATTTCTGAATAATATAATAAATAAATAAATAAATATAATAATAGGGGGAGAGAGGTTGAAGGGGCCCACGGTAAAGAGGTAAAACAACAGCAGAGTGCTGTTGGATTTGTGAGGGAGATGATGACGTCATCATCCACATGTGGGGGCCCGCCTTTGGTATGAAGGAAATCAGAGAGCTAGTTGCCTTGGTTTGGTTTGGGTGACATGGCATGAAGGGGGGGTTCACAAGGGCTCCTTAATGTGCACAGGATTAAGTAAGTGAAATAGAGATGGATTTGAGTAATCCCATATCGGGAGTAGATAAGGAATAATTTTATATAAATAAAATTGCCTATGATCAAGAGTCACCTAATTGGTTAACCACCTTTTGAGAGGCAACCTGTAGTGGGCAGTTGTACTACATAGTATCTAATTTTTCTTCTAAAAATAATAAAAATTATCTGAGTATTGGGGCAGGGCATTACAAATGGTATCAGAGCCGACTTTCGACATCGAGTGTGGAAGAGGGCCTCAGTATGATCTGCGGTGTTGAGAGTCATTGATCTCCGGGATCGGGGTATGATCTGCGGATGTTGAGAGTGATTGATCTCCGGGATCGAGGACGATGCCACATCGACTAGAAAGAAGGATCATGCACTAGATGTGCATGCCCCGTACTCAGCGAGGGCGCTGATTTTTAAAGGTGGGGTGTATGTAGTACCCCGTAATTTCTGAATAATATAATAAATAAATAAATAAATATAATAATAGGGGGAGAAAGGTTGAAGGGGCCCACGGTAAAGAGGTAAAACAACAGCAGAGTGCTGTTGGATTTGTGAGGGAGATGATGACGTCATCATCCACATGTGGGGGCCCGCCTTTGGTATGAAGGAAATCAGAGAGCTAGTTGCCTTGGTTTGGTTTGGGTGACATGGCATGAAGGGGGGGTTCACAAGGGCTCCTTAATGTGCACAGGATTAAGTAAGTGAAATAGAGATGGATTTGAGTAATCCCATATCGGGAGTAGATAAGGAATAATTTAATATAAATAAAATTGCCTATGATCAAGAGTCACCTAATTGGTTAACCACCTTTTGAGAGACAACCTGTGGTGGGCAGTTGTACTACATAGTATCTAATTTGTCTTCTAAAAATAATAAAAATTGTCTGAGTATTGGGGCGGGGTGTTACATGATGTCCCCAATGAATGTCGATCACAGTACTGCAATATTGTTGTGCCTCTACAGTATCCACATGAATGGATCATCAAGCTTGCCCTCACACCGTGGTGCTAGCTGTGGGAAGGGGATGTTCCTCACGATCTCTCTTTCACAATTTATGTGACGGCTAGGGTTTTCTAATGTAACCCTTTTCCACCGTTACGTATCATATATATAACTGCAGAAAATCAACCCTAAGAGTAATGAGGCTGTTGGACTCACAATCTAACCTGGTTCAGATTCGTGTGTGGGCCTTTGAACTTTAGTCAGCCAATTTAATCTAATTAAATGTCCAACCAATACCAGGAGTCCAAGTCTTACTTAGATCCCCAATTAAATTCATCTTATGAATTTCAATCTCAATTTCGATCCATTCTAAGTATGTAACCCTACAGGTTCTCGTTACGTTGACAGTAATACTAAAATCATATTAAAGTATTACAAACAGTGGGCGATATCTAGTAATACAACACTGCTACTCAAGTAACAGAAATGTCAGTGATTAGACATAACCTATCCGTGACCATTGTTACCATGTAGTATAGTACCTTTGTCTAGATATCTTAATTAACCACAAGGCATAAAGTGTATCACCCTTGTATAGTTTAATCATTGGTTTCTTGATGTCTGGTTAGACTTACTAAAATAAATGAGCTCAATATCTCATATTGACTCATTTGAGCATGGTCATGCATTTTGTAGTCTCACGCAATCAAAGGGCCCATAGATATCGCTCCTGTTATGTAAAAGGAACAAATTTTATCTAAGTCACTCACATCCCTCCACATGATTTGTAGTATATCCAATAATCGACTTTATAATCACCTTATTACAGGCAACGTTTGACGACGTTAAAACATATAACTTCTCATATAGGGAACCGTAGTGATTTAAAGTCATAGGACTACATACACCATGGTCACTGTGAGAACCGCTTATGACACTCATGTAACGATCCATGCAGCGTTCTCATGGTGGGTCAGTCCAGTACATTATACTCTAATATGTACCCATGTAAAGACTTGATATCTCATATCCATGACCTGTGACATATGGTCATCAGTTTATGCACATACTAGTCTCTATGCATTATTGTTGTCCTAATTAACAATAATACTTGACTAGAGACGTTCAAGAAAAGTGTTCTGATTACAACCAATAGATCTCACAATCAAGTCATGCACTTGATATCCCATGATATTGAACCTATTATTTTAAGAACTTTATTGTGTTCATTTAATCACAATAAATAACACAATAAATAAAATGTCTCATATATGATATAAATATCATGATACAATGTAAATTAGTAATGTCAATATACAACTGGCCTCTAGGGCATACACCAACAAGTAGCTTTTGATCTGAGAAGTTGCACGGTGACTTCGCAGGCATTGGTGACTTCGTTGAAGATCTGATGATGATTGGGGAGCTCCATTGATGGTGTTGATGTTGTGGAAGTCTGACGATGATTGGGGAGCTCTGTTGATGGTGTTGATGATGTGGAGATCTAACGATGATTGGGGAGCTTTGTTGATAGTGGTGGTGCTGTGGACTGACTAAAGCTTTCTTCCTTCCATGTCCCGCTGAGCGATGCCCCGAGTTGTGAGTTGTGGGATATTTAGAGCACGAGCAAGACCTCTGTCGGTGGTTCTTTTTCCTTTCTTGGTCACCACCTCCTCTATCTTAAATGGGGGATGCTACGGTGACCACCGTGGGAGATGAGTACCCTGACTCCATCCTTTCTACATTTTGCCGCACCGGTGACCTTGCTCGGTGGTCTCCCACTCTGTGATCCTCATGTCCTTATCTGCTATGGGGGTGCCGACGTTCATCGTTGCTGCTATGTTCGCACGGGGCCCAACCCCCTCCCCCCATCTATCTCTTATATTGGTGTTGCAGGAGTTTTTGTGGGGAAGGTGTAGGTGGAAGGTGTTTGGTTGGTGGCATTGGGCTTGGATTAGGCAGATAAGGTGGTGGGGGTGGTGTATGTGTGGTTGGTGTTGGTGTTTAGGAGGTGGTGGCGGTGAGGGGGTGGGGTGATCTGAATGAGATGTGGAAGAGGAGAGAGAACCTACCCATTTTGTCTTTTGATTTCTGACTTTTGTTCTTGGCCAGGATTATTATTGAATAATGCATGGTTCCATTCTTCTTTGGATAGTTATTTAGGGATGGCAAGTGGGCCGGGTCAACCGGCGACCCGCCCGCGACCGTCCCATTGAACCCGGCCCGAGAAAGTATTTGGCGGGTTCGGGTCGAACCCGTGAACAGTAACGGGTCGACCCGGATCGTGTAAATAGCGAATCGAACCCGTATAACCCGGCCCTCGAACCCGTTAAAAAATACCCAACCCGCACGCCAACCCGCGGGTTACGAACTGTTGGACCCGTTCGGGTCGAACGTTCGACCCGTCACGGGTGGACTGTTGACCCACGGGTCAAACGAGCCGGTGGGGGGGGGGGGGGCACTGTACAACCGAGAGCAAACGGCTCTTATAGCCGTTTTGCTTGGTTTTTTTGATTTTTTTTGTGTTTTTTTATATTTTGAGCCTATAAATACACCCCAAAACCCCATCAAAAAAAATCACACCTTACTCTCTTACTCTCTCTACTATTATTACTAATTTCTAAGCAATTTCTGAACAATTGAAGTATTGAATAAACAAGTGTTCAAGGCATATACACGATCAATTTCCGATCGTATCAAAATCAAAATTCAACGTCTTCAACTCTTCAACTCTCGTCCAACTCCAAGTGATCAAGTCTTCAACTCTCCTATAAGCTCTCCCCAACTCTTCAATTCCGGATTTGAGGTTTCTACTTCTACTTCTATTATTATTTTCACGGATTTTTTTATATACGCGTATCCACGGTGAACGGTATCAAAATTTCATACCTCTCTTATTATTTTTCTTTTGTTGTAGTTATAATTATTGTTGGTTTTTTTATCTTCTCTATCTCAACTCTCTTGTTTTCTAGTTTTTTTTTTATAATTCATCGTTCCTACATTGTGTAGTTTTTTTTACATACATTACTACATTACGTCCTGATCACGCGGTAGCGGTCGTAGCCAAAGTGGGCAAGATCCTCCTCCTTTTCCAGTAGGCCACCAATTGTCCCAATTAGTGAGCCCGCCCAAGAGTACCATGATCCTCCTACCCAACAATGGGGTACACACGACGAGGTTATAGGTGATATACAATTAGAAGAAGAAGAACAACAACAACAACCAACCGAAACCACACAATCCAGTAGTAGTAGAAAAAGTAGAGGAGAAAGTAGTGATTGGCATAAGTTTTACGATTATATCCCGGACGAACAAACTCCGGGTATAGGTTTGAAAGTTTGTAAAACATGTTCTAAGGCATACAAATTCAAGAGGGGTGATGGCACCGGTACAATTAGTAGACACATCTCTAATAACCATAAAGAACTTCTTGTTGACCTACCCGGCCAACAAAAAATCAATTCTAGGACCGGTCTAGTTGATAGCCACCCTTATGATCCCGATCTTGTTCATCGGGAAATGGCCCGATTAGTAATAAAGGAAGAGTTACCATTTTTCTATCCTGAAGTAGGAACTTGGAAAATTTTAATCAAACAGCCTTAAACCCTCATTTTAGATGAATTTCGAGAAATACTTGCAAATCGGATTGTTTTAAAGTGTACAATGAAATGAAGGACGCTTTGATTGCAATTTTGTGGAGTTTAACTTGTAGAGTTAGTTTAACTTCGGATTGTTGGACGGGTGTCAACAATATTCCAACGATGGGAATAACTTGTCATTGAATCGACAATGAGTGGATTCTTCAAAAAAGAATCATATCACTTGCGGCGTTGCCGTATCCCCATAGTGGCGCTGAAATAGCAAACCGTATTGTAGAAATTTGTGATGTTTTTCATATTCGCGATAAAATTATGTGTATTAGTTTTGATAATGCATCTAACAACAATGTAGCAATTACTACTTTAAAATCCGTATAAAACCCTCAATCTGACAATATTTTTCATATTAGATGTGCATGTCATATTATAAATTTATGTGTTCAAGATGTATTAAAAATAGCCGATCCATATATACTTAAAATTAGAAATTCTGTACATTTTATTGCATTAAGTCCCAGCGTATTTCAAGAATGGAAAAATTGGTATAGGATTTCAAATGTACCTTTTAGAAGATTTCCAAAGGATGTTAAACATCGATGAAACTCTACTTTTGATGTACTACATGTTGTTACCGAATATAAAGCAGTTGTAAATAATTTTTGTATCGCAAAAAATATGCAAAATTTTGAAATGACTCCCACCGATTGGTTTTATGCCGAATCTTTGTTGAAATTTTTAGAACCTTTTAAAACCGCAACATTAAAATTTTCAGAAACATATGAATCTACTTCTAGTAGCATTTTTATTTCATTAGTTAGTATGATGCAAACATTTAACGAAATGTTAAATGATACTTATGTTGGTGATATTGTAAAACCTGCATACAAATTTTTTTTGAAGTATTATTTTCCTCCTCCTATGTTGATTTGTGTTGCTACCGTTATGGATTCTCGTATCAAATTAGAAGGTACGAAGAGTTTGATTGAAATATTTTTGCATTACTTGGGAAAAATATAGAAATAGTAATTGGTTGCGCTACTTTTTTAGTTCAATTCGAATCTACATTAAATAACTTGTATGATTATTATAGTAGACGTTTTGCTTCTAGTAGTACAACTTCTGTAGTTAGTTCTTCTTCTTCCAGTTCTAAAGGTAAGAGTAAGAGTAAATTTGATAATAGAACATTTAATTTACTTGCACAAATTCAATCAAAAAAATCTAGGACTAATCAACCAAATGAATTAAATTGGTATAACCAACAAGATTCTGAGTCTTATTCTTCTTCACTAGATATTTTACAATAGTGGAAAGACCATGACCACACTTTTAGTATTCTCTCAATTATGGCTAAAAATTTACTAACTCCTCATGTCTCTACAATTTCTTCTGAAAGTGTATTTTCTTCAAGTGGCAGAGTTCTAACTGATTACAGGAATCGCTTGAAGTTCGACACGTTAGAGTTGCTCATTTGCACAGAAGACTGGCTGAAGGCTGAAGATAGGACACAAGGGAAAGCGTTATCAACGTCCACAAGTAGGAGCAACTCGCCGGAAGAATAAGAAGAACAACAACAACAACAATAGCTTTGCTTGTAATAGCAACTCGCCCGACACGTTAGAAATTGTATTACATCTTTGCTTGTTATTTCAAATTAGAAAAATTGAAGTAAATTAAAATTGTATATAAGAAATATGTTAGTGTATAAAACATATTTTTTGATGAAACGGATAGAGTCAACAGACTCCAGCCATGCATATATAATAACGTGATTACAATAAGAGGGTCTTACAAGATGTAAAACAAAATCACCCAAAAGAACCTACTATACACACTAAACAAGATACAATATGAACAGAATGAACCAAAATCGAGAACCAACAACACAATCGAAGTCCGAAAACTAGCCAGAAGCAGAAGACAGCCTGCATCACTTGGAAAGGGTCGGGAAACAGATGGATGCCTCCCAAGACGATCACCCTCACACTCAAGGAGTAGAGCAGCACGGCAACGAGGCGGAACGGCAGCAAGCGCAACATACTCGTCGAGAACACACACCCTAAAATGTGAATGATCCCGCAAAACAAACTGGAAACAGGCGCGATAGGGACACTACCACGACACAAACTCCTTCCAGATGATACAGCAAAGAATGCTCAGGTAAGATAACAAGCCAACTCCCAAGAAACTCCGCTACCAATAGGGAAAAAACGAAAAATACAGCCAGAACATCGCCCAAGCAAGAATGATCACACAGTGCAGAGTCAGGAAGACTCAACAAAATATCAGAACACATGCTGTAAAGGCTCTAAACATGCATAAAGAGAAAACAACAATAAGATATAATCAACCTCGAAAGGTAGCATCCATCCACAACACTCCCAAACCAAAATAAACAAAACACAGATACAAAAATGGTCTGCTAACACGCAAGACCAGAACTGAACATATAAACAGGGAGTAGCGCCTGAGAGCAAGATATAGAGAGCTGTCCAAAATATAACAGTAAAAGTTGCGTTCAGATCGATCCGTAGCAATGCCAGGATAGAAAGCAGAGAGAACTGATGCATCTATCAGGAAAAGGATGCAGTTTAAACCAAACAAAATAGGAGAACCGGACAACCTGCCATAAAGCTCCAGAGGTGATCTTGACCAAAAAGCAGTCTACTACTGCTGCCAAAAAGTATTATAAGGGTAGTACGACCTACCCTTTAATCCTGCGAACACAAGCACCCAAGAGGAAGGTGTTAAAATAGTCGAGAACAACAATGAGAGCAAATAGGAGATGAAAGCTATTAACAACAGAGAATTAATAGGAAACATGAACCTCTAATAAGAGCGTGCAAAGATCCATCAAAGAGGTGCAGTGAACATTAAATAGCGTTGAGGTTAATAAGACACCGAGTAGCTTTTTCCAATCTCTCTAACTTAAGGGCATCTCTAGATTTCTCTTTAAGCATAGACGACCAAAATTTGAATAAAAACAAAAATTCGTCAGCTAACATACGAGGGGAGGAAAGAAGTTGGCAGAATAATCTGTGATTCCTTTCCTTCCAGATTATCCAAATGATTATCTGGAATGAAAGGAACCACAATTTGTGGAGCGCTAAGGAAGGAGGACGCTTTGTCCAGCAGTCGACTAGATTGACCGGAAGGTCAGACACTTCCCAGGCCAGAACGGGTATTTTCCAGAGTGAACGGGAGAAAATGCATTCTACAAACAGGTGATTGACATTCTCAGAAGAAGACGCGCATAGGGGACATACTTGCCCCCAAGCTTGATTTCTCTTATTAAGAATATCAACTGTAAGCAGTTTATTGTTAAGTGCTAACCACGACAGGATCTTCACCCTTAATGGTGCACAAGACTTCCAAACCAGGTCGTAGAATGGCGATAACGTACCTCTAAAATTAAGAAAATGATAAAAAGAATTTACCGAGAAGATCCTAGAAGAATTCCAGCGCCAGAAGAAATCCTTTTTATCAAGCCAAACCACATTGTTGATAGTGTCAAGAAGATTATCAAAGACGGGAGTTAGGTGGATTGGGAGGTTATTAGAGAGAGGAATCGACCATATCCTGCTGGACTCATTATAGGAGTAGTAATCAGATACCAATGCCATAGGGTTGACAGCTAGCCGGAAGATATCTGGAAAAGCAGTAGCTAAAGAGGAGTTACCGATCCAGATATCAGTCCAGAATCTGGTCATAGACCCGTCGGCACAGCCGTGGATTAAGCCAACGAGGAAAGGAGCTGCAACTTTCCAAACCCCCTTCCAGAACGGAGATGCATGCCTATGGGGGTGCTCCGGAAAGCTCCACCAATCATTGGCCGGGAAGTATCCTTCTTTGATACATTTGATCCAGGGGAGATCCTCATATTTGAGGAATCTCCAAAGCTATTTGCCCAGTAAAGCCATATTTTGGTGCCTCAGGTCCAAAACCCCCAGACCACCAGCGATTTTCGAAGAGCAAATGAGGTTCCAATTACACAAGTGCGATCCGGGTTTGTAGAGGGCTGATCCGGACCAGAGAAAATTACTTCTGATCTGATCAATTCTTTTGATGACCCAAGAAGGAATGAAATAGACCCAAGAAGGAATGAAATAGTAAGACATCATATAGAGTGGAATCGAGGATAGAACAGAATTTAGCAAGATCAGTCTGCCGCCACGGGAAAGCAGTCTCCCAGACCACACAGATAGTCTGGATTCCACTTTATCAATCATAGGAGCCCAATCCGATCTATGAAGTTTTCCCCATCTCAAAGGAATACCTAGATATGTTATAGGAAAAGAAGCAACCGGGCAGTTAAAAAATTCGGAAATTTCATCCTGCCTGTTAGGCGACCCTCCCAGCCAAATGACAGACAATTTATGGAAATTGATAGAGAGACCAGAAGCTAGTTCAAAACAATAGAGCAGGAGTTTAAGATTCCTGAGGGTATGGAGATTAGGCTTAGCCAAAATGATGGTGTCATCGGCGTACTGAAGGTTTAGAACACCATTGAAGTAACGAGAATCTCCCAGGCCTTCAATGACCTGGGCTTCCCAAGTATTGCGGAGGAGCTTACTGAAAACGTCTGCAACCAGTGAGAAGAGAAGGGAAGACAGAGGGTCACCCTGCCTGAGACCGCATTTGATTTTGAATTTATGACCCTCCGTGCCATTCATGATAATAGAAGAAGTTCCCGCAAACAGACTGGATTTAATCCAAGCAATCCATTTGGGGCCAAAACCCCTATGAATAAGGATATCGAAAAGGAACTCCCAACTAACGTTATCGTAAGCTTTCTCAAAATCTAGTTTGAGAAGAATACCCTCAGATTTGGATTGGTGACAATAGGATATGATTTCTTGGGCCGAAGCCACACTATCTAGAATAAATCGATCCTTGATGAACCCTGATTGAGCCGGATCGATGAGAGGAGAAATAACCTCTCCAAGCCTAGCAGAGAGAACTTTCATGATGATTTTGAATGTGGTATTGATAAGACTAATCGGCCTAAAGCTCGCCACGGAGTTCGCACCTACAATTTTAGGAATGAGAACAATGTGCGCGTAATTGATGCGATCGAAAGAAAACACGCCACTATGAAGATCAGCGAACATCTGGACGAGGTCATCCTTCAACCAATTCCAAAACTTTTGAAAGAAGAAAGCGGGGAAACCGTCCGGGCCCGGAGCCGCGTCGCTTTTCAAAGCGAAAACCGCGGTTTTGATCTCATCCAAAGAGAACGGATCCTCCAGAGCAGAGAGATCAATTGGATTTGCTCCGTACAGTTGGTTCCAATCTAGGCTCAATGCCCTAGGTTTGGAAGAGCCAAGGAGATTTTTATAGAATAGAAGAAAAGATTGGTGAATGTCCTTGGTGGAAGAAACTTCCACCCCATCTTGGACGATCGATGAAATGTTTGTGAATTGAATTGAATAAAACATATTTGTGAATTGAATTCTTCATTTCATTAGAAATTGTGAAACTTGTATAACTTAAATTCATATGAATAATATTTTTTGCCAATTTCACTCTTTCAATCTTATTATTATTATTACGATTTTTAATGTTTATTATTATTATTATTATTATTATTATTATTATTTTAAGTTCAATTTTTTTTAAAAAAAAACCTATCTATCTAAACGGGCCAACCCGCGGGTCTACCCAACCCGACCCGGGTTGGACCCGAAAGGGTTCACGGGTTGGGCGGGTCGCCTTAGCCACCTTTTGGCCCGGCCCGGCCCGGTCCGGTTGTCACCAAACCGGCCCGAACCCGTCCAAGTCAACGTCCAACCCGGGCGGATCCGGTCCGGTCTGGTCCGGTTCGTTCGACCCGAATGCCAACCCTATTATTGGGATTAAAAATATACGATCAGAAAAAAAAACGTGGGAGCTATTGTAAGGTGCTTGCTAAAGTCATTGATTGATTTGATACCATTTTATCTTGTCTTATGTTGGTGATCAAGTGCTGAGCATATTGATTGTTGTTAAACCCTTCTTAAGAGTATCCAAGTCACTATCTATTGATATCTACAGTCCTAGTTTTGGAAACGATCATGTTGGTGATCAAGTACTAAATAATGGAATCAATCAATGTCAGGCATATCTGTTGCCATTAACAAATCATTACAAAGTATGTAAGTTTTCTTTTGGTATTCTAATTAAGGTCCGAAAGACATTCAGTCTGATTATGGTGAAAGAGAGAAACTTCAGCTGATTTTTTCTTAAGCAACTGAAAACTGTATTAGAAAAGTCCTGGTATACCTTACATATCTCTAATCTCTAATATTATAATGGGAGAAGACCTTAGTGTTATTTGTCAATCTATGCGTGTGATGCACGTACATAATTAATATGAAGGAGGTTTCAGGTTCGAGTCCTCATTACATCAGAGTTTTTTTTTTTTTTTTTTAAAAAATTAAGACGAGCATTGTTCGTACATAACTAATATAAAAGAGGTCTCAAGTTCGTCGGCAGACTACGTCGAAATTTTTACTTTAAAAAAATATTTATTAAGACGTGCATCGCACGTGTAAATTACTAGTTTAAATTTATGCCTCATTCTCTTTTGATTCTGATTCTGTAAACTGTGTTTGGTTGGTGTTAGAGGTACTTCGAATATTAGATCTTTTTGGTTCCTAGAGTAGTAGTTTAGTTCTTGATACATGCCCTTTCAAGAGATGTACTTCAAGTTATATCATGCATTGTTATTAATTCAGAGAGTATATATTTCACTGCATGTAAGTGTATGTAGACAATTAGTTGAATCATTATGTTCTTCTACAAGCAACCAAATTGAATAATGGCGAGTTGAAGTTCGTCATTATGTTTTTTTCAACTGTCATCGTTTGAATTTGTGTAGTATTTTGTTAGTAGTAGTCCAACAACTGATAATGATAACGGTAAAAATCGTAGCACCGTACAATTTCAGCACAGATCACAAAGCTTTCACAGACAGATTAATCCTAATATGTCTTTTTAATAGGTTCGGGCTTTCTCCAGGCTCCTCTATAAGATATAAGCCTCTTTCAAGCACATAAAAAGTGACAGATTGGGTCCACTAGGAGAGACACCCAGCTCATAAAGGCTGTTAGTCAAATCTCCTATCCCCAAACAAGAGAGTTTATCTCTTGAGAGGGAGATTCGAATAGTAGATAAGAAATTCATAGTCGATCTAATAGATTCATATCAATCTCATGTACTGTTTCTCATGCCTATAAATATCCTCTCCCCTCCTCAGTTAGAAGGTAATTAACAGTTTCTCTCTCAAACTCTCTTTCTCTCTCTGGTTTTGACTTGAGCGTCGGAGGGTCTGGTGTCGGGGTCACCCCCGGTGTTGCTGGCTTTTTGCAGGTCCGTTTGCCACAACAACAACTGTCGGATCCAAATCATGGTGTTCAATCAACAATCTAGATTCAATCTCAGGAGCTCTAACTGCATTTCACGGCAAAGATTAAATGTCTGGTTTTTAGTAGTTTCCATCAAATATTAACTCACTATCTGTTTGCTCCCACACCAAAATAAGTAGCAACAGATTGGCGCCGTCTGTGGAAAACTATACAAATCCGACTTACCGTCATGCCAAAAAGACTAAAAGGCAGAGCGGCGGCCTCAAGCCGTCACACCAACTCTCTTCGCCAACCAGCTCCTTCTGTGGAACATCTGATTCCTCCTCAACAGCTGTCCCAACAGCCTAATCAAGCTCCTGTCAACAGACGGAGAGGCACTGGGGGGCTCTCAACAAAATTGCCATGAACCGCGACATGAACATCCTCCGCACGACCGTATCTCAGTTCATAATGCCTCAACTGATTCAATGGACTCATGAGGCCCCCGGAGATCTAGAGATCTCCACCAAATCATCAGTGCCAGGCAACAAGGAACTGGTCTACGAATCTGTTTGGAGAGCGGCACGCCCGAACTGAGGCCTCCCATTCAGAACGTTAGGTAAACCAGAGAAGTAACTCTCCCAGACAGACATCAGGGTATTCCTCCTATCACAGGGGGCATACTGTAGAAAGAAGCTCGACTCATGAGAGTCAAAAGCTTCATGATCGGAACAAAGAGAAAGATGACCTAGTCACTAGAGCCGAATTTGAAAACTTCAAGCTCGACATCCTCCGAGCTATCCAAGGTAGTCAAGATCTGGGCCAGCCTTCCAAAGAAGAATCTGCCGACTCAACTAGATGCAAGGGGAAGGAAAACTAAGTTCTTTGCCGTATCCGAGAGGTAGAAGATCGTGTAGAACAGATGAAGAATGAGGGGAACCACTCCAGCAGGGCCTACCGCCTTAGTTGACCTCCTTGTAGCAAAACCATCCTAGATGCACTCATCCCAAAGGACTTCAAACCTCATAAATTCAAATCCTACAATGGAGAATCAGACCCGGTGGACCATATTGAGAGTTTTAAAATACTCATGATGGTCTACAACGCCACCAATGCGCTTAAGTGCCAAACATTTCCCGTAATACTGAAAGGACCAGTAAGGGAATGATACTCCCGCCTCATTCCAGAGTCAATATCCTCCTTCGATCAGCTCGAGGAACTCTTCATAGCGCACTTTGTTACTAGTAGTTAAGTTGAAAAAACAAGTGCTTCCTTATTGGAACTGATGCAAAGAGACGGAGAGCTGCTGAAAGATTTTGTCAAGCGCATCACATCCAAAGCAAGGTCCATCTCCTCTCTAAATTCGTCAGTGTTGGCAATCGCATTTCGCTACAACGTCACTAACAAAGACCTGAAAGCCTCCCTCGCAAAAAACCGTCTAAAAATTTTACTGAGCTCCTGGAAAGGAGTGACAAGTATATTTGAGTCGAGGAAGCTCTTTATTCTCAAGGCAAGAACGATTCATCTTCCGGGAATAAATGAAAGAATACAAACGAGGAAGGACCCAGGAAATTTCAGAAAGACTACGTCGGTCAATGCCGTCCACCTCCAGTACCACGCTTCGATAAGTTCACTCCTCTCAACGCAAGCATATCAGCTATCCTCATGAAAGTTGAGAAGAACGAAAGAAAATGCCCTCCCCCTAAGATGTCAACATCTAGTAAGAGAAGGAATATGAATAAGTGGTGCAAATTTTATGGAGACCATGTACACTACTAATAACTGCCGGGTCCTCAAAGAAGAACTTGAAGGTCTAATTTGCCGAGGCTATCTTTCTCAATTTTTCCAACAAAACAACAACACCGAAACCCCTCCGACACAGGGAACTAATAAGCATCGAGAGTGACTCTCTGAATCGCAAGACTCAGAACACATGGTCATTCTTCACTCTATTCACGGAGGCCCGATGGGGGGAGATTACAACTCCTCCCACAAAGCCTTTGTGAGGAAAGTCAACTCAGTACATAACATTCCACCAGCCAAAAGCATCGAGGTCCTGATATTTTTCTCCGATAAGGACTTAGAAGGTATCCGAACACCTCATTGCGACGCATTGGTCATAAACCTTTGCATGGTGAATTATGAGGTACGTTGTTACTCACGTGAATACCTTCTTTCGAGGAATGAGGCTAGGAGACCGATGGCAGTATGGCCAGTGGAACAATTGACGGGTCCTGGTGGACAATGGCAGCTCGATAAACATCTTTTTCATAAACACTTTCAATGGCCTCAAGATTTTCCGGACCGGCTCAAGTCAGCTAGCAATACACTCCACGGATTCTCTGGTGTCCCTGTTCAAGTAGAAGGAATTGTCATACTCAATGTGACAGCAGGAATAGCCCCCGCTATTCGAACATAAGCATTAGACTTTATGGTAGTCGATGTCAAAGTCGCATACAATTCAATATTTGGCCGTCCTGATCAAGCAGCCTTTTATGTAGTTGCTTCCGCCTTCCACATGAAAATGAAGTTCCCAACAACAGCAAGCGTTGGCCAAGTTGTAGGGATTCAACAGGCAGTACGAGCATGCTACACCGCTACAATGGGGGGCTCGGTTCTCCCCCTTGACGCCATAGAGTTACCGCCAGAAAGTAGTCACAATAATTCTAAGACTGTAAATAAGCTTGAAGCCACTTCCATAAACAATCATGCCAAGAACTTCTAAACCCGCCAAATCATCTCTGACCAGGTCCAAACTCATTCTCATCATAACACAATAATAAACCTGAATCCCCTGCCCAAAGCCACAACACTCATTCAACGGAACGAAATAGTCCTGCCAAAATACAATAGCAAGTCTGAAGATCTTCCCTTCTCTTTGCAAAACAAGAGGTGGATCGCTCTAAAACAGGCAAGTCTAGGTAAGGTCTACCAAGTTGTTCGCCTAACGGCTCATCAACTTGATGACCCGAGGGGCAAGAAGATATCAGCAGGACTTGGAAAGTAGAACATTGATGCTACTTGTTTTCGGTGTGGGAGAAACAAGTGTGAGTTTTTGTAATTTGTGAAGTAGAAGGGACGGATCTCGACCTCGACTCGGATCGGTTCCTGGAGGTCGGCTTGCTGGAGCTCGGACGGCTGGGGTACCTGCAAAAGGCCTAGAAACACCGGGAGAAATCCCGACAATAGGCCCTCCGACGAGCTAGTCAGTCACTGGAAAAGGGACTGAGTAGTTAGGGTTCAGGTGGAGAAAAGTCGATCACCATTTAAAGTGGGATGGGGGCCTGGTATTTACAGGCAGTGGAAAATGGGTATCTGACCCTAATGGGCCGGGTCAGATCCGTTTGTCTGTGAGCTTGAAGTGGTAGAAGTCCTGTTGGACCTATTGACCTAATGATCTGGGATGAGCAAAATCTGAGGAGATCCAATGGTCCTGATTGGGCCACATCATTTATACCACATCGTAAGCCCCCCACTCCTAGAGGGTTGTGTGTACCCATCCTGGAGGAGTAGTCTGTTCTTGTGGGAAGAGCGGAGGGGAGTGTTTTGCGAAGATGAGATGGTGAGTTCCTGATGAGTGTTTTGGTTTCGGCGAGTCGAGCATGCTATACGGCCTGATCGAAGTCCGTGCCGAGCACCGAGCTCGAGAGGTTGGTGTCGAGCGTCGAGCCAGGAGGGTCGATACGAAGCATGCCGAGCGAGGTGCTTTTTAAGAGGAAGCTGTATCGATGCTCGAGGTTCATGCCGAGCTCTGAGCTCGGAGTCAGCTCCAAGCACCTCGATACAGGCATTTTGTGAGTGAAAGTTGTGTTGATGCTTGAGGTTCGTGCCGAGCTCTGATCTTGGGGTCGGTGTCGAGCGCCTCGATAGAGGTATTTTATGAGAGAGAGCGGCGTTGATGCTCTAGGTTCATGCCGAGCTCCGAGCTTGGAGTCGGCACCGAGCATCTCGATAAAGGCATTTTGTGTGAGAAAGCTGCATCGATTCTTGAGGTTCATGCCGTGCTCTGAGCTTGTGGTTGGTGCCGAGCGCCTCGATAAACGATTTTGTGAGAAAAAGCTGTGTCGATGCTCGAGGTTCGTGTCGAGGTCTGAGCTGGTGGTTGGCACAGAGCGCCTCGATATAGGCATTTTTTGAGAGAAAGCTGCATCGATGCTCAAGGTCCGTGCCGAGCTTCGAGCTGGGGGTCGACTCCCAGCGCATCAATAGAGGAATTTTATGAGAGAAGGTTGTGGCGATGCTCGAGGTTCATGCCGAGTGACGAGCCAGGTGGCCTTGCTTTTGAGGCAATTTTATGGAAATGCTTGGTGCATGCTGGAGATCCATGTCGAGCATCAAGCTAGGTGGCTTTGCTTTTGAGGCAATATTATGGAAATGTTAGGTGCCTACTCGAGATCCATGCTGAGCGTCGAGCCAGGTGGCCTTGGTTTTAAGGCAATTTTATGGAAAAGGTGGGTGCCTGCTCGAGATCCATGCTGAGCGTCGAGCCAGGTGGCCTTACTTTTGAGGCAATTTTGTGAAAATGTGGGGTTCCTGCTCGAGATTCATGCCAATTGTCGAACCAGGTGGCCTTACTTTTTAGGCAACTTTTTGGAAATGTTGGGTGCCTACTCGAGATCCATGCCGAGCGTCGAGCCAGGTATCCTTCATGACTGGCCAAATCCTTGTTTCTGTACTTGGCATCCCCGGGGTGCATACCGAGGCTCGAGCATTTTGGACTTGGAGAGAAATTGGTCTTGGGGAGAAATTGGGCTATGTGTGGGCCATTCCTGTGGTGACACGTATACTGATGATGTCATGTTTTGAGGATTTCGAGGAGTCGATGGATTCACTATATATCCCCCACCCCTCTCCTAATTTTTCACCTTTTGCTCTCTCTCTCCAAGTTCTCGAGTTTGCACTCTAGCACAGTTCAGTCACAGGTGGCGATCTTTAACGGCAACTTCCCGACATTTTGAACAGGTTAGTTTTTTCATTATGTCGAGGGCTCAGTCTGGTTTGTCCGCCTCTACATCGGGTCGGGATGATGACCCGCGTCTCTCTGACTCAACGACATGGAAAATAGTGGATAAGGTTTACGAAGTCACGCCGCTTCGCAGCAGAAAACTTTTCATAGTGGAGTCGAGCGACTCTGAAGGGAGCGTGCGCAGGGAGGAGGGTGACAAGGAGGAAGTTGTCGGTGGTGTTGTAGCGCTCCGAATTTCGAATATAATATCTTAGAAATACATGGCACAATTCCCAGCATCAACTTCAATTGCAATAGTAAATATAGCCAAAAACACAGATAATTTTTGTTTCAAACTTTTATTACATCACTTGTTTACAAAACACAACGGAATACAAAACACCTAGAATTACAAAACTTTCTTTTACAATACATTCTTTTACAACTTTACATAAGCTCTTTTAAGATTCTAGCATAAGCAACCAAATCCCAAGCTATAAGAATCTACCTGTAAAACATGAGGCTAGAGATAACCCTAACCCCCAATACTACAGGGGTCAGCCATAACGGTGTGAGTGACATAAAAAAAACAACATAAATAAAATATAAAGCATAGAGTCATCAAAAACATGTATTAACCGCAAGAATAAATGAAATGAGAATAAATGAAATAACAATAAGTAGAGCATGAAAACATCAAGGAATATAAGATAGTTAATAGTAATACATGAAAACATCAAGTGATTCTAGACTAAGTGTCAAGTGTAGGAAAAACAGGAAAATACAAGCATAAAACCAAGTAAAGTAAACACAATCTTTATATGCTGACTCTCTAATGCATACTTGTCGGATTCTATGCATTCCATAGTACATAGGTTCGGTGTAAGCCCTTAACGATCTCCACTTTATAGGGTTAAACCCCTCGTTATGCAACTAATCTTACTACGGTGATGGAAACAAGATCCAGAATACTCCGCGAATAGGCACCACAACCCTCGACTAGCAAGCATCATGTAAGAATAGCTCAAAAACCGGAGAATCACCTCCCTGCCGTGTACCCCACGAATAGGCTTGCGAGGCCCTTGACGTGCAGATACACCAGGTACATTCCGTGAATAGGCCTGCCGACCCTCGACACGCGAATAAATCATGCATGATCCGTGAATAGGCTTGCAGACCCTCGACACGCGAACATAAAAATGTCCTCTCGAGACAGAACAACAAACAGTCCTGGAACGCATCCGTTGGACTAACAAAACCAAGAGCATATACTTACGTTTCTCAAGTTCCATCACATCTCCACTAGTGCCTGTCCTTAAGTTGGTTATTATTAAAACACAAAATTTCTCATCTCTAGAGTTAGTGTATCCTGCCGTACTTAATTCCACAAAACAAACCCAAGATCCCTCTAGTCTAAATCAACAAATCTCATCTGTCGGTTCACAGGACTCCCACTAAACTCCTAGAGATTCACAACTCAACCATCAACTCAAAATAAATCTTTCATTATAATCTCTTCATTTTATTGTTAATTCATTCACAGAAAATCATTCATGTTGTTTGTATATGAGTAAATATATAGAAGATCCTCTTCAAATAAAGTATGCACAATGTGTATATAAATCCCTTTTACTAAAATGCAGCTCTTGACGATATGTAGATGTAAAGGAAAATGAAACATTTGTATATGTATGTAATATATATAATTGATATATAGAAAAATCCCTTTACTGATATAGAGCAAATCATAAGCATATATATATATATATAATGATTTATAGCAAAATCCCCTTTTTGAAGAGAAACATATGCAGAAAGTAGTAGATTGACTATATGCAAGTTATAGGAGATAAACTTGTTGAATTGAAGTATGTATATATGTATGATATATATATATAGAATCCTTTTTACTGACTGGAGTGAACATATGTAGAAAGTGAAGAAGATGAACATATGCAGTTGTAGAAATTGAAAGCATATATGTGATATATAAACAGAAAAATCTCTATTACTGAGTTGAGGTGAAGCAACTGATATGGAGAGAAATCCTCTACACTGATATGAGGTAGGAGTGTATATGTATGATATATAGGAAGATGATCTTTAATTCAATGAAGTATCTACAAAACCACAGAAAAACCCCTTTTTACTGATGCTAAGGGAGAAAAACATATGCAGATATATAATAGTAGTGAACCATGCAGGTTATAGGAGAGGCGATGAACTATATTGATTTGAGAGGCATATGCAGATTGTATATAAGATATAGAATTTCATTACACTGATATGGGTTTGTGTGCATATATCTATAGTATAGAAAAATTCCCCCTTTTTGCAGCTATGCAGCACATGATGTAGAAGTGTCTCTCTTTACTGATGTGAAGTAAATAATATGCAGGTTATGAAAATAAGTAAAGTAGACATAAGCAGGTTGTGGAATGGAGACATATGTAGGTTGTGTATGTGAAACAAGGTATTTCTTTATGTGTACCTGCGCAGCAGTGCAGCATCAGCTGTAGTGATCTGCAGACTATAAAAAAAGGTGAAACTGATACTCTACAGACCCCTACAACTTACTAATGTATTGAAGGCATAGGATTAGTTTTCTTGGCAGTAATTAAGTGTATTAGGATCCTCAAAATGTATCAGTAAACTTCAAGAATTGATTATATATAGATGCAGTATTGAGTTAAAGTCTATTCAACCCATATCAGACTAAGGCTTGGGTCCTTGTGCATGTTTTCGACTGACACTCACTTAGACCTTGTAATCTACAAGTCTAACTCCCTGAGTTAATTAACCATCTCTAGTATAACATGTGGGGGATGTTTAAAAATGCAACACAACGTATCAGGATCTCAAAAATAGAAATTTCACAAGGTTCATCAAAGGACAGCAAGTAACATATATAATTAAGCATAGGTCAATTAAGCATCAGTGGAACATCAAGATAAGAACATGTGTAAGTAGCTTATTGTTCAAATAAGTCTCCGTATTAAACAACTCAGATTTCAATTGAAATTTCATAAAAATATTTAAAAGTCAATTCAGCAGTTCTTCAAAACAGAACATATAGTTACATGATCCTGTGTGTGTATATATATGTATATATATAGATTAGTAGAATCATGCTAAAGGAGTAGTGTGAGGTTTTATTTAATCTCAGTGTCAAACCAAATCGGATTTTACTCAAAAACTTCAAAAACTCAACATCATGTATTGGCCTGCACACACAAACCCAAATACATCAACCCCCTCTTCACAACATTCAAAACTTGATCTTTTCGATCTAAAACCCCTCTTTAAAAATTTCTTAAACACATATAAGACTACTTACATCAGTACCCATGAAATATATGCAATCTCAATATGTTTTTAATCAAGTTGTGCCTCATCAATCATCAAAACAGAGTATGCCTATACTCATGCACGGTAAAGAACTCAATTTTCAATTGCTTATGCAAAGTTTTCATACAATCTCATGGTATTTATTCAAATCAACAAGAATATAATATGAAACAACATACCACGGCATTGAGTGTCTGATAGACTCTCGCTAGCTCCGTTTCCAAGTCCAGACCTTCACCATTTCGAGCTCGTCTTCCAGCCATATTCTGATGCAAAAGATCCATTAAATTCGAAGTATAAAACATGAATTTTAAATCAGCTTTTCATTTCATTGAATTTCAAACTTTATACATTCGAATTTAAAATATTTCTGACATCAAAATGAAAGCAGTAGATGATACAACGGTCTAACTCCTACGGTTCCTCTTGGATTAACGAAGCTTTCCCCGTAGTTCCTCCACTTCCTCTTTCAGTACATCGGTCATGTTTTTCCTCTTCTCGAGTTCACAAACATGATGACTGAGAACTGCAAAATCATCCTTGCGCTTCGTGAATTAAGCCTCTAGTAGTCCGACTCTCTCTCGTAGAGTCTCTACCTGCCTCTAAAGAGACACAATGAGATTACCCGGAACTGGTTCCTCTTTGTGAGAAGAATCATCAGATGAATCCGGAGGTGGAGTGATCTCTCGGGACTCAGGTCATTCCTCTTCCACTTCTTCAGGATCTTCCTCATCTGAATCTGCTTGCCCGAGGTAGTAATCTTCCTCAATGATGTGCCAATTATCATCTCCAGCTGGATCGAAGTGGTCCGCCATCTTAAAGATAGAGAGGAAGAAGCAGCATAAATTATAGATCAACGCAAATGTAAGTGACTTACATTTAAATCTCTAGACTCAACACACACTATAATGTCCACTTCTAGGGTGTCGTTCCTTATAAATTTGTACTACTTAGAAGCGTGCTCTGATACCACTCTGTAACACCCCGATTCCAAAATACAACTGAATTCGAGTTCCACAGGATCTTTACACTTTTTTCGTACAATTTTACAAGGAAATAAAAACTTTTCTTTTATCAGAGTTATATTTCACTTGTACATTATCATAGTAGAAGCAATATTACAATAAATTACATGAAACAACATTTAAAATAGTCTTGCGCAGCATGCATACTTCAATTGTGTCAATCATCTTTACTCTGCATATAAAACTGTGGGCGCGTTAGTTCATTCAACTGACGAAATATTATACACGGCCATCCTCTCTATACCGGAAACAGTATTACGATTCTCATTTCTTAACAAACACAAACTTGTCACAAACAAAGCTAAAGGGGACTATCCTATTGATGTCGTGTTGTGAATGTGCACTTAGTCCTTAATGCATTTAACTATATTATATGACAGCACTTGTTCAGAGTCTATGCAGCCCATACTACATAGGTCCGAGGGCAAGCCCTTAACCGTTCTTCATCTTGTAGGGTTCAATCTCTCGCCATGACTTAATCTAATTTAATTAATTTCACATACTACATAGGCGCCGTCTTATTCATTTAATTTCACATAACCCAACCTTGGTCTTCTCATTTCAAAATATCATTTCACAATTCTTTCTTTGCCGGTATAAGGTTTGGCTATACCCTAATTCTCAATTTCAACTCATAATTACAATGTCATACTCATAAGATCTTTTCATGATTAATCGCAGTTCATGTTTCAAAAGCATATTATTCATGTATTCATATCTTTCATAATTCATCACAATCTATAATTCAATTTCACGTGCAATCCCTATGCAAGAGTCAATTTCAATTAATAATCACCAATAATTTTTGTGTTCCACACATCTATTATTCACATATCAAATCTTACTACAAACACATTTTTATAATTCCATTTAATCACATGCATCACAACTTTCAAAAATTTCTCTTTAATAACCCAAAATCTTCATTTATTTTTCTTTGTTTAAAAAGTAATTCAATTTCAAAAATGAGTCATTTTATTGCAAAAACCCCAATTTCTTATTCACACTTCTTCAAAAGTTATTTAAATATTTCCTAATAAGTTTCAATAATTTTTCAGAATTTAATCCATAATTTTTCTGATTTTATTCTATTTTAAATGTCCATTTTAATTCAAAATCTCAAAAAAAAAACATTTTTTTCCTAAACTCCAAACCCACCAAGATTCGAACCAGCGACCAGCGGTGACACGGGCATTACGAATTCTTAGTTCAGAACTCGACACGGGCATTACGAATTCTTAGTTATGCCGTTTGGAGTGACGAATGCACCTGCAATCTTCATAGATATGACGAATAGAGTTCTGAGGCTGTTTATTGATTCTTTCGTCGTGGTGTTTATCGACGATATCCTTGTGTACTCCAAGTCGGAGGAGGAGCACACAGAGCATCTGGCGGTAGTTTTGAAGAAGCTTCTAGAGCATGAGTTGTATGCCAAGTTTTCCAAGTGCGAGTTTTGGAAATCTAAAGTGGCATTCCTGGGTCACATCCTTTCTAAGGAGGAAGTGGTGACTGATCCGCAGAAGATAGAGGCGGTGAAGGATTGGGCAAGGCCTAGTACAGTGAAGGAAATCAGGAGTTTTCTTGGGCTGACAGGATATTATAGGAGGGTTATTCAGGGTTATGCTCAGATAGCCGTGCCGCTCACTGGTCTGACCAAGAAGAATGTGAACTTCAGGTGGACTGAGCAGTGCGAGGCAAGCTTTCAGCAGTTGAAAGAGAGGCTGACTACTGCACCCATTTTGGCTTTGCCTAGAGCAGGAGTTGAGTATGATGTATATAGCGTTGCTTCACATCGTGGGCTTGGTTGTGTCTTAATACAAGAAGGAAAAGTGATCGCTTATGGGTTTAGGCAACTACGACCGCATGAGAAGAATTATCCGACTCATGATCTAGAGTTGGCTGCGATTATCTTCGCCTTGAAGCAATGGAGACATTACGTGTATGGTGAGAAAATGAACATGTACACGGACCACAAAAACTTGAAGTACATCTATCAGTAGAAGGATCTGAATCTGAGCCAAAGGAGATGGCTGGAAGTGTTTAAGGACATTTGTCCTGAGATTAAGTACCATCCTGCGAAGGCTAATGTGGTTGCTGATGTACTTAGCCGCAAGTACAGTTTGGCTAGTTTGATTACGACTCAGAGGCAGCTTGCAGAAGAATTGGATCGGGCTGGTATTGAAGTTGTCTGGCAAGGCTTGGGAGCATCCTTAGCTCAGTTGATGCTTCAGCCTATGCTTGTAATGCCCTGATTTTTTATTTAATGAAAAAGTATATTTATTTGCACATAGTGTGCACGTGCAATATTTTGGTTAATATTTTCATCAAGATGAGTAAAGATATTTTAATATGTGCTTTTAATTAATTTATACAAAAGCCTTCTTTTAAATGGATGAAAAGCCCTTTCTTTTAAAAAGCCTTTTCTTTTAAAAAGCCCAAAATGTAATTCATTTTTAAAATAATTATTTTGGCCCATAAACTAAAGCCCATGAGTCAATTTATTTTAAAATGCAACTTGTAATGTAGAATACAAACTAGAGTTTATTTTTATATAAAATAAAATGTACAATTTTTGGGCCTAGTTGCATGCACGTGCACTACACGTACACGTGCAATTTGCACTTTTTCCAAGCATGGCCGGTTGCTTCTTGGAGGGAAACTCAAATTTTGGATGGGGATCATGGTGTGGTGGTTACTCATCATGGGTAGTTTGTGTAACTCCTCCTTAAATCTCCACCCTTTGTTCTTAACTCCTACTCTAATCTTAGCCATCCATTCCATCAAGATTTTAGTATAAATACCCCCTCCTATGGCTAGTTATTTTTGTGCCTATTACTTTCTACAAACCTATAGTCTAAATTGCATTATATAGTAGTTTTTTTGTGAGTTAAAAAGATTGAGTGGTGTGGGAGTTGGGCTTGCAACAAGAAGAAGGAGAGGCCGGCTATTCAAAGGAGGGAGCTTTCGGTTTGGTGTGCTCGGGTTGGAGGCTTGTGCGCGCGTGTACAAGGAGGAGAAGCATTTCGTTGCAAGGATATTCGTCTAGGAGATCGCTAGTTGTACTTTCTTCAATAAGGTGGGTAAATTTTCCCTATTTCTAAATAAGAATGCATGCTAGATTCAATTGGGAAAATGATGCATGAAAATGATTATAAGGATGCACAATTAATTGGAAAAAATGAACTATAATTGATTGAATTGTTGACATGCAAATTGTGTGTGATTCTACTATTAGAACTTAAGTTGGGTGCAACATAAGTATGGATATGAATTGTGTAAATGAACTTTCGTTAGTAGCATGGAAATTATGCACAAAGATTAGTAGTTGATAATGTCGCATTATGTGCTAGTTAGGAATTTGGTTATGTTGTTGTAACGATTAAATTAAGATGCAGTCATTATATTTATGAGATGAATAATGGCAGAAAATTAGTTTAGAGATTTGTGGAATTATAATGTCGAAAAAGAATGCAATAGTGATAGTATATCAAATTAATAAAATTGTATGGTAGAAAGGTGTTAATTATTGAAAGTATGTTTAATTGTTTAAGAAAAAAATGATTCCCATATACTGGAGTATAATTCATGATGTAAATAAGTAATCTGGAATTTTTACAGTCTATTAGTAAGAGCAAGTTGAAGTAAAAAATTTGATGAACATCGATATATTTCAATAACAGAGAGAGTTGTTTTAAATAAATTTCGAGTTGTACCTATGACAACCCGAGCTTATAGCTCGAGTGGTCGGGATGCCTTTGGTTGCTACAGTGTCGTGCGGCTTCTCATGGGTTGCTGGTTCGAATACTGCTGGCACCAAACTTTTGTATTTTTGAAAAAAAAATAAATATTGTTACAGCCGAGAGCTCGTATGGCTCTCAGCCTTCTTCATGTCATCTGGCGCAAGCGGCCTAGTGGCCTGTGCCTTCGGCTGTGTTCTCTGTGGTGCTGGGTTCGAATCCTTGGTTCGGCAGTTTGGGGAAAAAAATAATTTTTTGAATGTTTTGGTGATCAAAAAAAAGTGGAAAAAATATATTTATTATCTTAAAAATATGGGGAGTTTATGGAAAATAAATTAAGGATTATTTACATGAAGTGGAGTATGTTTTAGAACTATGAGTTCTACACTTGTATTTGTATAAAGTTGTGTTATACAAAAGGTTTAAAATGGAATATTGGAAAAGACATACGAATAGAAATGAATTATGAGAAGTGTTGTGGATTATTCTCGTTGGAGAATAGTGAGATAAATTATGGAATGTAAATATTCATTCTTGATCGAATAACTAGTGATGTGGTTTTTATGTGAAAATAATATTTCATGAGTTACATGATGAATAGTTGAATTTAATGTATCATTATGGACTATTCAATGATTTGAAAATCATGATTGGGAAATAGAAATATCGTGAGTATGATAACTCAACATATGAACTTATGAGCTGGAACGCTCAATTTTAGAAATGTGAATTGGAATTGAAACAAAGAGTAGCTAAGTCTCCCCCGGCATTTTGAAAATAAATGAAATGAAAATTGAAAAGAAAGACCAAGGTTGGTCATGTTTGAATAAATGAATAAGTCCGGTTTAGTGGAGAGGCTAACTCTAGAGCTTTGATTTTTGTTCATGATTCTAATAACATTAAGGATTAGTACATAGTGAAGACGTGATGAAAGTAAGAGAAAAACATTGAGTATGAGGGCCATTGGATAGCGGCGAGAGCGTATCCCAGGATGTCCCATGATGAGTCTGGACGAGGATACTGCTCCAGAGTACCGTCCCGGTGGCGACGTTCGTGGGATATTTGAATACTACGGGTGGTGTCATGTCTATGGTAGGAGCTGAATTACCACAGGATGTCTGCATGATGAGTCATGTCAGCGATGGAATTCCCTCCAGGGCACCTAGACATGAGTTCATAGGTCCGAAAACATCTAGGATACTTACCGTAGTTACAGTAGTAGATTAAGTCATGACGAGGGATTGAACCCTACAAAGTTGAAGAACGATTAAGGGCTTGCCCTCGGACCTATGTAGTATGGGATGCATAGAATCCGAACAAGTGCGCATTAGTGTCATGTAATATAAATAACTGTATTAAGGACTAAGTGCACAATCACAACACGACATCAATAGGGTAGTCCCTTTAGTTTGATATGTGACAAGTCTGTGTTTGCTAAATATGGAAAATAAGTTATACTATTTCCGGCATAGAGAGGATGGCCGTGTATAATGATCGTCGGTTAAATAAACTGACGTACCCACAGTCTTATATGCAGGTAAATGGCTTGATACAGATTAAAGAGGAACAAATGCTTAAAGATTATTCAATGTTGTTGTACATTTATTCAATTGTTGTAAAGTTTACTTCCGCTGTGCAGTGTAAATTGTAATGTATTCATATAAACTCTGATGTAAAGTGAAAAGTTTAAATTTTCTTGTAAAATTGTACTAAAGGAAGCGGAAAGATCCTGTAGAACATCTCGAATTCAGTGTATTTGGGATTCGGGGCGTTACAACGCTGAATGAAAGGATCATTGCACTTCAGAAGGAAAATGCAGATGTTCAGAAGATGAAGGAGCAGGTCGGAGCTAGCAGGTTGTCCGAGTTTCAGGTCAAGGACGGAGTGCTGTGGTTTGGAGAGAGGCTGTGTGTTCTGGATCAGTCGGACTTGAAAGAAAGTATTCTTTAGGAGGCACATACCACTCTTTTGTCAATACATCCTGGGAGTACTAAGATGTATAGGGACATTAAGCAGCCTTTCTGGTGGTCAGGTTTGAAGCGGGATGTGGCCGAGTTCGTGGCGAGCTATGAGATCTGTCATCAGGTCAAAGCCGAGAATCAGAAACCCGGAGGTCTTTTGCATCCGTTACCTATTCCGGAATGGAAGTGGGATAACATCAGTATGGATTTCATCACAGTTTTGCCCAAGAGTTCAAGAGGCAATGATGCGATTTGGGTTATAGTCGATTGACTAACCAAGTCCGCTCACTTCTTGGCGATGAAACTCACTTCGTCGATGGACAAATTGGCTGAGCTGTATGTTGGCGAGATCGTCAGGCTTCATGGTGTTCCGTTAACCATTGTGTCTGATCGAGATGCGCGTTTTACTTCGAATTTCTGGAGGGGTGTTCAGACAGCTTTGGGTACCAAGACGGATTTCAGTAATGCTTTTCATCCCTAGACCGATGGACAGACCGAGAGAGTCAACTGTATTCTTGAGGATATGCTTCGGTGTTGTGTACTAGACTTTGGAGGCAGTTGGGAAAGGCATCTAGCTTTTGTAGAGTTTGCCTATCACAACAGTTTTCAGACTAGTATTGGGATGGCGCCGTACGAATCTCTGTATAGCAAGAAGTGCAGAACACCTGTCTGTTGGTTCGAAGTGGGGGAGCGACAGATGTTTGGGCCTGAGATTGTGCACCAGACGTCTGAAAAGATTGATCTGATCAGGAAGAGGTTGGTGGATGCTCAGAGTCGGCAGAAGAGCTATGCAGACAACCGAAGAAGGGACCTTGAGTTTGAGGAAGGTGACTTTGTCTTTCTAAAAGTATCGCTCAGCAAAGGTGTGATTCGATTTGGCAAAGGCGAAAAGTTAGCCCCGAGGTTCATAGGCCCATATAAGATATTGAAAAGGATCGAGAAAACTGCTTACCGGCTTGAGGTACCAGAAGAGTTGTCTCAGGTGCACAATGTCCTTTATGTGTCTATGCGGAGAGGTTACATTCCAGATCCCAGTCATCATTTTCCTGATGTGCTGGAAGGTTTGCAATTGGATCTGAATTACATTGAGCTCCCAGTCGAGATTGTTGATCGTCGGGAGAAAATCTTGAGGAATAAGACGATACCGATGGTCAAGGTAGTCTGGAAAAACCATTTGGTTGAAGAACCTACTTGGAAATCTGAGAAGCGGATGTTGAAGGATCATCCTGAGCTCTTTGCTTGATTTGTATCTGTATTTTTTTTTTCTTGTGTGGTTGTGTTTTCATTTCTCACTCTTAATTGTAGTTCTGGGGACAGAACTATTCTAAGGAGGGAGTGTTGTAATACCCTGAATTTTTATTTAATGAGAATTGTTGATTTTTACGTGTTGTGCACGTACAAATTTTGTATGTTTTCTTATAAAATTATCTCTTATAACAAGAACAAATAAACATTTTTTTCTTTCTCTGTATTTTCTAAACGCCTATTTTATAAGCCTAAGATTGTTTTTCTAATTTAAGCCCACTCTAATTAATTAAAAATTTTATTTTGACCCATGAGCCTAAAGCCCATTATTTTTGAAGCCCATAAATTAATTAATCTTTTAATTGTCACAACTTGTCATGTAGATACAATTAGTAGACAATTAATTAATTAATTTTGGTACAACTTAATAATGGGGGGTACTAGAAAGGGCACGTGCACACACTAGAGTGTGCATTGCACACCCTTCTAGGGGTGGCCGGATTGTGGAGAGAGAGAGAAAGAGAGTGGGATGAAGTTGAGGGGTGGTTATGTGATCATGGAAGTTACTACAAATTCTCAATTCATCATGGCCCTTAATCTCTAACTCCTTGATTAAATCCTAGCCATCTATTCTCATCCTAAAAGTGTATAAATACCCCTATATTTCTTCTCATTAGTACATTACACAATTCATTAAGAGAGAAAAGATAAGAGAGTAAAAGATTGAGAGGCATTAGTGAGCAAAATATTAGAGTGTGCAAAATTGTGTGTGTTCCAACCTAGAGGTAGCCGGCCAATCATCCAAGGAGTACAAGGAGGGCTCGGTTTCCATCAAGCTCAAGGAGGAGAAGGCAATTTGCAATACAATCTAGGAGGAGAAGGTTATTTTCTTGCATTCTAGGAGCTTTCATTTCGTTTTCTTCAGTAGGTGGGTGTTTCTCATGCTTCTAAAATCTAGATACTATGCTAGGAATTATTTGATGAAATTGTTAAAGAACAACTTGTTGGAATTGGACTCATGTTTGCTTAATTAGATATGAGATGGTAATTTAGAAAAATGTTTGTTAAAATGGTTGCTAGTTGATTATTTGTGAATTGAAGTGTTAGAAACTATCATGATTGCCATGATAGATGTCTATGAATTATGCTATGTGAAGAAATTTATGATTATGAGACAAGGGATGAATTGAATGCTTCATGTGGAATTGTTTGTTTAAATTAGAGTAAACTCTATTGTAGGAAAGAGGAAAATTTTGTGTTCTAATTTGATGTAGATGGTTAAATAATGAGAGAATGAAGAAATAAAGTATTTTTTTGTAGAAATTTATATTGTAAATTTTGTGAAAATGAAATTGTTCTAAATGTCGAAATTATGGACATAGAACACCAAATGGGATAAAAAATGCATGTGCTATTGGTAAATAATGAATTTAAAAATACTAGTTTACCGTATTTGTATATATATTAAAATCTGGAGAGTTTTGACTCAAAAAGAGAAGAAAAAGAACTAAAAATATTTTCGGAATTTGAAAAACCTAGTAGCACAGTCGACCAACTATATTGAAACAGTCGAATGCCCTGACTATTTTTTTTAGAGTTCAAATCTTTGCGGAACAGTCGACCGGTTATATTGAAAGAGTCAACCATCCTGATTATTTGTTTTCGAGTTCAAATCTTTGCAGAACAGTCGACCAACTACACTGTAACAGTTGACTACCCTGACTATTGGTTTTCGAGTTGTAAATCCTCACAGAACAACCAACTGTCCATGTTTTAACAGTCGACTGCCCTGAAGTTTCAAATAATATGTGGATCTTCGTGAGATAATTTTCTATAACCTGTGGCCTAGTATAAAATTTTCTATAACCTGTGGCCTAGTATAAATAAGAATTTGAGGCTATTTTTGGCAAAAAAAATGAACTTATTATTTTATTTAAAGTCTTTTTTTTTTGATATATTGGATAGAGCCAACCGGCTCCAGCCATCAAAAAATATATTAATCAATAATAACAGATAAGTTACAAACAAAAATCACTGGTTTTACAAGTAGTAAAAGAGAAATAAGCGTACAAAATAGAAAACCAAAAATGGCTGATGATCCAGCAAAATGGAGGTCTACGCAACTATAGAAGCACCACACCAAAACAAGAGGGCGGAGCAATAAGCCAGGAAAAACAAGCAACTGATGGAGATAACCTAGCTTGCCGCACCCGAGAGAGGGCCAGTACCTAAGCGTCTGGGCCGCGAAACAGGAGGCCAATCTCCGCACACGAAGACATCCAATTCCACTAGAAGTCCAAGGGAACTCTAGCGTCACAACGGAGGCAAAGCACTGCCTAAGAGAAGAGAAGGCTCCCGCAGAGAGGCACAATCTCCAGGCAACAGGAAACAGACACAAGCAAGATAGGGGGGCCCTAAGCTCAGAACAACTCGACTCAACAAAGCTGAAGGCTATGAAAACGGGGCCCAAAGTTGGCTCAGCAATCCAAGAACGCTCAAGAATCGTAGGAAGGATAAGCCTGTCTTCCTACACTGAGGAAGGCAAGGAGGGCGAAAACTCAATTGTCCACAAGCTGGAGAGACGATACGGAAGCTGCTTTCCTAGCAAGAATACGAGCACTCACACGTATCTGTACTTTAGGGAAGACTTTCTTGTTATATTTCCGCTTAATGGGGGGAAGGGCTACCTGCACCAAAGGGGACGAAATTGCAGCCGGGGCAGGCAAGAAAGCTACATCTTTGATGAAGCAAGCCGAGGGAAAGAGAAAACTGAGGGGAAAAGGGTGCAGGAAATGCCTCACCCCCGAGAGGAGATGATGTATCCAAGATTGAAATCCTAAAGCTTGATACATCGAAAATATGCATCCCGGGAAATGTATGGAGAACGTAGGAAGTTTGGGCGAAGAGATCAACATAGAACAAGGATAATGATAGACTAAAGAAGGTGCCTTAATATCAATAAAAGCATTGGCAGTTGGCGCCTGAGGGGCCGAAGAGCTGCGATGCAGGGCGAGCCCCATCGCACTGCAGAGCCAAGAGTGGCAAGAGGCAAAGGATTTAAACAATCCTTCATTATAACTCGAAATCAAACTTAACGAAGATGCCGCTGGAGAAGTAAGTGGACGAGCCTTGTGAAAACCCAATCGAGGGTAGGAGATAAGTTTCGTATAAACCTTATGATCCTTGAAGAGGTTAGCAATATTAGGAGGCTGAAGAGTAGCCCTCGAAACACATAACACTGGGGAGGGTGAAGTAGGGAGCCTAGCAGGACCTGAAACAATCACTGAGGAGTCTAACTCCTTTCCAGAATGAAGACTAAACTTCTTAGATACACAAACATGAAGTCTGCGCTTTAAGAGAGGGTAGTTAAGAAATGAGAGAAGTTTGGCCGGTAATGGAAGGCCTTTGGGAAATCCAAGGAGATCTTGGAGGGGAAAGCAACGACTGCGTGAGTGACCAAACTTATCACAGAAGTGGCACTTCATTTTATTCACGCACTCACATTTAAAATGCCCTGGAAGAAGGCACTTGAAACAGGACAGACGAGGGTCGGCCCTACCAGGAGTAGGTGAAATGGTGGAGCTAGGCGAGCACAAGGAACGATAGGTATTACCCAAGAGAGGAGAAGATAAGTCGCTCTTCAACACCCGAACCGTCACTAAACTATTAGGTCTAGCTCCAGTCTCGGTGAGATCCATGACTGAGACCAACACAGGATTACCTTAATTCAACCACTAACAAGGTAGAAGGCAATAGACAATAGTACCAGAGTCACTGAAGTACCAACTTCACCAACACACCACAACCGAAGAAACAAAACAGAGCAGAACAATTGGTGCAACAACACCCACAAATTAGAGAGAGAAGGGATGGGAGAAAAAATTGGATAAGAGAATAATCACTTAAACAACAGAAGTAGCGCAACCTGATGCTCAGGGAGAGATGAGCTGTAGGGGAAAGAGAAGATTACCAGTGCAATACAAACCAGTGTATTACCAGTGCAGTACAACACCAATAAACTCCAGTAGATCAATCAGGAAAAGAACCTCCCAGGGAAAACTCTACCACACACAGAAGAAGTAGTAGAAATAGCTAATTAGAGAAAACAGAAAGGAGGAATAGAACACCGACGATGTAGTAACCAATGATAAACAACGACTCCTAATAATAGAAAACTCACCTCCAGAAATAAGAAAACAAAAGGGATACTTACAGTGATATCTGGGAAATGCTCAGTAGAAAGGGGATGGAGACGACGCTGACCAGGGAAGTCGCACCCAGAAAATAGCCAAAGACAGAGAATGCGGCGCACAGCTAGAGAGGAAGGAGGAACGGAGAGGAATCCCGAAGTAGGGAAGGCAAAATCCTAGGTAGCTGTCTGGCGACTTCGCAGCGGGAAGGAAAGGAAGAGGATCTGCTACCTGAAAGAAACCAGGGGCGAGGGAGATAGAAGGCAGTACGCAGGAGGCTGAGGATGACTCCGGCGACAAGCGACAAGGAGGCCGCCACTCAGGATGGGCAAAAACAACTGGAGCTCGAAAGAGGAGAAACAATGAGTTGGGCGTGAAGAGGAAGATGAGATCTACAACTTTAAAGAAGGGAAGGAGGTCGAATGGGAGCTGTGGACGGCGGATCTGGGCTGAGATAGACGGACGAAAAGGAGATTTCAAAATCGCTCAATTTATTTTTCCAGTTTCCGTAAAAGTTGTCAGGCGTATTTTAGTTTAAATTGTCTTTGAATAAAGAAAAATACATGCCTTGTTTAAAAAGTTTTGAAATGAGTTTTGGCAATGAAAGTGTGAATTTTTTATAAAATGACAGTACAGTAATTTCATGGGAAGAATGAATTATGAATGTGACAAGTTAGAAAAAACGAATTCTTTTGTTTATGCATGAGTTTGTACTTGAAAGTGAAATTGAATGTTATGACGAATTATGAAAGATTTTATGAGCATGAATACACAAATGCTATGAAAATGAAAGGAAAATTATTGTTAATCATGAAAAAGACTTTATGACTGTGAAAACTTGATTTTGTGATTGTGAATTGAAATTGAGAACTAGAGTGTAGTTAAGCCTCATACCGGCATTGAAAAGAGATATGTTGGAATGAAATGTGAGATGAAAAGACCAAGATTGGGTCATGTTGAATAGATGATTAAGACCGGTATAGTGGAAAGGCTAACTCTAGAAAATTGATTTTGTTCATGATTTAAATAACTAAGAATTAGATACATAGTGAAGAGATGATGAAAATAAGAGAAAAACACGAGTATGAGGGCCTCAGAGCTACGATGTGAGAGTATTCACAAGTAGGGCTGCAATCGAGCCGAATACCTTTAGGCTCGAGCTCAGTTCGTTTACGAAACGAGCTCAATTTTGAGCTCGAGCTCGGTTCGAGTCGAGCTTTGACCGAGCTTTGACCATATTCGAGCTGAATAGCTTGCGAGCTTAGCCTTAAAAAAAAAAGCTCGAGCTCGGCTCGTTTACGAAACGAGCTCTGTTTTGAGCTCGGCCCGAGCTCGGTTCGAGCCAAGCTTTGACCGAGCTTTGACCGAGCTCGAGCCGAATAGCTCGTAAATAGCTCGATTCGTTTGCAGCCCTATTCACAGGCTGTCTTCACGATGCATCGTGACATGACGTGGATATGTCTCGAGGAGTCCGTACCGTAAGGGACGATCGTGGGGTGTTTGGTGACTGCGGGTGGTGTCTTGTCCCATGACGGAGGCTGAATTATTCATAGGTTCTTCATGATGCGTCATGATATGACGTGGGATTCCCTTCCAGGCTATCTGGATATGAGCTCGTAATTCATAGAATATCTAGGATACTTATCGTAGTTAGAGTAGTAAGTTAAGACATGACGAGAGATTGAACCCTACAAGATGAAGAACGGTTAAGGGCTTGCCCTCAGACCTATGTAGTATGGGATGCATAGAATTGAACAAGTGCACATTAGTATTATCTAATATAAATAACTGCATTAAAGACTAAGTGCACCGCACAACACGACATCAATAGGATAGTCCCTTGTAGTTCTGTTTGTGATCAAGCTTGTGGTTTGTTTAAGCATTTGAGAATTGTTATACTGTTTCGCATAGAGAGGATAGCCGTGTATAATATTTCGTCGGTTGTAAGCAACTGACTCGCCCACAGTTTTTATGCAGGGTAAAATGATTAGCAAGACTAAAGAATGCATGCTGATTAAAAAATGATCCAAGTGTTGTACATTTCAATTCATGTAATTTGTTGTAAATTGCTTCCGCTGTAAATATGTAATGAAAGTGTAAACTCTGATGTAACAAAAAAATATTTTATTTCCATGTAAAATTGTACGAAAGAAGTGTAAAGATCCTGTGGAACTTCGAATTCAGTCTGTTTTGGAATTCGGGGTGTTACACTCTGTATATGGCAGGTCACGGTCGACCGCACGGTCAACCATCATGATCCTATTGTGTGAAATTCCCAATTGACAGTCAATCGCCGTTCTTGAGCGGTCGACCATCAATTGCAGTTTTGACCATTTTGTTGAATTTTTTTCGTTTCATTTAAATGGTTATTTCTTCGATATTGTGGATTATTATTCTGCTGTTTTAGATGATGTTTTTACTACAGATTACAGTATTTTACAGAGAGTTATATTTTATTTATGATAGAGTTTTAAATGTATTATTATGACCTTATTATGTGAGTTATATGTGTTTTCAAAGAATTGATGTTTTGGTGATATTCTACGACTTAAAAAATGATTTTCTGTTATATAATAGATTTAATATTTTATTTGAATTCTGGAATTTTATGAGTACATTATTTAGTTTTGGATTTTTGTTGTTTTAAAAAGTTTTCTTTATATAAACGTTTTGATGATGAATTTATGTGTTTTACCGAAAGTTTTGGTATTGATGGTTGAGTTGTGAGTCTTTAGAGATTGAGTGAGATCCTCACTACCTGCAGTTGAGATTTTGTGGTTTGGTCTGTTGTGGCCTTGTTGTTGATCAGTTGAGTTAAGTCCGGTAGAGTACACCAAATCTAGGAGATTCGTAATTAATTATTTAACTTAACAAGATAAGGACATGCACTAGCTGGTGATATAATGAAATGAGAGCAAACGTGAGTTATGGACTCGGGGATGATCCAAGGAGTGAGATATTCCCCAGTATTTCGAGACGATGGACGTATGGGCCACAGAGTCATATGCAGAGTTGGATTGATCTCCCGTATTCCGAGGACGAGAGCGAAACTCATGGGATATTTTGTGCAATGAGGGTTCCAGGATGACCTGCGGAGTGAGGCAATCTCTTGTTTTCGGGACGATGGATGTAAGGGCCACATAATGATCTGCCGCTGGGATTGGCCTCCAGTATTCCAAAGGCGAGAACCAATACTTGCAGAATGTCTAAATCTCATAGTAGTCATCGTAGTAGGATTAGTTGCATAGCGGGAGATTAAACCCTATCAAGTGGAGAACGTTAAGGGCTTGCACCGGACCTATGTAGAGTGGGATGCATATAATCCGACAAGTTTGCATTAGAGAGTCAGCATATAGCATTGGTGTTTTCTTGACTTGGTTTTATGCATGTCGTTTCCTGTTTTTCTACATTTGACACTTCGCCAAGTTTCACTTGATGTTTTCATGTTTTACTTATTGTTATTTCTTATAATTTTTTTCTTTGCTGTTGATACATGTTGTTTATGATTCTATGTCTTCTGTTTTATTTATGTTGCATTTATTTTTATGTCTCTCACACCTTTATGGCTGACCTTTGTAGTTTTGGTGGTTAGAGTTACCTCTAGCCTGGTGCTTATAACATTGGGATCTGGATGCTTGTGAGAGAATGATGTTATGGCTTATGTAAATTGTAAAAGAATGTGTTGTAAAAGAATTTGTAATTCAAGGTGTTTGTTTTCTGCTGTGCTTTGTAAAAAAATTAATGTAATAAAAGTTAAAAAATTTTCTCTATGTTTTGGCTATGTTTACTGTTACAATTGAGGTTGATGCTGGAATTTGTGCCACGTATTTCTGAGATATCATATTGGAAATTCAAGGCACTACATATATATACCACATGGTTGTTGCATACAAACAAGTTACATTTATGCCTAGTGGTGGATTCTATAGGGCCGTGTACTCAGGCATCAAATAACAAGCAAGCAGGTTCATGAATCCATAATAATATAACAAGTTCATGAATCGAGTAATAACGAGTTCATGAATGCAATAATAATATAACAAATTCATGAATCAAGTAATAATGAGTTCATGAATGCAATAATAATATAACAAATTCATGAATCAAGTAATAACGAGTTCTTGAATGCAATAATAATATAATAAGTTCATGAATCGAGTAATAACGAGTTCATGAATGCAATAATAATATAACAAGTTTATGAATCAAGTACAAGTGGGAAACACGGGCCGCCTTCCGAGTACACTCACCTATATTATCCACTACTAAGGTCTTTCCTTTAATCCTCGTTTTCTTACATATTATTATTATCAAAACAGGCATGAAAGTGCACAAATAGGGCAAGTAAACATGATAGGAAACAGGAAACAAGCTCAGGCTGGGTAGAAAACATATTCGAGTGTCAAATCAATTTATAATTATCAAAAACAACGAGAATTTCAATTCTGGATAGCAGGACGTTGCTGCACCAAAACTGGTATTTCCATTGCTACAGGAATGCAAATCTGGATCCTTCAGAAGTTCTAGAAACTAGACTCTCTGCCGGCTCCAGTGCATATATGCATGATATATAAAAGTTACAGCAACTAGGTTCAAATCAAATTCTACACAGATTTTGTATTCAGCCAAAATTCTTAAAATTGTGTTTACATGCATGAATCAAATCTGAAAGCTCAACAAATAAATCCAGGAAAATTAAGGGTGATTCCCTAGCATGTCTAGTCTCAGCAAGATAAATTACATATTTTTATATTACTGATAACATGTTCAAATTAAATTGCAAATCAGGATGATGCAATGAAAATTATGAATTTGGAAATCGAGACCTAGCAGTACTAAAATAGCAATATCTCACAACTCACAACTCGGAATTCGATTCCGTCAGATGTTGTGAAAACTAGACACATGGGGATACAATTCATATTCAGAGGCTAATTCAAAATTCTGTCATTAACTTGGTTGAAATTATCAAGAAAAACCAGGACAACAGCATTCTCAAATTTCTTTGTATGAAATATAGCATGATTAATAACTACCATGGATCTAAGTTAATATGTGATACAAATCAGGGTTTAATAGTTATTCAAATAGCAAATCATATCTATTCTCAACTCATAGAAAAGGAAAACAAGATCAACATATTCATCATCCAACGAAACATTTCTAAGTCATGATGATTCATAAATTCATGTAGCCAAATAATTAGGTAAATAATTAGATCTAACTTGTTGTTGTGAAAAGAGTGTATTAACGAATGGTTGTGACCTTTACGATTATGGAAATTAATGGAGATGAACAACGAGTAGGATCAAGATTATCAACGATAACAAGAGGCGACTCACAACTAAAATCTACTTGCGGTATTTCAAAAAGGTGCTTGTACGGGGAAATAAAAGAATCGTACAAGTTACTTGCCTGATGATCGCGATGTTGATCACGATCGATGGCGCCAAATCCCGATGTTGATTAATGAGGGTGATCAAGGTGATGGACCGAATCTCGATAATCAAATCAGGTGCATATCAGAAGAAGATCGGATGGTGATGATCAAGATGCGATCAACGACTGATAATCAAAGAGAACTTGATGATGATCGTGAACTGTTGTGATCACAAATAGGGGAGACTTGGGTGACCAGAGCTCAGCCAGGTAGCGGGACCCAGGCGTCTGGGGCAAGAGACCGGCGGGGTGTTGAGCATGACGATGGGGATGGCAAAGGCGGTGGTCGTGGCTGGCTGCCGGAGGAGCAGTCAGAGAAACAACAGTAAGGGCACTTGAGGTTGGCGCCGAATAGAGGAAGAGGGAGAGCGACTGGAATGGCCAACTGTGGTGATGGCGAGGCTCGATGGGAAGAAGAAGAGAATGAGGATGAGGTGGAGGATCAGTTCGGCAGTAGGGGATGAGCGGGATGATGAGGAGGAGATGGAGGTGGGTTTGGAAGTAGGGGGCTCGACTGGTGGGGGACGGTCGAAGTAATGGTGGTTTGGGGAGGTGCAGTCCCGGAGTCGGGTCGACTGAGGTGAGTCGAGAGCGGCCATGGTGGTGGTGGAGGTTGACGATGAACAGGGGAAGGAGACAGGGTGTAGGCGATGCAGGATGGAAGAGCGTAGGTCGATGGAGGATAGGGGAGTGCAGGGTAGCAGGCAAACGGGGGTTCGGGACAGCAACTGAATGTGGATTATGGGTTGACGGTGTGGAAGGTGGAGCGACGAGGACAGGGATCTGAGAAGGGATAGGTTTCAGAGCAGGCTCGAGGAGAAGATGAACATATGAGGGGGGTTTGGCGGCTGGAGATCTAGAAGGGTGATTAGGTTTTAATGAAGTTGATTAGGGTTTAGAATAGATAACAGGGATTATATAGGGTAGTTAATGGGTTTAGGTTGCGGGTATGGGTTGATGGGTTAACGGGTATTGGGTAAGGATCCAACAAAAGATAAGCTATAGGGTTTAATAATTTAATCTAAAAATACATGTATATTAAACTCATATGATATGAACCAGTATTAATAAATCATTTAGTACAATATAATATCTATTAAAATTTATGCTCATTCAATACAAAATATACAATAATAATAACAATAAAAAAATCAAATAATTTTTGTAGAATAGGTTGAAATCTGAAATTCGATTTTGGATTTCACAGAATAATCATAATCAAGTAAACAACTAGTAATAATATAATAGTATGTTCTTAAATTTCTGGATTTCATTATATAAATAAATAATTGAATACAAAAATAATAATAATAAAATAATCCGTTCGTAAGATGAAATATGATTTCGGTTTTATAATATCAATAAACTAGATGTGCCCGTGGGCACGTGCCTACGGCACGTCTTCGGAACGATACAAAACACGAAAAGTCCTGTAAACAGTAAAACAACAATTATGTAGCTCAAGTTTGAATAGTATGACAATAATTAGTTGTAAATAAAAGTCCATGTTTCCATTAGTATATGTTGAAAAATAATTATAAATGGGGTTGTAAGATCTAACTTCTTAGAACTTTAAGTGTGGAAAATGATGAAAATTAACTGTTGAAGATATATTTGCTATTTTCAATATAACATGTGCAATAAAAAAAACGTAAAAATTCTAAAAATTTATAAACATGAAATCTTAAAAATCTAAATTTCTAAGTAACTAAAGAAAGAATGGGAGAGAGAGATAGGGAGAGAGAGGGAGAGAGAGGAAGAGAGAAATATGAAAAAGTGAAAAGAGGAGAGAGATAGTAATAAAGTAATTAGTTTTTTTAATTTTGGGAGGAAAAATTTGGTTTTAGGGTTTGAAATTTTGGAAGGAAAAATGTGTTTTGTGAGGTTAGATCTGGACCTTTGATTTTTAGGGGATTGAAGGTGAGCCACTTGATAGCTTTCTTTGTGTTTTATTTTATAGATACTTAAGAAGACAGGAATTTAAATTATAGAATGGAATATAATTTCGGCTTGAAAATCAATAATCATTTGAAAAGAATTTGCTACAAAATAATGATTGATTAGAAAAGAATTTAATAGAGATCGAAAAAGAATTAAAATCGATGCATTTAAGAGTTGAAAAGATTTGTAAAGAATTTAAATACATGAATATACTAAAAATTTGAAACATCGGAAAATACAATCGGAAATGAGTCTGGCTCAAACAAAAATAATTGAATGCTTAAATGAATGCACTTAGGTTCAAAAGAATATAAGGACACAAGGGAAATTGAAATACAAGAGTATGAAGAAAAGAGAAATGAAAGTCTATAATATCGGGAACGGGATTTACAGATAGTTTGTCCTTCTCAAGGACAAACCGCAATGATAAGTTATTTGATGTGTTGGATGCCATGGTAATCTATCAACAGAAATATGCACAGTAAATATCATTTCATTGTAATATTTTAACAGAAATATTTAATCATCAACAGAAATATGCAGAGTATGTTTCATGACATTGAAATATTTAATAAAGTCTTTTATTAAATATACCTACTACTATTTTTATTCAAATCAACGACCCTCATCATTGACTCGGAAAATTTCATCATAAGATTATCTGGTAGGCCAAGATCCATATTTGACTTAGTTTTGAGTCAGCCTTGGCTGATCACCCAAAATTCAGTTATTTAGATAGGAAACACTTCCCAATTACATCGTATGCAACTCTTGAATAGTTAGGTGAATAACACTTATTCTAATCTATCTCACCCTATGCCTCTAAAGTTTCTATCCGATTGAAATAGCTTAGTTAAGTCAGACCCAATGGTTGGCAGCAGTTAATTATTACTTTTATCCCATCACGTCTCACCAGGATAGATAAAGGCACCCTACTTTGGCAGACCTACACTTAATCGATCCTAGCCTAGACGAATGCCACGCATTGGAAGACATCTTATTATGACTTAATATTTATTTTGAGGGATTTTATTATTTTATTAATTTATCTCACCAGTTATTATCCATTAACATGCAACAAAAAGAAAACAATGCATCTCATACAACATAAAAGCATAAAATATATGTGACATGGTTGTGGCCCCTAACACATTTATACTCCTAAGACAATGAGAGTATCAATAATCAAACATAGGGATTAAAGCGTCTTCTCAAAGCAGCTTCCCAATCAAGTCCTTGTATGATTGCCAATTTCTTGCCTCCACAGTCAGATTACATTTACATATGAAGAAAGAATGTACAATTGGAGTGTAGAGAGAAAGGATTCCATTCAGAATGTAGAGAGAAAGGCATGACAAGCAGGACATATTTAAATTACAATTAGAATGTAGAGAGAGGCATTACACGCAGGCCGTATTAAAATACCAAAATATAAACCATACATCACAGAAGATAAACCATGCATCACAGAACTAAACCATGCATCACATAACTAAGGTCACAACCATGCACCATGCATCACATAAAATAATAAACAAAGAATATGTTGTTATGATTTTTTTTAGTTTATTTTAAAAGGATTGGTTTTGGGGGAATCATTATTGATACCCTACGCAAAGTTCCCACCCCTTGCGGGGTGCCAGGCAATGCCCCGGACCAAAAAATGCCTCATCATTCCTTGCCACTGCTAGAGGTGAACTCTTCATGTTTTAAGAAACCCTAACGCCACTGCAAACAACGCAGGTGCATGAACTCTTCATGCTTTAAGTAAACCTAAAGTCATTGCAAATCACATCATGCTGCTCCACGATTTTCAATGGTTCCAAACTGAGTGTTACCCTGGTGTGCCATCTGTGTTAACGATCAACTCATAAAAAATCCTTATTTTGCAGTTGTTGTAAAAATTATATCACATATGAATCTTTCTTCCAAAAGTACGAACATATCATGAATAATCACATATTATACATAACTGAAATATGGCTTCGCAAGTGGCTCTGAAACATTGTTAGGTTTTGATGGCAATCACAGATTCAAAAACACAGCGGAAAATTCACAAAATATCGAAACTTAGCCATGGATCCAAGCAAAAAACCATAAATCGTGTTTAGAAATAACACCTTAAAGATTGATCTGGTGTCTCCAAGCTATACCAATCACATGTAATGCCCCCAATTTCATTTACATGTAATTCGTAGCACAACAGGATCTTTTACTTCAAATTCGGACAATTTTACAAGGAAATTAAAACTTTTTATTATACAACATTGTTCTTTACATCAACGCAGCAGAATTTAAAAAAAGAATAGAACATGATATATACGACTTTAACATTTCAACAATGGAAATAATCATCAGCTTCAATTCATCTTTATGCCCCTTTACAATCCAAGTCATGCACTAGAAAACCGTGGGCACCCCAGTTGCATACAACTGACGCAATGCTATAATACAGCAATTCTCATACTTTAGCAACCACAAACTTGAATGCACAATAAAGTGTAAAAAGTGACTATCCTAAACATGTCCGTGTATGAAATGACTTAAATGTCTAATGCAGATTTACACTACGATGCATTAATGCATACTTGTTCGGATTCTATGCATCCCATACTACATAGGTCTGAGAGCAAGACATTAAGGTACTCCTCATTATTGGATTTGCATCTCACGTCTTGCAACCTAACCCAATGAATATACCCCAACGCATAGTCACCGAAGAGTTGCACCCCCAGAATATTAGACTTTACCGGCCTATCCCTAGCCTACCTTAGTGGATTTACCGGGCGTATCTTCAACCACGAACCCTAGCAAGACGATCTCTTGCAATTACGAACTAGGCCTACCCCTAGCCCACCTCGGTGGATTTACCGTGTGTATCCCGTCCGTCCCGAACATTCCTAGGAACTGTAGTCTCTTCACCAGCCTTTTCAATGATACACGGATATACCCCTAGACCATATACATGGATTTACCGGGCATATTCCTCGATTCTGAACCTCTAGGAGCTGCATATTCCTTACCGGACATGTACGTCGTTTTTTCTATCATATCTTCTTCTAGTGCCTATCCTTAAGTTTAATTATAATCATCACAACCTAGAGCTAGCTTACCCTCCTACCGGTCTTAACAATATACTGAGAACGATAGCCCATATTGGCCACTTCTTAAAACTAAATATCACTTTCGTCACTTTGCCGGTACATGGGTCTCACTTAGCCTCTAGATTCCAACAACCATCTCAATAATAGAGATCAATTAGGTTATATCCAACCCCAACATAAATGTCTCATTCATTACTCATCATTTCTTCTTTATCACCTCCTTTACGTTTATAAATCATGACGTATTCAACATTTTATTATCACATTCAACAACAATTTCCCATCGAATTTCTTGTAAACAACTTCTTAATTAGCCAACCAAACTAATCACTTTCATGGTTCTCAAAGTTCTCTCGATTAATACAACCCCTTTCATGTTTATTTATACTTCAAGCATACTAATAAAAAAAACCTCTTTTTAGAATAGATCACTATTTTCTTTTTAATACAAAAACTTCTTTTAAGATTAATCACTAGAGATTCTTTATTCCCAACTCATAATTTTGCCTTAATTTTATCGAGCCAACTCGAAAAATCTTTAACAATATACATCTCTTCTTAAACTTAAATTCAAACTCAACTAATATATGAATAGGACTTTTTAATTAAAATGTCTTTTTGAATAATATGAAATAACTCCCAAGTGTTCTAATAGTATTATACAATATTTCTATGAAGTTTCCCAATTTTTTCTAAAATTTGAAAATCATAATAAACAAAATTTATAACCCAAAAAGGGACCCCCTGGCTCGAACTAGAGCCAACAGCCAACCAAACCCCTCACTCAAACCAAATGAGCCAACTCACTTTGGTGTATAGAAGTTCTCTGAGTTATTTAAGTACCCAAATCGCCATTAAATTTCATTTAAAAAACTTCCAACAAGAGGCAGAGCCACCCAGGCTCGAACACGCGATCAATGAAAACCCCCAAAGAGACACGTGGCAGCGCCTAGCACATTGGTGCCTGCGCTAGCCACCAAGGCCAATGCCATTACAAATAGTATATGGGTTTAAAACAGTTTAACTCCACTCTCTGTTTAAAACTCATTTTTAATTCATCCAACTATTTTTTGTTTCTATTCTTTTCTCCCAAATTAATAATACAAAAATTATATTTCTAAACTTCAAGAAATGTGTCTTCACTGATTTTATCTATTTTAAAGTGAGATTTTACACAATTATATTTAACTAGAGATTTTACACAATTATATTTAACTACTAATTTCATTTTTCCATTGTATGGAGAATTCTCATCTCTCTATTTAATTATAATCCTCCCAAATATTCAAACCATTTCTTGTGCCTAATTAACAACTTTATATATATATACACAATTCATAAATACAATCATGGCATACTAATTGTGCCTAACAACACTACAACATGTGTTTAAATAGAAACTTCAATTTCACAACTTAATAATTCCATGATGACACTTTCAATTAGCATGCATGAATTTCCACATTCCATTACTACCAAAAATTCTAGATACTAACACAACATGCAACAAACTAGAGAACTCATGCCAATTGTCAATTTAAACATAAACCATCTACACATGCATTAAATAATATTTTAGAAAGCAAAAGAGACACCCACCTTTTTGATGCAAATTGTAAATAGACTCCTAGAAAAATTGCTCCAAAGCTCCAACTCAAAAAGCCTAGCACTTCTCCTAACAATGAAAAACCAAACCCTCCTTGAAAAATCCAAACTCTTCACTCTTTTGTTCTCTCTTATGATTTCTTTTAATTTTGTGCATTTGTTCATGAAAAGGGGTGGGTATTTATTGGAGTACTAGGTTTGCCCGTTGACACGTGCCTACGGCACGTCTTCGGAACGGTGCACCTTGTTTGATCATATAAAATAGTTTTGGAGGTCCAACAAATTAATGGAAGTAGCAAACATAGAGCAAAAAACATATTATATGATTTTTTTGATTTTTTTTGAATTATTTTTAATGTTTTTAAATTTTAAATTTTTTTAGTTTTATAATTTTTAATTTTTAATTTTTTTTTAAATTTTGTATTTTCTTAATTTTTTGAATAGAAGAGGGAGGGAGGGAGAGACAAAAAAATAAAAAAATTAATATAGGAGTTGTTTTGGGTGGGAGATTTGAATTTGAGTTTTGGGGAGAAACTTTTGGGGGGAAAATATGTTTTGTGAGGTTAGATCTAGGCCTTTGAATTTTTGGGGATTGAAGGAGAGTCACTTCACTACAAGGAATTTGCCATATACCAACGGACACCTATAGTGACGGATCTCTAAAACTGTGGGTATAGGTATCATATACCTACAAATGAGATAAAACACCGTGGGTATAGTCCATACTTTATTTTCCCCCAAAATTTTTCATTTTCCCTCTCTCTTCTCCCAAAATATTTCATTTTATCTCTCTAAAACTCCTAAATCCCTCTCTCCCCAAACCCAATCTCTAAATTTTTCCCTTCCCGCTGCCGTCGCCCCCCTCTTCCCCGCTGCCGTCGCCCCCCTCTTCCTCGCTGCCGTCTCTTCTTCCCGCTACCGTCGCCCCCATCTTCCCATTGTCGTGCCCAAGCTGCCGTCGCCCCCGCATCCTCCTCTTCTTCTTCCTCGGCGTCGATCTCGACGAGATCTCCCCGCGCTGCCTCCTCCTCCTCCTCCGCCGACTGTGGTAACCCCAATCTCTCTCTCTCATCTTCTTCTTCTTCTTCGTTTTCATTTTCTGTAAATTGTTTACTATTATTAACTTTTCTATATGTTTGTTTTAGCTTACTGCTGTTCCACATGCTCATTGTATTTTCTGCTCATCTGCTTACTTCTACTGCTACTAAGTGTTTCTGGATATTTTTGCAAAGATATGCTTTCTTGTAAGCTGCGAACAAGGAAAACCTAATTTATGTTTCTCTAATGATTAAATTCGATCATCTTATTTTCTTATCTTACAGTTTGATATGGGGGATTTTCTTATCTTACAGTTTGATGGAAATTTGTTCATCTAATTGCTAGAAATCAGAGGATCTAGAAAAAATTTGTAATATTTGCATTGTGAAATTCATATAAATTGCATTCTTGTTACGATTTCTAAAATTATTTGCAATTTCTTGTTATAATTTTATAAATGTTTTTATAACATAGGTTCTGACTTTTCCTGTTCCCTTTTCAAATAATATGTATCAAATATCATCAATGATTCAATGATCACCTTCTTATTGTTTTCAGACTGTTATTACTCAGGTGAATCACGCTATCGGTGCAGAAGGAATTGTCAGCATTGAGTGCAAACAAGTTGTTGGAGAGTATGAGGAGTTGATACTTGAGCTCTTATTGGATCAGGTTTCAGTTGATCACCCTTGATCCTTATGTGTTTCTTGTCCCCTTTTAACATATTTGTCAGTGAATAAATTTATACAAGTTTTCAACCTTGGCATTAGAGGCAAGGACTTTTCACCTGATCCTAATCACTTTGCACTTATTTGCTTGTCAGACCTGAGTCTTGGAGGCTTGCTCAGTTGCTTGTCAAACTACTGTAGGAAATAAAGAAAATTCTGGCAAGGTATGTTTTTTCTTTTTCTTTTTTAGTATTTCGCTACCATGGGTTTAAAATGAGGATCCAAGTTATAAACTGCTAATTACTCAAGGAAGTGAAAGAAAATATGAATGGATCAGTTATGCTGTATGTGGCACCAGAATATACATATTATAAGGAGCATAGCATCATGTTGGACCTGCAGTAGATAACCATGTGTAGTTCCTACATGTGTAGTTCCTACTTGTAAAAGCTCCTGCATTTGATTTTTCCTTATTTCCTATCAAATATTGTCTGCAGGTATATTTCGACGGCTTTATATTCCTAGTAAGTTTGTGTTCCTCGAGCACTTTGTTAGTGATGAAACTTGTTTCTGATTATCAAAATTGAATATTTCCAAATTCATGAGTATTTGCTTTTTCATAACTTTAGACAAATATGTTAGGCTCATGTAGTCTTGTAGATAAGGAATCAAGAATAGCAGGAATGTCTGAAAATTCATTTTGTTGTTCTGCTTATTGTTTAAGCTGGTTTTAGAAGCTCTGATCCTGAAAGGTTAGCTAGCAATAAGGAAAACCTATATAAATATTTAGCATGAGATTCTTTCTATTCACACTTCAGAAACATTCTATCTACTGAAAACTCACCACATCATTATCAACTTACATTGTTTATTACGAAGGGTAATTGCTAAAGGGATTGTTGGCTTTTCTTTCTTTCTTCTGCTGTTTTTTTTTCTTTTCTTTTGTGTTGGTTGAATTCACACTTGAAAAACTAGCTTTAACAAAAAAAATTCACCTTATTTGGTACACATGTATATTATCAAACTTCCTTTATATGGTCACTGTCAAGTTATGGATTTTTTTTTTTATATGCTCTCTACAAAGGATGCAGTAGTGCAAAATTTAAATCCATTTTGGAATCTCTATGCAAATTCTCTTATTTTATTTTTATTTTGTTTATGTGGCTAATCTTTCTTCTACAGAACTATGTTTCTTGAGATATTGATATTTATTTGTATTTCTGAAGTGTATTTCTGAAGATATTTATTTGTATTTCTGAAGTGTGTTTATGTGGCTAATCATTTCAGCGCGGAATTATCCATTCTGTAAGCACTGATTTATCCTTTCGAGCTAACATTAAAATCTTGACATGTTTTGAATCGTTTCATTGTTAGCTTCTTGTTCGTCCACTCTGCATAATTTGTACAATGCCGAGTTTCATCCCTTGTTTAGATAATCGACATAGTTTGTTAAAAATCTGATTATTTCGATAATTTTAATACTGGAATATCATTTCATTGGCCTTTTCCAGTGTTATCTCTTGATCCAGTAATTGGAGCAATTGCAGCTGGTAATGCTGTGGTTCTAAAGCCATCAGAAGTCTTTTGCAACCAAATAGTAGTTGCAATTCATAACTGTTGCAATCCATAATTGTTGCAATTAATGATGCACAACCTGCAAGCACCAAATCTGATCTCTCCATTTGCAAAATTCTACCTAAAGTCAAACTAAATCAACATTAAACACTATTCTATTGAAAAACGCAATTTGTGAAGTAACCCCTCAACTAACAATAAAATTTTATGCAACTCTTGTGACCCATCCAAATAATCTAAAAAACCAATTTTATTATTATCTTCATCCTTTCAGGTTTACTTTACAAAATGCTCTAGACTAAACTCAAGAAGTAAATGTTGAGGGGGGCTAGAAATCAATAAGTAACTTCAGACTGTGTAATAGAACCATATTCAAATGTGATGAACAATTCATGAGGTATCATATTTTGTGAAGCCTACTAATAGTCATTGAAATTTAGTACCTGTGGTTTCTTACTTCCACATCAGCATCTGGATTTTTTAACATAACAACTATCCAATTAAGATTTTCGCGTATCATCTTTGCCCCATCAGCTGCTATATGGAAAGCATTATCACCATCATCGTCCTAGTTAAGGTAAGAAAATTAAGAACGAGAATTAGTATAAATTTAATGCATGTCACAACAGAAATTCCATAATGCTAGAGTAACTTTTCATTCCGAGTTTTAAGTAAAGCGCTATAACATCACAAATGATGCTCAGGTAAAAAAATGTGTTGATCAGAAAAACATTTTTTACAATAATCTTTCACACTCCAAAACATCTGTGGTAAAATTGAGCATGTTGCATGCATGATGCCATCCATCAGTACAAGCCCCCAAATAAATAAAACAAAACAAAACAGCCCCCAAATAAATACAACAAAACAAAACAGAGATTTATCAAGTCTACCAAAAATTTAAACAAATACATATCCATGTAAGTTGTGACTGATAACAAGCAGTTGTTCACCTTACGCTAGCAACTTTACATAAGTTAGGTTCGTAGGTCATATTAAAAATTGCTGGTCACACCAAGTGATTTTCTACGAAACTCAACATGTGAAACTTTTGTTGTGATCTAGTGATCCCTAACAATTTCTACCCCAAACAGCACTTCATATAATTCTGGCAAGTAATTGGATGTTGCGCCTCACCCCACGTACTACTAACTACTAAGACCACTTCATGTTTTATTGTTCCAATCAAATAGTTTCAATTTGTGATGAATATAGATTACTATTTTAATAACAAAGTGGACCAACAACAGCCCTTGAATCATTTAAGTAGAAAAGAGATTTTTCTCAGCCAATTCATTTGCCTCTCCTCTCAACCTACAAGTATATACGAATCATATATAACAGTTGTAAAATCAGGTTGGAAAAAGTTGGTGCTCTTCCTATACCTTAATATTATTCCAAGCTTCTGCACACACCACAATGTAGAAAAATACAGGCAGAAAGAAATGCACATATAAATGGGGCCTCTTAAATAAAACTATTTTGTGAAGTGCTGTATAGATGCAACAGCTAGTTGCAACACAGTTAATTACCTGTAAATTACAGTTTGCTCCTGCAGATAAAAGCAAACCAACACATAAGTTTGCCCCTCTGTTCAATGCAACATGTAGAGGTGTTGTATTCTGAGCATTTCTTACATCAACATCTACTCCGGCTCCCAGAAGAATCTACACAAAATAGTAGCACAATTACAAAATAAAAACAGATCATGATGATAAGTACAGGAGGGGGAGAGAGAGAGAGAGGCTATAAACCACAGAGACAATAACAAGAAATATTTTATTTGGAAAGGTGTAATATTTACCTTCATCAGCTCTGCATCATTTACCATAGCTGCTATATGCAAAGCTGTACGGCAGTGTAGTTCATCTTGAGCTGTTGGATCAGCGCCAGCACCCAGTAATATTCTTACAAGTTCTCGACACTCTGTTGAAGCGAACAAGTTCTCGACACTCTGTTACAAGTTCTCGACACTCTGTTGAAAAAATCAGCTCATACAACTATATAACCCAAACAAATTTGCCTCAGTCTTTTGCAAAATGCAGATAAAAATGTAACCTCATTACATGAGTAGTCATTAATGACTGATAATGAACTCATATCATCTCAGGATTGGCAACAAAATCCAAATGCAGGATGTTCATAACTTTGTTGATATTTGTTTCTATATGAGGACAAATTAAACACATTGTTTTTGTTGTTGGACATTAGGCTGTTGGAAAGGTGCTTCCTGAGTTGAATGGAAAGCTTACTGGGATGTCCTACCGTGTTCCAACTGTTGATGGGATGTCCTACCGTGTTCCAACCGTTGATGTCTCAGTTGTGGATCTTACTGTCAGACTTGAGAAGAAAGCCACTTATGACGAGATCAAGACTGCAATCAAGTAAGTCCAGCACATGCCTATTAACCGTCAGTCTTCGTGTTAAGATTATTGTGATATACTGTGAACTCTTATCATATTTCTTGTGATGCAGAGCCGAGTCTGAGGGAAACTTGAAAGGAATCTTGGGCTATGTTGATGAGGATCTTGTTTCCTCTGACTTTGTCGGCGACAACAGGTAATAACTTCCAGATCCTTCTGCTTGTACTATTTCCTTCTAACTTGCATTTACATTATTAAACTGATGTTAAAAACTGATTGTTGGCAACAGGTCCAGCATCTTTGATGCCAAGGCTGGAATTGCTTTGAACGACAACTTTGTGAAGCTTGTCTCCTGGTACGACAACGAGTGGGGCTACAGGTAATGCTTCAATTGCAAGATATCCTCTCAATGCTCTCATTTATTCCCAATGTAAACAGGAACATGTCATGAAGCATCACATGTTCTTTTATTATTTTTTTTATACTGAAAATGTGGCTTCTCTATTGGGGAAGAATTGCTCATTTGGTATTTGATTTTTTCTCTTTTGAGGCTCTCAATTGTTTCTTTGTGGTCCAAACTTTCATTGAGAGTTCATATCAATAGTTTTGGTTTATGATTTTGTAAATTGTTTGTTAGTGATCGTTCCGTATTTCTGCGGACGTACATGTTCAAGTATGACAGTGTCCATGGTCAATGGAAGCACCATGACATTAAGGTGAAGGACACCAAGACCCTTCAGTTCATAGTTTTTTTTTCTTTGATCTATACCAGTCATTATTAGTTGAGTGAAGAGTTTGCTCTTAAATTACTTATTCTGGACTTTTTAGTTATCTCTGTTAAATTGTCGATCAATTCACTTGAAGTTTTTTGTTTCACAGTGCATCTTGTGGGACAATGATATCAAAAGCACCCAACATACTTTGAAAGAAATGATAATGCACTACTCTTGCCTTGAACATGCTGAAGGTTGAAAAACCATGATTTTGCCATTATTCTTAATTGAGTTTCTATCTGATATGTTGTTAAATTGGTTCCTATCAATCAGATCTAGAGTACACTGTTCTCTTTTTGACTATTTGTTGATGACCAAAGTTTGATCTTTTTGCTTTGTTTTGTTTGTGAAGGGCTCTCAACAAGCGAGAAATGATTGAACTCGCTCAAAATGCAGCCGAGTTTGTGTTTGCCGACGATGAAGTGAAGAAGGTTATAAAGGAGATTTGCAGGAAGCTAAACGAAGATTACTGCAAAGAGAATCAAGATCAATCAAGAGCTGGTTGCCGTAAAATAAAAAAATTGTTAGTGTCGTATCTCAAGTGAGAATTCAATTGAATTTTATCTTATAATGTCATTGAATATGTTGATCGTATTTAAAGTATTGATTCTTGTGTATTTGGTTATTAACTATTTTGTAATTTGACATCCTTGTAATATTTCATTAATTTTTAATATGATTGAAGTTTAATTTTATCTATTTTTTGTTTCATAAATATATTTATCTATTTTATTGTGTATTTAGTTTATAATTGAATTAATATTATAAAAGAAAATATTAAATTATCATACGCGTAATTAGTAAGAAAAAAATTTGTATAGAGCGATGGGTATATATTCAAATAATTGGATGCTAAAACCATTGCTAAAATCTATAGCAATGGAGTTTCAACCGTGGGTATAGGAAAGCAAAAGGTGTCTTTAAAACCTATACCAACGGATACGAAACCGTGGGTATAACACCGATACCTATACCAACGGGTGAAAAAACCGTCGCTATAGGCTATAGTGACGGCATTTTGCCGTGGGCATAGCTAATTAAAAACGACGGAAAAATATGTCCGTTGGTATAGGTTTTACGGGCTATACCTACGGTTTTTCGCCTTTTACCCACGGATTTTTGCTGTCACTATATGTCAAATTCCTTGTAGTGCTTGATAGCTTTCTTTGTGTTTTATTACATAGATTATGTGGTTAAGATAACTCCCACTACACAAATAACTACCCGCATTCTCTACCCACAACTCCACTCTCCCTCTCTCTTGAAAAATGGTTGGCCAATCCTATTAGTGCTCAAAGCACGTGCACGTGCACCCAATGTGCGCACACACCTCATTCTATTTTATTAATTAATTAATTGTATGTGTAGGTGTATGTTACATGACAAGTGTGGTAGCATTTTTAAATGTGTATTTAAATGTAGAATTTAATCATGGGCTTCACTTTTTAATTAATTTGAGGGGCATTAAAAGAGATTTTAGGCCTATGGGTTTTAATTAAACAAATAAATAAAAAAATGTGACAAATAAGATGAGTAGAAGAATGTGCATAACTCAAGAAAATTTTAGGGACTAAAATGCATAAAAATTTACGTGCAAGGCACGTGCAAAAATATTAAAATTAAATTATTACTTTTCCTGGGATGTTATAGCACTCCCTCCTTAGAATAGTTACGTCCTCGAAACTATGCTTAAAGAGTGAGAAAAACAAAAAGAAATAAAGATACAATGTTTAGTCAAAAATCTCGGGATGATCCTTCAACATCATCTCCTCAGATTCCCAGGTGGCTTCCTCAACCAGTTGATTCCTGTAACGCCCCGAATTCCCAAACACGGTAATTCGTAGAACAACATGATCTTCACTTTAATTTGTACAATTTTACAAGGAATTTAAAAACATTTATTTGTACAACACTGTTCTTTTTACATCAATGCAGCGGAAAAATTAAAGAATACAATATAACACATGTACAATTTAAGCATCAGCATTTGAAACAGTCTATAGCTTCAAATTCATCTTTAAGTCTTTGCCAATCCAAGCCCTGTGATGTATATAATTTTTATATAAATATTTGTACCCATTTACCCATAAAAATTGCTTGTATTCATCTATCTTATTTATAATTCATCTCATTTCCATAAATTTCAATTAATTAATTATTTTTGAAGGAATACGATTTTTGATGCAAAAAGGTGAATATTTTTGGTAAAAATCAACAAACAAAACAAACAGAATGATTTATTAATTTTTATTGATTTGTTAAATTTTAAATTTTACAATTTGGCTGTGAGAAAAGCAAAATATAAATTTTTAATTGCCAATAAAGGTCAAAGTGCAATAATTTTTTTTAAATGGGTTTAATTGAGCGAATATGATTTTTAGTTAGTTTAATTAATTTAAACTAATTTATTTTATTTTTAAATCCTAATTTGTGATTTATTTTGTTTGTGTACAGCACGTGTTTCAAGAAAAAGAAAGAGAAGAAAAAGAAGTAAGAAATAAATAGCAAATTAACGAAGGAAACAAATAAATAAAGAATTGGGGTTTTTCTACAAAAATAAACCCTAATTTTTACTTTCCGTGCCTATAAATAGAAGAGCAAACAAGGAAAGTAGGATGCGCTGAACGACAGAGGGAGAGCGGCGGCCAACCTCGTATTTATCTTTTAAAAAAAAAACGCACAACAGAGCCCACGCTCTGTTCTCACAGAGCAGAAGACGACAGCGAAGCAGCGTGGTGCTGTGCTCCAAACGAGGAGGAGAGAGAGGGACAGAGCAAAAGACAAAACGACAGTTGCAGGCTCTGACGTCAGTGCCACATCAGCAGGGAAAACGACAACTGCAGGGTGTCTGGCGGCTCGAGCTTCGGCGCGGAAAACGACAGAAAGAAAGAGGGGATTTGACTTGTTTGGGCACACAATCCGAGACGTTCGGTTTGCAATTCTTTTTTCTACAAAACAGTTTTTTTGTATGTCTTTTCTTTCTCTAATTTTTTATGATGCAATCCAAGTTAAAATTTGATAGTTGCTATACATTTATTGTGAACTAAATTTTATTTTTCTAGGGTTTCGATGTAGCCTAGTTTTGAGAACACAATTTTTAATTCCATATTATTTTTCTATTTTTCCATGGTTGTGTGTTTGATTTTTGTTCTTAATGCTTACAATTGGTTAACTGGCTTTTGTATGATTAATTAAATGATGGAGAGACCGAACTGGTAATTTGTGATTTTGAATTATAGAATTAAACTCCATTGATTAAGCGAAATTAGAGATGATTTACCGCAATTGATGTGACCGTTATGAAATCCACAGAATTTAATGAGTCTTCAATTAATTAAATTTGTGCATGAACTATGACAGACTGTTATTTGGAGATATTTTTTATGCTGTTCGAGAGAAAGCATTGAATAGTTTGGGGATTTTGGTATACAACTTGGAAAAATAATCTTTTTATTCGCATGGAGTTATAAATTGTGTGGGATTAACTAGGTGAAATCGAAAGCTCTAGAATTAATTTTGCATTTTAACAAATTACAAAATTTCAGATTCTGCTTCTTTTTAATTTATTTAGTTAGTTCTTTAGTTTAATTTAAATTAGTTGTTTTTTTTATTGAATTTGGATTTTCCAAATATTGATTCATCTAGTAATTTCAGTACTCAATCAAATAATTAGTCCTTGTGGGTTCGACACTCTTTTCACTTAACTATACTACTTGTTGCGATTTTGTACACTTGCAAATATTCACATCAAGTTTTTGGCACCGCTGTCGGGGACTAGTTATTCTTTTACTGATATTGAAAATTACTAGATTATTAATAGTTTGGGGGAAAAAATCTCTTTTGTTTTATTATTATTTTACCTCTTTATTTTCTTTTGACTTACTTTTATTTTTTTTATTTTTTTATTTTATTTTTTTATTTTTTCTATTTTTTTTTAATACTTATATTTCAGGACATACTAGTACATTATCATGGCAAACGATGAAAATAAGGCTTTGAGAGATTATGATATGCCCTCAATTAATGGAGCAACATCAAGCATAAAGAGGCCGGTTATTGAAGCTGACAATTTTGATATTAAACCGGCGATCATTTAAATTATTCAAAAGACTGTTCAATTTGAAGGACTATCGCACGAGGATCCTTATGTTCACATTGCAAACTTTCTAGAAATTTGCGACACTTTCAAGCACAACGGAGTATCAGATGGTGCAATTCGATTGAGACTCTTTCCTTTTTCACTGAGAGATAAGGCTTGGCTTGGCTAAATTTTCTAAGACCCGGTAGTATTACTACTTGGGGGGGACTTGCACAAAACATTTTGGCTAAGTATTCTCCGCCAGCAAAAATAGCGAAGCTAAGGAATGATATTACCACATTCACTCAATTTGAGACCGAATCTTTGTATGATGCATGGGAGAGGTACAAAGAGTTATTCAGAAAGTGTCCTCATCATGAACTACCGAAATGGCTGCAAATTCAAATATTCTAAAAGGGTTTGGGAGTTACAAATCGATTTATGGTTGACGCAGCAGCTGGAGGTTCACTTATGAGTGAAACTCATGAAGCAGCCTATGAACTTTTAGAAAAGATGGCATCTAATAATTATCAGTGCTCTTCAGAGAGTACAATGTCAAGAAAAGTGGCTGGAGTTTTTGAACTTGATCCTATTACTACTTTAACTGCAAAAATTGATATTTTAACTAAACAAATATGTAATATGAATGTTAATGATATTCAAACTAATATTATTTGTGATTTTTGTGCAGAAAATCATTCAAGTGACGATTGTCTAGTGGGGAATCCTTTTGCTCCATCAAATGCCGAACATTCAAATTTTATGACAAACTTTCAAAGGCAAAAAAATCCTTATGCAAACACATATAATCCAGGATGGAGAAACCACCCCAACTTTTCATGGAACAACGATCAAGGAGGAGCAATTATACCATCTCAAAATTTTCAACAACAAGAAAAGAAGCCGACACTTGAAGAGATGTTCATGCAACACATGTAGAAGACAGAGAAATACATGCAGAAGACAGATTTGGCAATCCAAAATGTTGCAATTCAACTTCAGCTTCAATTCGAAATCTTGAGGTTCAAATTTGTCAAATTTCAAATGTTCTTAACGAAAGAACAGCAGGAACATTACTTAGCAACACAGTGACCAACCCCACGAAGCATGTCAATGCAATAACATTAAGAAGCGGTAGGACAATTGAGCAACCACAAGAAGAAAATGGTGAACAAAATGTAGTTGAAAAGGAAGAAGAGTACGAATGAATTGTGGAGGAACAAATGCAGCATGATCAAGTAACGTTTGATGTTTTTAAATCCATGAAGTTTTCTGCCGAAGAACAATCATCTTTTCAAGTAAGTGAAACTGATTTAATTGTGGGTGAGAAACATAAGGCTAAAGTTGAAAACTTAACTCTTGAATCTGAGAAAGAAAATATTTTGAGATACGTTATGTATTTGGATGCTACACCATCTATTCCTCCATTTTCTCAGCTGACATTCAAGGAGGTGGGGATATCAAAGACTCCATCTTCAAGAAAGAAACGACTGAAATTTGAGCCGCTACCATCAAGCTTTACGGATGCACAGAAAAAATCTAATCCACATATAAAGAGAATTATTGGAAAAGAGGCTCGTATGTTGTTGGATCTTGGCGTCACATAACTATCACAGCTATCATGTCTGGCTGAAGACTTTAAACTTAGCGCTTCATGGGAGGCAACCCATGTTTTCTTTTACTACATTCAGATTTGGTTTTTTTTATAGTTTTTTATAATATTAATTTTTTATTTTATTTTGTAGGATTGCATGAGTTCGAAACTCGCCGGGCTTTTACAAGTTTCAGCCTTTTGATGTCGTTTGTCGTTCTTTGAATTGTGTTCATGGAGCTGGATTTTGAGTTCCAGAAGGAATCTGAGAAAGTTGTCAACTGGAGAGTTGTAGTATATGTTCCCACCTTTCCAAAAAGTACAATTATGTTTGATTCCGACAAGTATAGCAAAAGTTATGTACTTTACAAGTTTCAGCCTTTTGTTATCTTTGTTGTTCTTTGAATTTTGTTTAAAGAGCTGGATTTGAGTTCCATTAGGAATCTGAAAAAGTTATCAACTACAAATTTGTAGTGGATATTCTCACCTTTCCAAAAATTCCTATTTTGTTGGAATTCAATAAGTATAGCACTTGGGTTATGACCTATACAAGTTACAGCAGCTTGCCCTTTTGGCTGAAGCTTCGCTGTTTATGTGGTTAGAAGTTTTTGTATCTCTTATTTACTAAATCTGAAAAGGTTGTCAACTAGAGGTTCTCAATTTTCCTAAATGTCCTATTTTGTTAGATTCCGATAAGTAGAGTATGAGTTATGACCTTTACAAGTTACAGCAGCTAGCCGTTTGGCTGAAGCTTCGCTGTTTAGAGTGTTCGAAATTTTTCTACCTCTTATTGACTTAATCTGAGAAGGTTGTCAACTAGAGAGTTGTTGTAGATGTTGTCACCTTTCTAAAAAGTATAATTTTGTTGAATTTCGATAAGAGTAGCATGCTTAATTGCTTCTAGGTTGTTAGAAGGCTTTTTATGTTGCTTTTGTGTATAAAAGATCAAGTTTTTGTTAGTATGCTTATACACGAAATTCTAGTTCATGTTAACTAGAGTTGTCGTGAACTGTTATTAGTTTGAATCATGCACTTGATTATGAGTAATAAGTATTCCTTGTGCTTATGAGTCATGTAATAAGTATTGGTCCGTCTCATACATAACTCACCTTGCTCGTACGTAGTTGTTTGTTTATGCGTAGCTCATTGGGCTCGTATATAGTAATTACCTTGAATAGATAGGCGATGAGTGGATCCGAAGGGATCTTGTGAAGTCTAGGTTGAGACTTGGTAGATGTGTCAACAACTGTTACCCTCGCTTGAAGAGGGACACAAGCAGTGCTTTTTCATGATAAGTTGGAAGCACAGTGGCATGTCTCGCTTGTTTGAATATTTTGGTTCCGTCTGATGGAAAGTTGAGAGTACAACTCTAGGTTGAGAGTACCATGTAGCTCGTACGACCCCATTTGATTGGTTAGGGCTAGTGACATCGTTAGGGTAGTAACTGTTACTTAACCATTTTTATCTATGAATTGCCGAAGGGTGAGAGTTGGTGTTAGGGGTGATACCTTATAATCTGACTTCTCCTATAGGCCGACACTAGGTGGTGTTATTGGGATGTATCCCTCTGTCAAAAGGATACAGGCGGTGCTTTTTCATGATTAGTTGGGGAGCACGGGATTTATATATCGGCTGTTAATTCCTGAAGTGCCATGATAAGAACGGCAGGTTTTCCAAGGGAAATAGACCCTAAGATTTCGTCAGGTTCTGTGCCTTCTCATGACGAGTTGAGAGCACGGCTCAAGGTTGGCTAGTATCTTGTGGTTCATGTTGGCTTTTAAGTGAGATCCGGTTCGCTGGGTAAATAGTGGCAAACATAGACACCACTATTGTACCGCAGTAGCGGAACTAGACCGTATCTACAACCTCATCAGTCATATAGTATTGTGTCAGGAATAGGATGGGTAAAAGAGTAGAATTCATGATGCAAGTTCAAATCCCAAAATATGGAGAAACGGCTTGATATGGACGTATGTAGTATGGGCTGCATACTGTTCCAGAGTCTCTCTTGTATTAGAATAAGTGCATCATTGCATTAGTTAATCGTGCATCAGAGTCTAAGTCATAGCATACACTGACACATCAATTATATATACACATTTCTCTTTTCATCAATCTAGTTGTTTAAAGTTGAGATCCGCTGCTAGTCATCAGCCTTAAAGCGTCAGTATATGTACTTACGTCCCCATTTCAACAGGTACTAGATTGCAAAACTACAGGTATAGGATTCAGGTGGACTCAAGGCAAGTGAAGCAAAGTGTTGATTCTTATCTTCAATTATAACATCTGTTGTAATTTATTTTATGTTGGGTAGCATCCAAGTGAGTACCAAGTGTTATTTATTATTCATTGTACTCTGATGTAAAATGTAAATTTATTAAAGGTTTGTAACACTTGGGCTTGTATGGCATTATTGTAACAATGATGTAATATATTACAGTTTTATAACATTCGGACTTGTAATACATCTGTGTTGAATAAAAAGTTTTAAATTTTTCAGTTTTTCTATGTATTTTGGCTAATTGAAGGAAAAGATTCTTGCTTATGTCACGATTTTCCCGTATAGGAAATCGGGGGCGTAGCAGAGTGGTATCAGAGCCGACTTCAATTTTCAGTCCAACACAGTTGGAAAATTGAACTTGGATGCCTTATAGGAGTCGGGTTTTAGCTAGTTGTAGACAATTATAATTCATATTGTTGTTTATTTCAACTTATGTTTTATGTTTTTTCTATATCTGGACTAATACCCATGTTTATTGCTTTCTATCAGATGTCTCGCAGAACAAGAAGCGGTAGAATCGACCCGAATGAGGGCGAGGGTAGTGGAGGCAATGGCACAGGTATGGATATAGGGGCAGAATTCGCCCGTATGTACCAGGCATTCGGAGACCTGGCAGAGGTAAGCCGAAACAATGTGCAGCAACAAGGAGCACCTGCAGGTAACCGGGGAGTAGCAGCTACCGACCCTGTTAAGATGGTCAAATCTTTCCGAAGGTTGAGGTGGCCTATTTTTGAGGGCAAGGCAGACCCGATGGTCGCTGACGAATGGATTCGTCAGGTCGAGACAACGTTTGGGGGTGATGCTGACACCGAATGACAGCAAGGTCAGATTGGCAAGCATTCTACTAAAGAAAGATACCGGGGTCTGGTGGCAGTCGGTGAAGAGGGGCATGGGCGAAAGACCCATTACCTGGGAAGACTTTTTATGGGAGTTCAGGAAGCACTACTTTCCTTTGGATGTGCAAGAAGATATGGCCATGAAGTTCTTCAACCTGAAATAGGGAAGCCTGACATTTGTGAGTACGAGACCAAGTTCGCGCAACTGTCCCGATATGCTCCAGAGATGGTAGAAGATGAGGTCAAAAAGGCCAAGAGATTCGAGCAAGGGCTCAGACTTGCACTCAGAACCAGAATGGTACCTTTGTGGATTCGGAGGTTCGCGAAGTTGGCCCGCCGTGCGACAACGACGGAGCTTGATATGAACCGAGGACCAGAACCGTAAGTGAACGCTGGAGAGTGGAACAAGGGAAAGAGATCTGCACCAGCATCAGGATTCGAGAACCAAGGTCAGAAGCAGAAGATTCAGAAACCAGATGGCAAACTCGGAGGCACCAAGCTAGAGAGCGATTTCCTATGTGGTGAGCAAGGTCATTTCATGAGCCAGTGCCCAAAAAAGGACCCTCAGACGGATAACCGTGTCTGTTACAAATGTGGGAAGATTGGTCCTATCCGACCAGATTGTCCCCAGTTCGAGAAGATTAGCAGCAAATCAGCCCTAGAGATGAACCACAAAGGAAAGGAGCCGCTTCGCCAACGGCGAGTGTTTGCACTTATAGAAGATGATGCCAATGAAGGCAAGAAAGTCATCAGCGGTGTGTAAAGAAGGGGGTACAACTAAGTTTGAAGTTGCATTTGGAATTTTATTTTGGGCTTAAGTAATATATGATGTAACACTTAAGTAATATATATATATGTGTGTGTGTGTGTGTATATATATATATGAAATCGAGGCAACCATTTGTTCAATTTTGGTTCATCATATTTTTTTGTCTGAATTATTTTTTTAAGAAATTGAGATGTGTGCGGGAGGAAACTCTAGATTTCGTTTTGTTGAGTACACCATCTAGAGCAATCCTTATCACAAAGTTGTGCAAACTATAAATGAGAGTCCTGGAAGTCAGAAGCGGTGTTCGTAGGCCATGTCCTATTCTAAGGAGGGAGTGGCTACTGAACTGCAAAAGATTGAGGCAGTGAAGGATTGACCTTAGCCAAAGACCGTGAAGGAAGTAAGAGGCTAAAATGATGAGATCAAGCAAGCCAATATTGAAGTGATTACTCAAGATTAGAGCTCAGTTTTGGCACGATGAAAGCTGCAACCGAGTCTAAGTAGACAAATCAGAAGGCTTAGGTAGGAGATGCAGGGATTGAAGCACTGAAGCGGCAAGTTGATGAAGAAAATCTCAGAATATCAGTATGGACTTCATCACATGATTACGCAGGAATTCAGAAATGAATGACTCAAGTTGGGTTATTGGGGATCAGTTGACGAAGTCTGCACATTTTCTTTTGATAAATATGACTTAGTCGCTATAGAAATTAGCGGAAGTGCACATTGAAGGCGTAATGAGGCAGCATGGAGTGCCAATGTCAGCGATTATGACCAAGATTCAAGAGTTGCGTCTCGATTTTGGTAAAATCTACAGGCAGCTTTGGGAACAAGTTCGGGTTCTTTGGAGAACCAGTTCGTTGAGGATCCACTTGGGAGTCGAAAAGCTGTATAAGATTTCTTTCCCCGAGTTAGTTAGTGTATGGATATTTTTTGTTCTCCTGACTAAACGTAGTTCTGAGGACAGAACTATTCTAAGGAGGGAGTATTGTAATATCCCGGCCGGATATTATATTTGTATTATTATTATTTTTAAAATTAAAATAATTTTATGGAAATTACTTGGTTTTGCTAATAAAATGTTATCTGTATATATCTACTAGTAAGTACATATATGCATTGTATCGGTTTTGTACACTTGTACAAAAACCTGTAAAATGCATTTTTGAGAAAATATTTGTAATATCCCGGGATGATATTAAAATTTATTCTTTTATCTTTATTTTTAGAATTGAAATGTTTTTTATGGATATTACCCGATTTTTTTAATAAACAATATATATATATATATATATATATATATATATATATATATATATATATATATATATATATATATATATATATATATTAGTCTGTATATATTTGTATTGTATCAAATTGGTATAGAAATCTTCCGAGCCGCTAATAAAATTATTTTTATTTTTATTTTATTTTATCTTGGAATTAAATTATTTTTGCAAAGATTGATGGGTTTTGATGAATAAAAATTATCTGTATATTTAGATGTATGTAAGTATACGTACTGTATCGATTTCGTACGTTTGTACGAAATCATGTAGTATGTGTTTTTGGCAAAGTAACTTTTTATTTTTAATCCATCATGATCAAATGGTGGGTAGGGATTGGATTAGGGTGTGATCGCAATATTTATTTGCAAATAGATCTAAAATTTGTTGAGTGACAAATGAAAACAACACTTGTCTCTCTTCTCAACCACAAAGCTCACCCCTCCTATCCTATAACACCCCCCCCCCCCCTCCCCCCCTCCTCCTCCTCTGGCCGGCCAATCTTAAAAAGGAAATGAGCCCATTTTTCACTTGTGTTCCTCCATTCTCATCTCACTTCATCCCTTCTTCTCATATTTCTTCTACTTCCTCTTTTACTTGTTTTTATTTTAGAAAAAAATTGAGATGAATAAAAAGAAAGAGAGATCAAAATCAAAAGAATATAGTGGGTTCATTTGTGAGTGTTCTTGAAAAAGAACAAGAACAAGGAAGGAGAAGAAAGAGCAAAGCAAGTCCTTCCTACAAAGTTAAGGTGGGGGTTTCTTAACTCATTGTTATTGTTTTGTTGTTTTAATTGCTTGTTATGTTAAAAACTTGGACTAAATCATGTGCATATTGATGATTTTGGAAAAGAATAAGTGGCATATAAGATTGAAGTGGTAGAACTCAAATAGAACACTAAAGAATCAATCTTAAACTAGTCTGTAGTTTTGATGATTAGGAATTAATTACTTGTGCTAAATTTGGAATTTTGACTCCAAACTAATTTGAGAGGTTCTTATATGTGTTAATACCATGCTCTAAATTTTGTAGAATTTTTTGGATTAGTTTGATGGGTGAAATAAATCATTTCTCCAAAACAGCGATTTTTCAGCAAAACTGCTGTTTTGGTTAATTTTTGCATGTGTTTAAAGAGCTGGATTTTAAGTTCTATGCAGAATCTGAAAGAGTTTTCAACTAGAAAGTTGTAGTAGATGTTCTTAGCTTTCCAAAAAGTCCAATTTTTTTAGATTTCGATAAGTATAGCACCAGTTAGGAGCTTTACAAGTTTCAAAAAATCTGTTGTCTTTTATTGTTCTTGACCTATGTTTAAAGAGCAGGATTTTGAGTTCCATAAGGAATCTGAGAAAGTTGTCAACTAGAGAGTTGTATTATATGTTCCCACCTTTCCAAAACGTCCAATTTTTTTAGATTCCGACAAGTATAACAAAAGTTATGAGCTTTACAAGTTTCAGCCTTTTGATGTCATTGTTGTTCTTTGAATTAAAGAGCTGGATTTTGAGTTCCATACAGAATCTGAGAAAGTTGTTAACTAGAAAGTTGTAGTAGATGTTCTGAGCTTTTCAAAAAGTCCAATTTTGTTAGATTCTGATAAGTATAGCACTGACTGTGATCTTTACAAGTTTCATCCTTTTGCTGTCTTTTGTCGTTCTTTGAATTGTGTTTAAAGAGTCGGATTTTGAGTTCCATACGGAATTTGAAAATTTTGTTAACTAGGAAGTTTTAGTAGATTTTCTGAGATTTCCACAAAAATTTCAAATTTGTTAGATTCCGATAAGTATAGCACTGGCTGTGACCTTTACAAGTTTCAGCCTTTTGCTGTCTTTTGTCATTCTTTGAATTATGTTCAAGAAGCTGGAATATGAATTCCATAAGGAATCCGAAGAAGTTGTCAACTAGAGAGTTGTAGTATATGTTCCCACTTTTCCAAAAAGTATAATTTTGTTAGATTCCGACAAGTATAGCAAAAGTTATGAACTTTACAAGTTTCAGTCTTTTGTTGTCTTTGTTGTTCCTTGAATTGTGTTTAAAGAGCTGGATTTTTAGTTTCATAAGGAATCTGAAAAATTTATCAACTAGAAAGTTGTAGTGGTTGTTCTCACCTTCCCAAAAAGTCCTATTTTGTTAGATTCTGGTAAGTATAGCACTGGTTATGATCTTTACATGTTACAACAGCTAGCCGTTTTGGCTGAAGCTTCTCTGTTTAGATGGTTCGAAGTTTTTGTACCTATTATTGACTAAATCTGAGAAGGTTGTCAACTAGAGAGTTGTAGTATAGGTTCTCACATTTCCAAAATGTCCTATTTTGTTAGATTACGATAAACGGAGTATGAGTTATGACCTTTACAAGTTACCGCAGCTAACCTTTTGGCTGAAGCTTCGCTGTTTAGAGTGTTCGAAGTTTTTCTACCTCTTATTGACTGAATCTGAGAAGGTTGTCAACTAGAGTGTTGTAGTAGATGTTCTCATCTTTCTAAAAAGTCTAATTTTGTTGAATTTCGATAAGAGTAGCATGTTTAATTTCTTGTAGGTTCTTAGAAGGCTTTTTATGTTGCTTTTGTGTATAAAAGAACACATTTTTTGTTAGTAAGCTTCTACACGAAATTCTAGTTCATGTTAACTAGAGTTGTCATGAACTGTTAGTAGTTTGAATCATGCACTTGATTATGAGTAATAAGTATTCCTTATGCTTATAAGTCATGTAATAAGTATTGGTCCGTCTCATACGCAGCTCACCTGGCTCGTATGTAGTTGTTTGTTCATGCATAGCTCATTAGGCTCATATACAGTAATTATCTTGAATAGATAGGCGATGAGTGAATCCGTAGGGATCTTGTGAAGACTAGGTTGAGACTTGGTAGATTGTGTCACCAATTGTTACACTCTGTTGAAGAGAAACACGTGCGGTGCTTTTTCATGATAAGTTGGAAGCATAGAGGCATGTCTCGCTTGTTTGAATCTTTTGGTGCCGTCTCATGGCAATTTGAGGGTACGACTCTAGGTTGAGAGTACCTTGTAGCTCGTACAGCCCCATTTGATTGGTTAAGGCTAGTGACATCGTTAGGGTAGTAACTGTTACTTAACCATTTTTATCTATGAATTGCCGAAGGGTGGGAGTTGGTGTTAGGGGTGATACCTTATAATCTGACTTCTCCTATAAGCCGACATTAGGTGGTGTTATTGGGATGTATTCCCCTGTTAAAGGGATACGGGCGGTGCTTTTTCATTATTAGTTGGGAGCACGAGATCCGTATCTCGACTGTTAATTCCTGAAGTACCATGATAAGAATGGGAGGTTTTCCTAGGGAAATGGACCCTACGATTCCGTCAGGTTCTATGTCTTCTCATGAAGAGATGAGAGCACGGCTCAAGGTTGGCTAGAATCTTGTGGTTCGTGTTGGCTTTTGAGTGAGGTCCGGTTCGCCGGGTAAATAGTGGCAAACATAGACACCACTATTGTACTGCAGTAACGGAGCTAGACCGTATCTGCAACCTCATCAGCCATGTAGTATTGTGTTAGGAACAGGATGGGTACAATAGTATAATTCATAACACGGGTTCTAATCCCCAAATATGGAGAAACGACTTGATATGGACGTATGTAGTATGGGCTACATACTGTTCCAGAGTCTCGTTTGCATTAGAATAAGTGCATCATTGCATTAGTTAATCGTGCATGAGAGTCTAAGTCATAGCATACACTGACACATCAATTATATATACACATTTCACTTTTCATCAATCTGGTTGTTTATGAGATCTGCTGCTAGTCATCAGCCTTATAACGTCAGTATATGTACTGACGTCCCCACTTCAATAGGTACTGGATTGCAAAACTACAAGTACAAGATTCAGGAGGACTCAAGGCAAGAGAATCAAAGTGTTGATTCTTATCTTCAATTATAACATCTGTCGTAATTTATTTTATGTTGGGAAGCATCCAAGTAAAGTACCAAGTGTTATTTATTATTCATTGTACTCGGATGTAAATTTATTAATGGTTTGTAACACTTGTGCTTATATGACATTATTGTAACACTGATGTAATGTATTGCAGTTTTATAACATTCAGACTTGTAATACATCTGTGTTGAATAAAAAGTTTTAAATTTTCCTATTTTTCTGTGTATTGTGGCTAATTGAAGGAAAAGATTCTGGCTTATGTCATGGTTTCCCAGTATAGGAAATCGGGGGCATTATAAGGCAAATGTTCTCGTGTGTTGATTTAAGTCCGGTAGGGTAAGCTAGCTCTAGGTTGTGATAATTATAATTCAATCTAAGGACAGGCACTAAAAGAAGATGTGATGAAACCTGGGCAAACATAAGTGCGGCATTTCTAGATAGCCGGGCGGTGTACTCCGGGACTGTAATTGCCCTGTATCCAGTCATGCGGTGTACTCCGGGAATATTATGTGGAACGAGACGAGCCTCAATTAAATTTGGGATTATGAATGATCGGGAGGTGTGTTTGAGGATCATGAATAGTCGGGCGGATGAGAGGCAGATCTCTGATATTCCGGGGCTAAAGCGGCACTTGCGGGATGTCCGCGTGAGGTGGATTCCGTATTGTCGGGCAGTGTACTCCGGGCCTAGAATCCATACTTGTGGAATGTTTGAACCTTGTTTTGTTACTGAGTAGATTTGATGGCGAGGGATTGAACCCTATAATGTGGAGTACGTAAGGGCTTGCCCTCGGACGTATGTAGTATGAGATGCATAGAATTCGAACAAGTATGCATTAGTGTCATCGTAGTGTAATGTCTGCATTAGGCATTAAGTCATATCATACACTGACATATTTAGGATAGTCACTTTTTTCTACTTTGTTGTGCATTCAAGTTTATGTTTGCTAAAGTAAGAGAATCACTTATTATAGCATTGCAATAGTTGTATACAACTGATGTAACCACAGTTTTCCAGTACAGGACTTGGATTAGCAAAAGGCATAGAGATGAATTGATACCGATGATTACTTCCAGATTAAAGTTGTTGAATGTTAAAGCTGTATATTTTTGTTGTAACTTCCACTATGTATTGTAACAGACAATGTGTAATGAAAAAGTTTTATATTCCTTGTAAATTTTGTACGAATTGAAGTAAAAGATCCTGTATTTGCTTCGAATTACATGTGTAATATCCCGGACGAATATTATATTTTGATAATTATTATTTATAAATTAAAATATTTTAGGGGAATTACTTGGTTTTTCAAATAAAAAGTTACCTGGATATATATACTAGTAAGTATATACAGGTATTGTATCAGTTTTGCACACTTGTGCAAAATCTTTAAAAAATGCGTTTTTGAGAAAAAAAATGTCTGGAAAATTCCGAGCTGGTATTAAAAATTATTATTTTACTTTTATTTCCCGAAATGAAATATTTTTGGTGGACATCACCCGGTTTTGTCAATAGACATTATACATGCAAATATACTAGTCGGTATACGACTATTTTGTACCAAATTGATACTGGAATCTTCCGAGCTAGTAATAAAATTATTTTATTTTATTTCTCGGAATTAAATTACTTTTGTACAGACTTGTTCGTTTTCACTAATGAAAAAGTATAATTAGATATACGTACAAAATCGAGCTGTGTCGATTTCGAGCTTTTGAACAAATCGTGTAGTATGTGATTTGACAAATTATATTTCTTTTTAATCCATCATCATGAGATGGGGGGTTTGGGTTGGTTTGGGACTTGATTGTAAAACTTATTTGCAAATAAACCCTCCCCCACATCACCAAATAAACCCACCCCCACACCCCACCACTCTCTTTCCCTCTCCCAAATGCCCCCCCTCGCCTTCCCCCCTCCCATTTTCATCTCATTTTGTTCTCCATCTCTCTTCTCATCTCATTCTCCATCTTTCTCTCCTTCTACTTCCACTTGTTTTTTTATTTAGAAAACTTGAGAAAGGAAAAGAAAGAGAGGATAAAAAGAAAAGATAAATAGGGTTGATTTCATGGATTCTTTTCTTCATGGTGGTGTTCTTGATATGCAAGAACAAGGAGCAAGCCAGGAGGAAAAGGCAAGGTAGCAAGTCCTTCCTACACTTCTTCAAGGTGGGGGTTCTCAACTCATGTTTGTTTTGTTTGTTTATTTGGTTGTTATCTGTTATTTGGACTAGATTCACATTCATAATCACTTTATGGACTAGAATAATGAGGCATACAAAGTTTGGAGTTGTAGAACACAAATTAGAACCATAAAAATCAAGTTTTGGTTGTTGTAGGGTTGATTTTACTTAATTATGTAAACGGAGGAATTTTGACCCGAAATTAATGTGGAAGGTTTTCCTAGGTGTAAGTAGCATGCTGTAATTTTTGAGGATTTTTCGGAGTAGATTTGATGAGCGAAACAGGTGTTTTCCCCAAAACAGCGAGAATTCTGCCCAAACAGTGAGCACACTGTGTTTTGGGTAGTGTCGCAGTGGCTTCGAGGGGTTATAACTTGTGTTTCCTTATGGAATTAGAGGTAGATACCCTGTAGAGAAGTTGTATTAGACATTCTCCCCTTTCCGATGCTTTAAATTCCGTTAAGAGAGGCAAAAGTTATGGTTGTTACAAAAATAGGGCAGCAACTCGACTGAGTAGCTCACTGTTTTTGTTGATTGCTGTTTTTGAGCCTCTTAGTGGTCGAATATGAGGTAGAGACCCATTGGAGAAGTTGTAGTAGACATCCTTCACTTTCCGAATTGACCTCCGGGCTACATTCTGAGAAGCGGAGTAGGAATTATGACCTTTGGAAAATACAACAAAAAGCTGTCTGACTGAGTAGGTACTGTTTTGACTCATTGAGGTTTTTGAGGGTCCTAATGGTTGAATCTGAGGTAGAAACCCATAAGAAAAATTGTATTAGACATCCTCCCCTTTCCGAATCGGCCTCTCGAGCTAAATTCCGATAAGCGGAGTGGGAGTTATGCCCTTTGCAAATTACAACAATTAGCTGCTTAAACTAGGTTCTTGCTGTTTAACTTCTTGGTCAATTTTTAGGGCCTTGCGTGATGAATCTGAGGAGCCGACCCATTAGAAAAGTTGTAGTAGACGTTCTCCCCTTTACGAATTGGTCTCTCGGACTAGATTCCAATAAGTGGAGTAGAAGTTATGGACATTGAAAGGTATAGTTTTCCTTGGTCAAGATTGGCTGTTTTTGTTGCCGGTTGTGTGTTCAATGAGTAGGAACTGGATTTCCGTTCGGAATATGAGAAAGTTGTCAACTAGGAAGTTTTAGTAGATGTTCCCACTGTTTCAAATTTTCCAGTTTTGTTAGATTCTGATAAGTGAAGCAAAAGTTACAGGCTACGGAAGTTTTGACTTTTTGTTGAAAATCGGTAGTTTGGTAACTTTATGCGTATGTTCGACGAGTTGAAATTTGGAATTCCTTCTGGAATCTGAGAAATTGGTCAACTAGGAAGTTGCAGTAAATGTTCCCACCTTTTCAAATTTCCCAGTTTCGTTAGATTCTGACGAGTAGAGCGAAAGTTACCAGCTTGCAAAGTTTCAGCTTTTTGTTGAAAATCTGCAGTTTGGGTGAACTGTTTGCATGTGTTTGATGGACCGGATTTTGGATTCCTTACAGAATCTGAAATAGTGTTCCACTAGAGAGTTGTGGCAGATGTTCTTAAATTTCTAAAAAGTATATTTCTGTTAAAATTCGATAAGCGTAGCACTGGTTGCTTCTACGCTGTCAGAAGGCTTTTATATCATTTTTGGGGCTTCTCATTAGTAGAATGCCTATTTTAAATTGTTTGTAGATTCTTTTGTTGCTTCTAATTATAGAAGATCAAGTTTTTCTAGTAAGCACGCTTGGTTGTTTCTAGGTTGAATACCTGTATGGTTGTTTTTATGTGTGGTCTTGCTCATACGCGGCTCGACTGGCCCGTATGTAGCTGTGGTCCCATACGTAGCTTATTCGGCTCGTATGTACATTGTTGTCTCATTCGCGGCTCGACTGGCCGGTATGTAGCTGTGGTCCCATAAGTAGCTTATTTATCTCGTACGTATGTTGTTGTCACATACTGTAGCGCCCCGAATTTCTAAATACGAAACTTTAGAAAATACGTGGCACTTTCCCAGCGATCCTCTTCAATGTAACAACATACATAGCCAAAACTCAAATCATTTTATTCCAAATCTTTATTACAATAATCTTTAACATTGCAGCGGAAATACAAACACTTTAAATTACAACAATTTCTTTTACAAAACTCTTCTTACAACAATTTACACAAGGCTCTATTATAATACTCATAATCTCTATAGCTAACCCAAGCATCCAAGCCTCCAATTCTAAGCATCCTGCAACATGTGAGGCTAGAGTTGAACCCTAACCCCCAAAACTACGGGGTCAGCCATAAATGGTGTGAGTGATATAAACAACAAACATAAACAAACAAATAAACATAAGCAACATGTACTGAACAAAAATACATAAACTGAACATGTAATCTGAAACAAGAACGATAGGCCAGTACATGAGTGAAGCCGAGTCAAGAAGCAATACCAACGATCAAGTATCAATCAATCAATCTCTCTCAAAATATGTACAGCTTAACTGTACGGTACAGTCGACTGTATAATGCACCAGTCGACTGTTCTGAACAAACAGTAATCCCCACAACTCAGAATATGTCCAACTATCTACAATTCTCAGTACCACAATGTATGTCCAACAATCGATCACCAATAATGTCATAGATCGGATAGCAATATATCCATCTACAAAACTAAAGATAAGGTATAGATCGAATACGAACCCGGTATGCCACGACACCGACGAACATATCCATCTACAAACAAACTAAGAAGGTATAGATCGAATACGAACCCGGCATGCCACGACACCGACGAACATATCCATCTACAAACAAACTAAGAAGGTATAGATCGAATACGAACCCGGCATGCCACGACACCGACGAACATATCCATCTACAAACAAACTAAGAAGGTATAGATCGAATACGAACCCGGCATGCCATGACACCGACGAACATATCCATCTACAAACAAACTAAGAAGGTATAGATCGAATACGAACCCGGCATGCCATGACACCGACGAACATATCCATCTACAAACAAACTAAGAAGGTATAGATCGAATACGAACCCGGCATGCCATGACACCGACGAACATATCCATCTACAAACAACTAAAGATAACAAGAACCCTCAAGATCATGAAAACTCATCATAACCAGTCGACTTATGTTACAGTAAGTCGACTGCCCCGAGAACCAATATCCAAGATTATAACAAGTGCAGTAAGTCAACTCAAGAAAACCATCAGTCGACTTACCCGAGACAATTATCAACAATTCTCAAGAAACGTTCCAAGTGCTAACAGTATAAGATGACTTATAAAGATCATAAGTAGACTTATCAAAACATAAGATGACTTATAAAAATCATAAGTAGACTTATCAAAAGTATAAGATGACTGATAAAGATCATAAGTAGACTTATCAAAACATAAGATGACTTATAAAAATCATAAGTAGACTTATCAAAAGTATAAGATGACTGATAAAGATCATAAGTAGACTTATCAAAACATAAGTCGACTTAAAAGGGGACATAAGTCGACTTATAAGAACATAAGTCGACTTATAAAAACATAAGTCGACTTACCCGAGAGAAATTCTACGATAACTTTGAAAAATAAATTCTAAGTGTACCAGTCGACTGAGAAGGGTCTAAGTCGACTGTCCAGAACGGATTTTCGAGAAAAACTAAAGATACAGCAGCTGGGGTCGTACCAGTCGACTGAGTCATAGACCAGTCGACCGTCGGCCTGCAATTCTCACAAATTAGGTCTGAAATCAAATAATAAATTTTGGTGTCTATCTCAATACCAAATCTCTTCCTCAACTCAAATCTAATCCGATTCGTAATCATAAGATCCAGAGATTCATCCATCCAATTTCTTATTTTCATAATCATAATCAAATCTTAACATGTTTCAAGTAATCAAGAATAGTCAATCGAGATCTACTAATCTATCATGGATTTCACATGTATATTACGAATAACAACCATGGCATCTATTTCATACAAGATACGAAAACATCAAACAAAACAGCATGCAATCATACACATAAACAATACAAGTCCATATCACTCACCTTTAGATCAAGAAGAATCCACAAAAGCCTTCCTCTTGCTAGATCCAAGAACTTCTTCTTCAATCACCAAGAGAATAAGAAATATAATAAGATCTGAGTTGTGCAGCGAATGACGGCTGCAAACTCCCTTTATATAGGCCGGGATCAAGTATTAGGGTTTAGGAAATACATTTGCAAAACAATCCCTTCAAAATACAATTACTCGTATATATATATATCTACTCTTGGAAATTCATCTAAAATTCATTTAAATTAGGATTTATATGAAAATATATTTCTAAATCTTAACCAATACTGTTTAAAATGTCCAGGATTACATTTTTACACTTTAAACCCTTAAAATGTCAATTTTGCAAAAAGGTCCTTCTTTTATCAAAAATTGCAAATAGATCCATTTAATTTCAGAAAAATCTGGAAAAATAGTAAATAATTCCCAAATAATAAATAATGATTTTTCATAAAGAAAACTTAATTTTTCAAATATCTCAAAAGTCGTTTGCACGTGTTTTGCACGTGTACAAAAGATAAATCTTTTAGAAAATATCAATTAAATCCTCAAAAATCATTTAAATTCAATTTTTCAAATAATTAAAATAATATTTGAAAATACGGGGTTCTACATCACTCCCTCCTTAGAAGAGTTCTGTCCTCAGAACTACCGCTAATGAGGTCCGAACAACCCACTAACAATGATTGAAAACTCATGGGTAGAAACATAAATCTTTAGGAAATACAGTCACACCAAAGAATGCATTACATCACACCAAACAATCACAATCATGCAAGGAATTCAGAAAATCAAACTTCCGCTGCGCGACTCTGATAACTTGCCATCGGAAGCCACGCTACGACAACTACTGAACTTCTGCATCCCACTCTAATCTTCTGCTTCATCCTTCCAAGAATCAGTGGCCACTCCCTCCTTAGAAAGGACATGACTAAGGATAGCCACCACAAACACATTTCTCATTCACATCCATACCCTATGGCAAAACCATAACCATACCCCAAACCAAACATCATGTTTTAACTCTATGTGATACTCACACTCTAATGTCCACACCTAGGTACTCACTCTCTAGTGTCCACACCTAGGTTGGTTTTCATACTATGTCTATTATTACTATTGAAGCATGCTCTGATACCAAGCTGTAGCGCCCCGAATTTCTAAATACGAAACTTTAGAAAATACGTGGCACTTTCCCAGCGATCCTCTTCAATGTAACAACATACATAGCCAAAACTCAAATCATTTTATTCCAAATCTTTATTACAATAATCTTTAACATTGCAGCGGAAATACAAACACTTTAAATTACAACAATTTCTTTTACAAAACTCTTCTTACAACAATTTACACAAGGCTCTATTATAATACTCATAATCTCTATAGCTAACCCAAGCATCCAAGCCTCCAATTCTAAGCATCCTGCAACATGTGAGGCTAGAGTTGAACCCTAACCCCTAAAACTACGGGGTCAGCCATAAATGGTGTGAGTGATATAAACAACAAACATAAACAAACAGATAAACATAAGCAACATGTACTGAACAAAAATACATAAACTGAACATGTAATCTGAAACAAGAACGATAGGCCAGTACATGAGTGAAGCCGAGTCAAGAAGCAATACCAACGATCAAGTATCAATCAATCAATCTCTCTCAAAATATGTACAGCTTAACTGTACGGTACAGTCGACTGTATAATGCACCAGTCGACTGTTCTGAACAAACAGTAATCCCCACAACTCAGAATATGTCCAACTATCTACAATTCTCAGTACCACAATGTATGTCCAACAATCGATCACCAATAATGTCATAGATCGGATAGCAATATATCCATCTACAAAACTAAAGATAAGGTATAGATCGAATACGAACCCGGTATGCCACGACACCGACGAACATATCCATCTACAAACAAACTAAGAAGGTATAGATCGAATACGAACCCGGCATGCCACGACACCGACGAACATATCCATCTACAAACAAACTAAGAAGGTATAGATCGAATACGAACCCGGCATGCCACGACACCGACGAACATATCCATCTACAAACAAACTAAGAAGGTATAGATCGAATACGAACCCGGCATGCCATGACACCGACGAACATATCCATCTACAAACAAACTAAGAAGGTATAGATCGAATACGAACCCGGCATGCCATGACACCGACGAACATATCCATCTACAAACAAACTAAGAAGGTATAGATCGAATACGAACCCGGCATGCCATGACACCGACGAACATATCCATCTACAAACAACTAAAGATAACAAGAACCCTCAAGATCATGAAAACTCATCATAACCAGTCGACTTATGTTACAGTAAGTCGACTGCCCCGAGAACCAATATCCAAGATTATAACAAGTGCAGTAAGTCAACTCAAGAAAATCATCAGTCGACTTACCCGAGATAATTATCAACAATTCTCAAGAAACGTTCCAAGTGCTAACAGTATAAGATGACTTATAAAGATCATAAGTAGACTTATCAAAACATAAGATGACTTATAAAAATCATAAGTAGACTTATCAAAAGTATAAGATGACTGATAAAGATCATAAGTAGACTTATCAAAACATAAGATGACTTATAAAAATCATAAGTAGACTTATCAAAAGTATAAGATGACTGATAAAGATCATAAGTAGACTTATCAAAACATAAGTCGACTTAAAAGGGGACATAAGTCGACTTATAAGAACATAAGTCGACTTACCCGAGAGAAATTCTACGATAACTTTGAAAAATAAATTCTAAGTGTACCAGTCGACTGAGAAGGGTCTAAGTCGACTGTCCAGAACGGATTTTCGAGAAAAACTAAAGATACAGCAGCTGGGGTCGTACCAGTCGACTGAGTCATAGACCAGTCGACCGTCGGCCTGCAATTCTCACAAATTAGGTCTGAAATCAAATAATAAATTTTGGTGTCTATCTCAATACCAAATCTCTTCCTCAACTCAAATCTAATCCGATTCGTAATCATAAGATCCAGAGATTCATCCATCCAATTTCTTATTTTCATAATCATAATCAAATCTTAACATGTTTCAAGTAATCAAGAATAGTCAATCGAGATCTACTAATCTATCATGGATTTCACATGTATATTACGAATAACAACCATGGCATCTATTTCATACAAGATACGAAAACATCAAACAAAACAGCATGCAATCATACACATAAACAATACAAGTCCATATCACTCACCTTTAGATCAAGAAGAATCCACAAAAGCCTTCCTCTTGCTAGATCCAAGAACTTCTTCTTCAATCACCAAGAGAATAAGAAATATAATAAGATCTGAGTTGTGCAGCGAATGACGGCTGCAAACTCCCTTTATATAGGCCGGGATCAAGTATTAGGGTTTAGGAAATACATTTGCAAAACAATCCCTTCAAAATACAATTACTCGTATATATATATATCTACTCTTGGAAATTCATCTAAAATTCATTTAAATTAGGATTTATATGAAAATATATTTCTAAATCTTAACCAATACTGTTTAAAATGTCCAGGATTACATTTTTACACTTTAAACCCTTAAAATGTCAATTTTGCAAAAAGGTCCTTCTTTTATCAAAAATTGCAAATAGATCCATTTAATTTCAGAAAAATCTGGAAAAATAGTAAATAATTCCCAAATAATAAATAATGATTTTTCATAAAGAAAACTTAATTTTTCAAATATCTCAAAAGTCGTTTGCACGTGTTTTGCACGTGTACAAAAGATAAATCTTTTAGAAAATATCAATTAAATCCTCAAAAATCATTTAAATTCAATTTTTCAAATAATTAAAATAATATTTGAAAATACGGGGTTCTACATCACTCCCTCCTTAGAAGAGTTCTGTCCTCAGAACTACCGCTAATGAGGTCCGAACAACCCACTAACAATGATTGAAAACTCATGGGTAGAAACATAAATCTTTAGGAAATACAGTCACACCAAAGAATGCATTACATCACACCAAACAATCACAATCATGCAAGGAATTCAGAAAATCAAACTTCCGCTGCGCGACTCTGATAACTTGCCATCGGAAGCCACGCTACGACAACTACTGAACTTCTGCATCCCACTCTAATCTTCTGCTTCATCCTTCCAAGAATCAGTGGCCACTTCCTCCTTAGAAAGGACATGACTAAGGTTGCAAAGTTTCAGCTTGCAAAGTTTCAGCTTTTTGTTGAAAATCTGCAGTTTGGGTGAACTGTTTGCATGTGTTTGATGGACCGGATTTTGGATTCCTTACAGAATCTGAAATAGTGTTCCACTAGAGAGTTGTGGCAGATGTTCTTAAATTTCTAAAAAGTATATTTCTGTTAAAATCCGATAAACGTAGCACTGGTTGCTTCTACGCTGTCAGAAGGCTTTTATGTTGTTTTTGGGGCTTCTCTTTAGTTGTATGCCTATTTTAAATTGTTTGTAGATTCTTTTGTTGCATCTAATTATAGAAGATCAAGTTTTTCTAGTAAGCACGCTTGGTTGCTTCTAGGTTGAATACCTGTATGGTTGTTTTTATGTGTGGTCTTGCTCATACGCGGCTCGACTGACCCGTATGTAGCTGTGGTCCCATACGTAGCTTATTTGGCTCGTATGTAAATTGTTGTCTCATACGTGGCTCGACTGGCCCGTATGTAGCTATGGTCCCATAAGTAGCTTATTTGGCTCGTACGTACGTTGTTGTCACATATGCAGCCTGACCGGCCCGTATGTAGTTGTGGTCCCATACGTTGCTTATTTGGCTCGTATGTACGTTGTTGTCTCATACGCGGATCGACTGGCCCGTATGCAGCTGTGGTCCCATACGTAGCTTATTTGGCTCATATGTATGTTGTTGCCTCATACGCGACTCGCCTGGCCCGTATGTAGCTGTTGGTCTCATACGTAGCTTATTTGGCTCGTATATATATGTTGTCTCATACGCGGATCGACTGGCCTGTATGTAGTTTTTGGTCTCATACGTAGCTTATTTGGTACGTATATATGTTATTGTCTCGTACGAAGCTTATTGGGTTCGTATGTAGGTATTGTCTTGAATAGGTTGGCTGTGAGTGGATTCGAAGAGATCTTGAGAAGTCTAGATTAGGACTTGTTTAATTGTGTCGACAACTTGTTACACTCTCTAGAAGAGGGACGCGTACGGTGGTTTTTCATGTCAAGTTGGAAGTACAGTGCATATCTTGCTTGTTGGGTTGAAGAAGGACACATACGGTGCTTTTTCATGTCAAGTTGGAAGCACAATGTATGTCTCGCTTGTTTGGTTAGAAGAGGGACACGTGCGGTGCTTTTTCATGTCAAGTTGCTAGTACGGTGCATGTCTCACTTGTTTAGTTAGAAGAGGGACACGTACGGTACTTTTTCATGTCAAGTTGGAATCAAAGTGCATGCCTCACTTGTATAGTTAGAAGAGGGACATGTACAGTGCTTGTTCATGTCAAGTTGGAAGCACAGTGCATGCCTCGCTTGTTTAGTTAGAAAAGGGATACGTACGGTGTTTTTTCATGTCAAGTTGGAAGCACAGAGAATGTCTCGCTTGTTGGTTTAGAAGAGGGACACGTACGGTGCTTTTTCATGTCTAGTTGGAAGCACAGTGGCATGTCTTGCTTGTTTGGTTAGGGTTAGTGACATCGTTAGGGTAGTAACAGTTACTTAACCATTTTAATCTATAAATTGCCAAAGGGTGATAGTTGGTGTTAGGGGTGATACCCTATAATCCAACCTCTCCTATCGGCTGACCCTTGGTGGTGTTATCGGGATATATTCCCCTGTCAAAGGGATACGGGCAGTACTTTTTCATGCCAAGTTGGGAGCACGGGTTCCGTATCTTGATTGTTAATTCCTGAATTTGCCATGATAAGAACGAGAGGGTTTCCTAAGGAAATAGACCCTACGATCTCGGCAGGTTCTATACCTTCTCATGACCAGTTGAGGGCATGGAAGAAGGTTGACAAGTATCTTGTAGTTCGTGTTGGCTTTTGTGTGAGGTCCAGTACGCTGGGCAATAGTTTCTGGTCATGTAGTACTATGTCAGGAACAGGTGGGTACAAAGTAGAATTTATGGTGTGGGTTCAAATCCCTATATGAAGAAAACGTCTTGAGAAAGGGCGTATGTAGTATGGGCTGCATACTGTTCTAAAGACTTGCTTGCATTAGAATAAGTGCATCATTGCGTTGGTTAATCTTGCATTAGAGTCTAAGTCATAGCATACACTGGAACATCATATATATATATACACATTTCTATTTTCATCAATCTGTTTGCTATAGATGAGATTCGTTGCTAGTTATCAGCCTTAAAGCGTCAGTGAATACTGACGTCCCCACTTCAATAGGTACTGGATTGTAGAAGTACAGGTATTGGATTGCAGAAGTACAGGTATAGGTTTCAGGAGGACTCAAGGCGAGAGAGCAAGGAGTCGATTTCATTAGAGTTTCCGCTGTAAATTATTTATTTGTTGGAAAGCATCCAAGCGGAATACCAAGTGTTGTTCTTTATTCATTATACTCTGATGTAGTATGTTGAAAGATGTAACACTTGGGATTGTAAGGGTATTATTGTAACACTGTTGTAATGTATTGCAATTTTGTAACATTTGGATCTGTAATACATTTCCGTTGAATAAAAAAATTTAAATTTTCCTGTTTTTCTGTGTATTGTGGCTAATTGAAGAAAAGATTCTGGCTCATGTCACGGTTTCCCAGTTACTGAAAATCGGGGCATTACAGAGTGGTATCAGAGCCGACTTCAATTTACAGTCCAACACAGTAGAAAAATTAAACTTGGATGCCTTTTAGGAGTCGGGTTTTAGCTAGTTGTAGATAATTATAATTCATATTGTTGTTTCTTTCAACTTATGTTTTATAATTTTTCTATATTTCGACTAACTCCAGTATATGTGTTACCATCCTTAAAACACATGAATGGTGGTCGAGGATATCCTAACCGAGGATGTGTTGATAGAAGAGAGTTGAGATGTGTGCAGAAGGTGACTCTGGATTTGGTTTGTTTAAATACACCATCTGGAGTGTCAACAAATTACATGAGAGAATCCTGGAAGTCTGAAGTGTTGTTCGTAGGCCATGTCCTATTCTAAGGAGGGAGTGGCTACCGAACTACAAAAGATCGAGAAAAATGAAGAATTGGGCTCAGCCAAAGACTGTGAAGGAAGTAAGAAGCAAGATGATGAGATCAGCCAAGCCAGTATTGAAGTGATTACTCAAGATTGAAGTTCAGTTTTGGCATGATGGAAGCTGCAACCGAGTCTAAGTATGCAAGTCAGAAGGCTTAGGCAGGAGATGCAGGGAATAAACCACTGAAGCGGCAAGATGATGAGGGAAAATATCAAAATATCGGTATGGACTTCATCACAGGAAAACCCAGAAGTTCAAAAATGTATGACTCAATTTGGGTTATTGGGGACCCGGTTGACGAAAGTCTGCACATTTTTCCGATAAAGATGACTTAGATGCTAGAGAAATTAGCGGAAGTTAATATTGAAGGCGTAAGGAAGTAGCATGGAGTACCAGTGTCAACGGTTCTAACCAAAATCCAAGAGTTACATCTCGAATTTGGTAGAATTTGTGGACAACTTTAGAATCGAGATTGGGTTCTTTGGAGAACCAGTTCGTGGATGAGTCACTTAGAAGCCAGAAAGCCGTATAAGCTTTCTTTCCCCGAGATATTTAGTGTATGGATGTTTGTCTGTTTCCCTGACTTAACGTAGTTCTAAGGACAGAACTATTCTAAGGAGGGAGTATTGCAATATCCCGGACGGATATTAATTTTGATAATTATTATTTTTAAATTAAAATATTTTGATGGAAATTACTTGGTTTTTCAAATAAAAAGTCACCTGGACATATATACTAGTAAGTATATACAGGTATTGTATCAGTTTTGTACACTTGTGCAAAATCTTGAAAAAACGCATTTTTGAGAAAAACGTCTGGAAAATCCCGAGCTGGTATTAAAAATTATTATTTTTTATTTCCCGAAATGAAATATTTTTTGTGGACATCACCCGGTTTTGTCAATAGACATTATATATGCAAATATACTAGTCGGTATACGACTGTTTAGTACCAAATTGATACTGGAATCTTCCGAGCCAGTAATAAAATTATTTTATTTTATTTCTCGGAATTAAATTATTTTTGTACAGATTTGTTCGTTTTCACTAATGAAAAATACTTGTATAATCATATATACGTACGAAATCGAACTATGTCGATTTCGGGCATTTGAACAAATCATGTATTATGTGATTTGGCAAATTTTATTTCTTTTTAATCCATCATCATGAGATGGGGGGTTTGGATTGGTTTGGGACTTGATTGTAAAACTTATTTGCAAATAAATCCTCCCCCACTTCACCAAATAAACCCACCCCCCCCCCCCCAAAACACCTCCCCCACACCCCACTTCTCTCTCCCTCTCCTAAATGCCCCCCCCCCCCCCTCTCCCTTCCCATTTTCATCTCATTTCGTTCTCCATCTCTCTTCTCATCTCATTCTCCATCTATCTCTTCTTCTACTTCCATTTGTTTTTTTATTTAGAAAATTTGGGAAAGGAAAAGAAAGAGAGGATCAAAAGAAAAGAGAAAGAGGGTTGATTTCATGGGTTCTTTTCTTCATGGTGTTGTTCTTGAAGAGCAAGAACAAGGAGCAAGCAAGGAGGAGAAGGCAAGGTAGCAAGTCCTTCCTACACTTCTTCAAGGTGGGGGTTCTCAACTCATGTTTGTTTTATTTGTTTATTTGGTTGTTATGTGTTATTTGGACTAGATTCATATACATAATCACTTTATGGACTAGAATAGTGAGGCATACAAAGTTTGGAGTTGTACAACACAAATTAGAACCATAAAAATCAAGTTTTGGTTGTTGTAGGGTTGATTTTATTTAACTATGTAAACAGAAGAATCTTGACCTGAAATTTATGTGAAAGTTTTTCCTAGGTGTTAGTAGCATGCTGTAATTTTTGGGGATTTTTCGGAGTAGATTTGATGGCCGAAAAGGGTGTTTTCTCTAAAACAATGAGAATTTCGCCCAAACAGTGAGCACACTGTGTTTTGGGTAGTGTCGCAGTGGCTTCGAGGGGTTATAACTTGCGTTTCCATATGGAATTAGAGGTAGAGAACCTGTAGAAAAGTTGTAGTAGACATTCTCCCCTTTCTGAATTGACCTCTCGCGTTAAATTCCGTTAAGAGACGCAAAAGTTATGGTCGTTACAAAAACAGGGCAGCAACTCGACGCTGTTTTTGTTGATTGCTGTTTTTTAGCCTCTTAGTGGTCGAATATGAGGTAGAGACCCATTGGAGAAGTTGTAGTAGACATCCTCCACTTTGTAAATTGGCCTTCGGGCTAAATTCTGATAAGCGGAGTAGGAGTTATGACCTTTGGAAAATACAGCAAAAGCTATCTGACTGAGTAGGTATTGTTTTGACTCATTGAGGTTTTTTAGGGTCTTAATGGTTGAATCTGAGGTAAAGACCCATTAGAGAAATTGTAGTAGACATCCTCCCCTTTCCGAATTGGCCTCTCGGGCTAAATTCCGATAAGCGGAGTGGGAGTTATGCCCTTTGCAAAATACAGCAATTAGCTGTTTAAACTAGGTTCTTGTTGTTTAACTTCTTGGTCATTTTTGAGGGCCTTTCTTGATGAATCTGAGTAGCCGACCAATTAAAGAAGTTGTAGTAGACGTTCTCCTCTTTCCGAGTTGGCCTCTTGGGTTAGACCGATAAGTGGAGTAGAAGTTATGGGCTTTGAAAGGTTCAGTTTTCCTTAGTCAAGATTGGCTGTTTTGTTACCGATTGTGTGTGTTCAATGAGTAGGAACTGGATTTCCGTTCGTAATCTGACAAAGTGGTAAACCCTGAAGTTTTAGTAGATGTTCCCACCTTTTCAAATTGTTCAGTTTTGTTTGAATTTGATAAGTGGAGCAAAAGTTACAAGCTACGGAAGTTTCGACTTTTTATTGAAAATCGGTAGTTTGGTAACTGTTAGGGTATGTTCGACAGGTAGAAATTTGGAATTTCTTCTGGAATCTGAGAAAGTGGTCAACTAGGAAGTTGTAGTAAATGTTCCCACCCTTTCAAATTGTCCAGTTTCGTTAGATTCCGACGAAGCGAAAGTTACCAGCATGCAAAGTTTCGGCTTTTTGTTGAAAATCTGCAATTTGGGTGAACTGTTTGCATGTGTTCGATGGACCGGATTTTGGATTCCTTACAGAATCTGAAATAGTGTTTCACTAGAGAGTTGTGGCAGATGTTCTTACATTTCTAAAAAGTATATTTCTGTTAAAATCCGATAAGCATATCACTGGTTGCATCTAGGCTGTTGGAAGGCTTTTATATCGTTTTTAGGGATTCTCATTGGTAGAATGCCTATTTTAGATTGTTTGTAGATTCTTCTGTTGCTTCTAATTATTGAAGATCAAGTTTTTAGAGTAAGCATGCTTGGTTGCTTCTAGATTGATTACCTGTATGGTTGTTTTTATATGTGGTCTTGCTCATACGCAGCTCGACTGTCCCGTATGTAGCTATGGTCCCATACGTAGCTTATTTGGCTCGTATGTATATTGTTGTCTCCTATGCGGCTCGACTGGCCCGTATGTAGCTGTGGTCCCATACGTAGCTTATTTAACTCGTATGTACGTTGTTGTCTCATACGCTTCTCGACCAGCCCATATGTAGTTGTGGTCCCACACGTAGCTTATTTGGCTCGTATGTAAGTTGTTGTCTCATACGCGGCTTGACTGGCCCATATGTAGCTGTGGTCCCATACGTAGCTTATTTGGCTCGTATGTATGTTGTTGTCTCAAACGCGGCCTGCCTAGCCCGTATGTAGATGTTGGTCTCGTACGTGGCTTATTTGGCTTGTATGTATATTGTTGTCTCATACGCAGATCGACTTGCCCGTATACAGTTGTGGGTCTGATACATAACTTATTTGGTACGCATATATATTATTGTCTGGTACGAAGCTTATTGGGCTCGTATGTATGTATTATCTTGAATAGGTAGGCTGTGAGTGGATCCGAGGAGATCTTGAGAAGTCTAGATTAGAACTTGGTTAATTATATCAACAAATTGTTACTCTCTAGAAGAGGGACGCGTACGGTGCTTTTTCAAGTCAAGTTGAAAGCACAGTGCTTGTCTCGCTTGTTTAGTTAGAAGAGGAACACGTAGGGTATTTTTCATGTCAAGTTGGAAGTACAGTGCATGTCTCGCTTGTTGGGTTAGAAGAGGGACACGTACAGTGCTTTTTCATGTCAAGTTAGAAGCACAGTACATGTCTCGCTTGTTTGGTTAGAAGAGGGACACATACGGTGCATTTTTATGTCAAGTTGAAAGCACAGTGCATGTCTCGCTTGTTTAGTTAGAAGAGGGACACGTACGGTGCTTTTTCATATCAAGTTGGAAGCACAGTGCATGTCTCGCTTATTTAGTTGGAAGAGGGACATGTACAGTGCTTTTTTCATGTCAAGTTGAAAGCACAGTGGATGCCTCGCTTGTTTAGTTAGAAGAGGGACACGTACGATACTTTTTCATGTCAAGCTGGAAGCACAATACATGCCTCGCTTGTTTAGTTAGAAACGTGACACGTACGGTGCTTTTTCATGTCAAGTTGGAAGCACAGTGCATGTCTCGCTTGTTGGGTTAGAAGAGGGACACGTACGGTACTTTTTCATGTCTAGTTGGAAGCACAGTGTCATGTCTCACTTGTTTGGTTAGGGTTAGTGACATCGTTAGGGTAGTAACAGTTACTTAACCATTTTTATCTATAAATTGCCAAAGGTTGAGAGTTGGTGTTAGGGGTGATACCCTATAATCCAACCTCTCCTATAGGATGACATTAGGTGGTGTTATCGGGATATATTCCCCTGTCAAAGGGATATGGGCGGTGCTTTTTCGTGACAAGTTGGGAGCACGGGTTCTGTATCTTTATTGTTAATTTCGGAATGTGCCAAGATAAGAACGAGAGGGTTTCCTAGGGAAATAGACCTTACGATCCCGATAGGTTCGATGCCTTCTTATGACCGGTTGAGGGCACGGAAAAAGGTTGACAAGTATCTTGGAGTTCGTGTTGGCTTTTGAGTGAGGTCTGGTTTGCTGGGCAATAGTTGCCAGTCATGTAGTACTATGTCAGGAACAGGTGGGTACAAAGTAGAATTTTTGGCGTGGGTTCAAATCCCTATATGGAGAAAACGGCTTGAGAAGGGGCGTATGTAGTATGGGCTGCATGCTGTTCCGAAAACTTGCTTGCATTAGAATAAGTGAATCATTGCGTTGGTTAATCTTGCATTAGAGTCTAAGTCGTAGCATATACTGCCACATCAAATATATATATACACGTTTCTCTTTTCATCAATCTATTTGCTATAGTTGAGATTCGCTGCTAGTTATCAGCCTTAAAGCGTCAGTAAATACTGACGTCCCCACTTCAATAGGTATTGGATTGCAGAATTATCGTTATTGGATTGCAGAAGTACAGGTTTTGGATTGCAGAAGTACAGGTACAGGTTTCAGGAGGATTCAAGGCGAGAGAGCAAGGAGTCGATTTCATTAGAGTTTCCGCTGTAAATTATTTATTTGTTGGAAAGCATCCAAGTGGAATACCAAGTGTTGCTCTTTATTCATTATACTCTGATGTAATATGTTGAAAGATGTAACACTTGGGATTGTAAGGGTATTATTGTAACACTGTTGTATTGTATTGTAATTTTGTAACATTCGGATTTGTAATACATTTGTGTCGAATAAAAGGTTTTAAATTTTCTATTTTTCTGTGTATTATGGCTAATTGAAGAAAAGATTCTGGCTTATGTCATGGTTTCCCAGTTACCGGAAATCGGGGCGTTACTACATGTATTTGGAATTCGGGGCGGTACAATATGATCCTTAGTTACCGATGGATTATACCTTGAAGTCTTGATTGCACTTGCTTACAGTTGTTACTTGCGTCGTACATGATCATACTATTTCAGTTTTTGCAATGCTACTTCTTGTTTCCTTCCATGTTATACCTTGTTGTTTGCTACCATACTACTTGTTATTACTTGTTGTCTGAAGCTTGCGTTAATGACCTCCCCTGCCCCAACCCCAGATGATGATTATACAGGTACCGATGGTGAAATACCAGAGGGACTTGATGAGCAGGCACCTTCTAGACGGTCGTGATGGAATTGCTGTATTATTGTTATTTTATTTTCAGTCACTCCTTTATCTAGCTAGTCGTATCGAATTATGTATCGCTTTATATTTATTTCAGTACATTGTATTTTCGGTTATTTTTGGATAGTATTCTTCTATTTTCTATTCATGTGATCACTATTATAGTCTACGTGGACATGTTTATAAATTTGTTATTGAGCTTATAACTTTACAGCTTATGGATGATGTCGTATGGTTCGTGGCTTTAGTTGAATCCCCGTAATTCCGTATATTAAAAAGCGGGGCTTGACATGTAATATCCCGGTCGAATATTATATTTGTGTTATTATTATTTTTAAAATTGAAATATTTTTTAAGTAAATTTCTTGGTTTAGTAAATAAAAAGTTATCTGTGTATATATACTAGTAAGTATATATATGTATTGTATCGGGTTTTGTGCACTTGTACAAAATCCTGTAAAATGCGTTTTAAGAAAAATGCCTGTAAAATCACGGGTTGATATAAAAAAATTATTATTTTATTATTATTTTATTTTTATTTTCAGAATTGAAATGTTTTGATGGATATTACCCGGTTTTTTTAATAAACATTATCTATATATATATACCAGTCTGTATACATCTGTATTGTATCAAATTGGTACTGTAATTTTCCAAGCCGGTAATAAAATTTATTTTTATTATTATTTTTGGAATTAATTTATTTCTATACAGATTGTGCGGTTTAACAAACAAAAATTATCAGTATATATATTAATATATACGTATGCGTATTATATCGATTTTGTACATTTGTACAAATCGTATAGTATGTGTTTTGGACAAAAATATCTTATTTTTGTCATGATTAATCAAAAATGGATGGCTAGGATTTGTTTTGTGGGTTAAACTTAGGGTTTTGGATTAATGGAAATACATAAGAGTTTAATAGGTGTATTTCTACTAGAACACTCCTCCACCTCACCCCTCCACCTCATCAAGCTTGGCCGGCCACCTCTTGATCCAAGGGGGATTTTGCAAAAAATCCTAGTACATTTGCACTCTCACCCTCTCATTCCTCCTATAAATACCCCCCCCCCCCCCCCCCCCCCCCCCGCGCCACCTTCACCTCTTGCCTCATTTGCCAAATGAAAGAGATGAAAAGAAAGAGAGAAAGAAACCCTAACTAGAGAGTTCTTCATTTGTAGGTTTTCTATAGGAGCTAGGTGGAAGGAGAAGGATTCTTGTCTAGTTCTTCCTACAAAGAAATCAAAGGTGGGGGTTTCTTTACTTATTATTATTTTTATTATTGATTTTGTTCTTTTTTGTTGTATGTTGTTTGTGGTGTATCTATAAGAACTTGGACTAAATCTTAAGCATAAAAATAGTTGTATGGATCAAAATGATCCCATGAAAAGATGGATAGTAGAACTCAAACAAATAACATAAAGGTTGAGTCTTTAAGAACTTGTTATGGTTATGGTTGTTGTTATGGTTATTGTTGTTGTTATGGTTATTTTTGCTAAACTAAAAACTTGGACTAATTGATTTGTGCATATGAGTAGTGTGGATCAAGATTGACCACATGAAAAGTTTTGAAGGGTGGAACTCACTAAAAACCCATAAAGATGGAATCTTTAACTTGATATGAATATTTTGTTGTTATTATTGCTATTTTGTTAAAACAAAACTATACAGCTTGGACTAAACTATGAGCATATAAATATTAGTGAAGTGAGTATACTTACAAACCCAATTTGGGGTTGTAGAACTTAACAAGCTAATAAAGATGAGTTCTTTTGTTGTATGTTGCTTTCTACCATGTTAAAGATCAAGTCTTTACTAACCCTAGTTCATAAAAAAGTGGACTTTGTTATATGTAGGGACTTGTAGATTAAAGAAAAGTAGGTTTTGTAATATGTGGGAACTTGTAGATAAAAGAAAAGTAGGTTTTGTAATATATAGGAACTTGTAGATAAAGAAAAGTAGGTTTTGTTATATGTAGGATTTGTAGATTTAATAAAAGTAATTTTTTGTATGTAGAGCTTGCAGATTAAATAAAAGTAGGTTTGTAATATGTAGGAACTTGTAGATTCGATAAAATTAGATTTTTGTAATAGACAGAAGGCTGTAATTAATAAAAGAACCCATGCATGCTTGAGTAGTTGTCATGTTGTTCTAGTAGATTCAAAAAGAACCTATGCATGCTTGAGTAGTTGTTATGTTGTTCTAGTAGATTCAAAAAGAACCCATGCATGCTTGAGTAGTTGTTATGTTGTTCTAGTAGATTCAAAAAGAGCCCATGCATGCTTCAGTTGTTGTAGTTATTCTAGTAAAGATTTCAAAAGGAACCCATGCTTGAGTTGTAGTTGTTCTAGTAAAGATTTCAAAAGGGACCCATGCTTGAGTTTTAGTTGTTCTAGTAAAGATTTCAAAAGAAACCCATCTTGAGTTGTAGTTGTTCTAGTAAAGATTCCAAAAGGAACCCATGCTTGAGTTGCAGTTGTTCTAGTAAAGATTTCAAAAGGAACCCATGCTTGAGTTGTTGTAGTTGTTCTAGTAAAGATTTCAAAAGGAACCCATGCTTGAGTTGTAGTTGATCTAGTAAAGAACCCATGCATGTTTGAATTGTATGTTGTAGTAGTATGCTCTAATTACTCTAGGTTGCGAACCCATGTGTGTTTAAGTTGTACATTATAATTGCATGCTAATCTAGTCAAACTATTAAAGGAACCCATGAATGTAGCTTGCATGCTAGTCTAGTTAAACCATTGAAAGGAACCCATGAATGTTATGGTTCCATGATTGTTCTAGTTCAATTTCTAAAAGAAACCCATGAAATTAGTTCCATGGTAGTTCTAACTCATTTTGATGAAGAACCCATGCATTTAGTTTCTAGATGATTATAGCTTAAATTTGAGAAAGAACCCATGAACAAAGTTGCATGTGTTCTAGCTTAAATTTGGGAAAGAACCCATGGACCTAGTTGCATGTTGTTCTAGTTCAAATTTGGGAAAGAGAACCCATGAATTCTAGTTGTATGTGGTTCTAATTAAAATTGGACCACATCATATGAACGTTCTTCATCTTCAATGTATGGGTAATAATGGTTGGGAAAGTCACTATTATTATTAGCTTAATATAAGCTCGTCTAGGTTTTATACTTATCCTAGGAGCCATCGACCATCAAGACGTGTATCTATTTTACTCCTCGTGGACTGTGGACGAGTCACCTCTCATGCACCGTCAGATCTTAACCGGTGTAGGTTGATCGCAGGCCGGGAGTGTAGACAAAATCCAAGTTCATGGTAGTAGAATGCGAATACATTCGTATTGCCAGGGTCTTGGACCAATAGGCTATGAACAGGATCCTTAGGGATTCTGTTAAGTCTAGGTTGAGCACCTAGTAGAGTTATCTTGCGAAGTCTAACTTAAGACCTAGCATGTTGTGGTAAGTACTGTTGTCATCCCTCGGGTTGTTTAGGGTTAGTGACATTGTTACGGTAGTAACTTATGGCTGTTACTATTTAACCCTTATTTATTATCATTTTTGCCGAAAGAAAATAGTTGGTATTAAGGGTGATATCTTATGATCCGACCTGTTCTATAGGCCAACATTAGGTGGTGTTATTGGTTGTACCCTTCCTGTCCAAGGGATACGGTCTGTGCCTTCTCACGAGTTGGGAGCACGGGATCCGTATCTCGTCTGTTAATTTCTGAAGTGCTATGATAAGGGCGGGAGAGATTTCTGTCGGAGCTAGGAGATGGACCCCCGGAACTCCTTCATGCTCCATATCAAGAGGGGCGAACAAGCCATAGACTACGGTCTATTTTCTAGGGTGCCACAGGTGATGCTTCGAGCTAACCTGCGCTGCAGATACCCTATGCTCGACAGATTTTTGAGTGAGTTCTGGTACGCAGGGTAGTAGTGGCAAACAAACACCATGAGCTGACTGCATTAGTGAGACTTGACCACATCTGCAACCTCTTCAGTCACACTGTATCTTCAGAAACATGTTTAGACATGAGTAGAATTCATGGCGGGAGTTCAAATCCCTATATATGAAGAAACGGCTTGTTATGGGCGTATGTGGTATGGGACGCATACTATTCCCGAGACTTTCCTGCATTAGAATAAGTGCATCATTGCATTAGTTAATCTTACATTGGAGTCTAAGTCATAGCATACACTGACACATCAACTATATATACACGTTTCCCTTTTTATCAATCTGTTTGTTTAAAGTTGAGAATCGCTGCAAGTCATCAGCCTTAAAGCGTCAGTATATGTACTGACATCCCCACTTCAATAGGTACTGGACTATAGAGCTACAGGTGCAGGATTCAGGAGAACTCAAGGCAAAGGAAGCAAATTGTTGATTTCAATTATAATATATGTTGGTCACCATTGTAACATCTATTGTAATTTATTTATATTGAAAAGCATCCAAGTGAAAGTACCAAGTGTTAAATATTATTTATTGTACTCTTATGTAATTTTTATTGAAAGTTTGCAATACTTGGGCTTGTATGACATTATTGTAACACTGATGTAATGTATTGCAGTTTTATAACATTCGGAATTGTAATACATTTGTGTTGAATAAAAGGTTTTTAAATTTTCCTGTTTTTCTGTGTATTGTGGCTAATTGAAGGAAAATATTCTGGCTTATGTCACGATTTCCCATTGTAAGGAAATCGGAGCGTTACATGACATCCCTGGCATTTTTGGCCTCAGACCTTGCGGGAAAATAAAACTTCGCTTTCAGGGCATTTTTGTAAACCCTCAACTTCTTAGAAACCAAATTGTCCACCCAAATGTCCAGAATGTCAGAGTAAGAAGTTGCTGCAAAATATCATTGACTAAAAAGTTTTAAACTTAGTTTGAGTAATACGTTTTAAGAAAGAGAATACCTTAATAGTTGCATATGCATTCGCCTTGGTGGTGGTGGGCACTTTTGATCAATTTCCATAGCATAATGGACAAGGGCAAGAATCCCTGTAACAATCCTGCAAAGTTGTTATAGTTTACCCTCACCTGGACCTATAGGTTGGCGTGCACTGTTTGCAGCTACAACTATCTTTTGATTGTTTGGTAGCTTCCAATAATCGGCATCTTTGTCATCCTCCTTGGTAGTCTAGAGGTGTTGGGCATGCTTTCTTCACCAACCTCAAACTGTCTGCCTTGCTAATCTGCACTTGGAGTGCCTTGACCTACAGGTGGAGTGGCTCCTTCACTTCCTCCTCTACTGTTCTGCATTGAAGGTTTATTGGTTGGCTACTCCTACCCTTGATCTTCATTTATCAGAATTGTGTTCACCATTCTTTTGGTTCTTGCTATTTGTCACATGTTAAAAGAAAATTGAGACATAACGACAATTAACATCAATTAGAATCAATTAAACGACAAGTCATAAGATATAACAGTAATAGCATATGAGGAAATAAATTTAACACAATTAAAATGTTATAACAGCAATGACATAACAATTAGAATCATTCAATCAACAAGTTTTATAATTGTATTACAACATCATCCAATATATTGCCCTCTTCTCCATCCGTACAGAGCCAAGTAGGGCAACTATTGCCATCTATTATGTTTACATCAAACATAGGAAACTCAGAAGTAATGTAATTGTTCATAACATCATCTTCCTCATCATCTGAATTGTTGCCCAATTGAAATACATCTCTTGGTTTCATAATAAGTGTCACATAAGATTTTGGGCAAGTTGGATCTTCAACATAGAAAACATGGAGCACTTGAGATGGGAACAAAATGGTTCATGGCTAATGTGTGTCCCTGTATGGATCAATTGTGATAAGTTTACAATTGTGAAACCTAACTTATCATGGTTATTAGCACCATTCTTATTTAACCCAGCCCAATCCCTACAAAATAAGACCTCTCGAAAATGACCATAATATTCAAAATCAATGATATCCATGAGCACCCCATAATAGTCAACATCTCCATCTATAGTATTCGTGTCATTCTTAGAAGCATAACTTCTAGTTTTTGAATTCACTATATGCCGCTATTTTGAGACTTCAAGTTAATATCACAATCGTTAGTATGAAATATGAAGCCATTGTATATATATCCCTTGTATTTTTTAACCATTTTATGGGGTACCTTTCACCCGAATCTTTATTTCAAATGATACATCCTCATCACCCAAAGAGAAAAGCTATAAATGTATGGTAAATCGAATTAGTATCAATAAAAATAAAAATATAATATATAATTCAACATTTTGGCAACTCACTTATATAAGTTTCAAACCACTTATGGAATTGTTCATTCATCAACTTATTTTGCTCAAATGGTGGCAGTTTTCTTTGTCTAAACTTTCTTTTAATTGTCCTGAAAAATTCGCTGACAATGGCAACAGTTAAGTTAACATCTTTCTAAGTGGGATAACTAAATTCAAACTAATCCAAATCTGACTTATGCTCGTAATGGCTCAACTAATGCATGGTGTTCCAGCACATATCGATGTGCTTGTTCCCATGTTAAGTCATATAACTCAAACGCATCAATTCTACCGATAGTAGTGTCAGTAGTGTGTAAGAGATATTTAGCCCCATGACGGTTTGAAATGTCTAGGTTTCTCCTTGGTCTAGTCAGACATATATTTACACTCTGAAGATATCTTGAATAAAAATTGGAGCACTCCTCCGAAAGATACCGTTATGCTATTGAGCCTTCTGGATATGCTCTATTTCTAACATAACACTTAAGTTAATAAAGGTACATACACATACGCATTTGGATTTAAAAAGTTACGGGAATACAGTAAACAAGAAGTATAGAATTAATAAACTGAATGAGCCATGAATAATTACCTCTCAATGGCATACATTACTGATGATGAATTGGTCCACCAAATCTTGTTTTATCGGCAAGGTGGATTATCAAGTAAAATTATTATGAAGAAGGAGGGGGAAATATCTTCTATATTTGACAAACTGTCAACGCCGCATGCTGCTCTAATTGGTCAATATCTTGAACACGTCGAACTCTTGAGGAAAGTTTTCATGCCCCACTTCCTAAGATACGAAAGTACGGGCACGCGACTACGGCTCAGTGAATGATTTGAATCATTTATAAGTTGTAATATTCAATTCAAATATGAAATAGAATTACAACCACGCATGCTATAATAAAATGTCTAAAAAATAACCAATGTCTGAAAAGAAATAAACTTCGGCTCATCAAAGCCCAGAGTACAAAGTACGATAACAACAACAATATTAGAATTTAAAATAACATGAACGAAACAATTATTGTAGGCCAATAATTCGACTCCAATCTCCTAGAAGATTTGCTCACCAAGGCCTTCGGGAAATTCTCCTTGCGTACTTGCAAGATCGTGATCTAGAGTGGGGGGAATGTCTGTTAGAGTAAGTTACGGACAACAAGTAGTAACAAGAAATGAACAATAAAACACGACGCATAAATATCAAGAAACAAGGAACAATAACTATATCAATTGTCAATGAAAATGTTGATAACAATGTCAATGTCTATAATCAACAATTCATTGATAAACAATAACAATAAAACAAGAATCAAGTTGATAACAATAACCATGATAAATGCAAGTGTCAATTCTAGGTCTATCACGTTTTATTACCTTATTAATGCACTTAATTTTGTATCCCATACCACAGGTTCGGTGCATACAAACAAGTAAACATTAAGACTATAGTGGTGAACTCTATAGGTCATGTACTCGACAACGATAATCAATAATTAATAATCCACAATCAATGATCAATAATGAGAATTTGTCCACAATAACAATAACAATATAGGAAAACACGGATCCTTCATCTGAGTATAGTCTTCGACGTTCACTACCAAGTCGACCCTTATTACACCGGCTTGTTATTATTTTATTAACATGAATCATTAATGTGCAATCGATGAAATGAGTGTCAAGAAATGATATTAACGAGGTATCAATGACTGTGCAATTAATGATATGTAGTGCAATGCAAGGTTTAAACAAATTTATAATTAAACATAAAGACGCAATTCTGGATAGTGAGACGTTGTACAAAAGTCGACTTTTCCGCTGCTATGGGGAAGCAAATCAGGTTCCATCCGGGGTTCTAGAGAATATACTCTCTACCAGTTCCAATGCATATTCACACGATACATTTAGACAACAGTAACTATGTATACAAGTTGATTCTTTATGGGTCTACTATTCAGGCAGCAACTCAGTATAAATTTATTACATGTATAATTTGACTAAAAACATAATTTTAATTCTTACAAAATCATAATATACTTCATGGCACTATTCATTAACATTCTTGCATTGCTTAGGTCCTAATTCTTAAGTCAACATACTCTTTTAATTAATTGAACATGATGGCGTATTTATAAAATAGTGAATCTAGAACTAAGACATTACAGTGGTAGAATATGCATATCTTGCAATCCGTAAGTCGGATTGCAAAACCGTCAGATGTTATGGATTCCAGACACAGAGGGATATAACTTTTATTTGATAAGTTTTGATTAATATTATCTGCAGATAGGTCAAAAGTATGGTTCTTTACTGAACTAGTGCTCTGGCAACAATCCATGGTCATATTTTTGTATGCATAACCAGTCTAGAAAGTCATCAATTAATCTCATAAAAATTATAAAGCAACTTCTAATCATGTCCAACAGTTTCCTGAATAATTTTCAAGTTTTAATTCTACTTTTAACATTTTATTTTAATTAGAAAGTAATGTCGGTGTGTATCTACACAGCAATCTGGAAATGAACAATCTAGCAACACTAAAGATATGATAACTTACAGTTTATAAATTAGAATTTAGATCCGTCGAATGTTCTTGAAACTAGGTTCAAAGGGACAGGACTTTCATTTGTAAAGTTTAACTTATTTCTGACAGTAATAGGGTCAAAAACTCACTACAACACAGAGTAGATAGTAAGACAGTGACATGATAAATTTCATTTATCAAGAATCGAGATATACAAAATGCATATTCTTCCATGAGAGGTTACAAGTATTCATGTCCAGTGTTTCAGGTGCATTTCTACGGTTATCAAGATAGAAACTTGTCATTTCTACGATCTAGAATTCATCATCAATAGTCATACCAATCAAATGCATGCAATTAAAATATACTAGAGTAACCTATATCTCTACATTTGTACGGTGTGGTGTATACACATGACAATAGGTAACATGGCTTGGAATTGATTGAAGGATATGGCTCGAAAGGAAAACTACTACTTGTTTTCACCGATGAATCCGTAATAGTTTCTTTGAGACGTATCAAGCAAATAAGATACGATAACGAAATAAGGACTACTTGCAGAGATCAAACAATTCTTGAACAAAAACGAGTTAGTTCAAGAGAGACTTTCCTTTTGATGACAGTTCTGAATATGAATGAATAACGGAAATAAGAGAGTCCCGACGGTAACGGAGACGGCAACAACGAGCAAGGGTTAAAGAGCCTCAGGATATTAGGTGGTGGAAGGAGGCGATCAAGTTGTTGTTGGTGATGGCAGGGGCTTCGGGGACTGGTTGTTGTCGATGGTGAGACTGCAGTTGTGCGCAGTCCATGGCGCAGCATGGTGGCACGCAGGAGGCAGAGGCGAAGGTGGTCGGGGTGGCGATGTGAGTGTTCGGTAGTGGAGGGCGACAATGGCGGTGGGGGAGGTATTAACGGTGGCGGTTGTAGGAGGGTGGAGCGGGGGCTTGCGGGTTGTTGCGGTGTGAGGGGTGCAGCGAGCAAGGGAAACTATCAGGGTGAAGAAGATGGCGGCAATGGAGGGAGGCTGCGGGCTGCAGCGGCATGTGCGGTGCTGGAGGGAGGAGGTAGCGAGGCGTCAGCAGTGATGGAGGAAGGCATCGGGGTTTCGTATAAGGGTGAGGGATATGGTTACGAGTGGAGGTGAGGGCGATTAGGGAGCTGGTGTTGGGTCGGATTGCGGCGGAGGAGCAGCGGCAAGGTCGTCGAGGCGCTCGAGGATGTGTGGAGGCAAGGTGGGTGCAGGGTCGGGGACGTGGCAGCAATGGCGTTCGGTGGAGATGTGGGTTCGGTGTGAAATGGAGGAAGCAGAAGGAGAAGAAGAAGAGAGAGATAGAGTGTCACGCCCCGCTTCCCAAAAGGAAATACGGAATACGGATACGTGACTAAGTCCAACGAATGATTTTCATCATCCTTATGCTGTCAGGATCTTTACAACGTTTCACTGAAATATCAATGTAAGAAGCAAGAGAAGTCAACTATGCATGCATAAACGAATCAATATACCAATCAAGAATTTACCTGAAACAAAGCTTAATAAATTTTAAATAAACCAGATCTGAACAAGTCAATAATTCTGGGTCATACTGCCCAATACAAAATAATCCAAGTAACAGATACATTTAATCAAAATAAGCAATAGGAAATAATAATAATAATAGCCAGAACTCCAGGAACTAGAATCTCAGTTCACCTACTCCATCAGGCAACTGGTCACCCAAATATGCAATTTAATATATTACAGGAAGAGGAAAAAGAAAACAAAACTTCCGTCAATCCAAGTTACGGGCCGCTTCTAGTGTAGGCACAAGTACAGGGATAAAATAACGACATAGAGTAACAGCGAAAGTAAACATAGCCTAGAATAGACATGACAACAAAATAGAACAACTAGTATGAATCAGGAAACAAAATTAAGTAACATGATATACTAACAGGTACAAGTAACATGTATCAAGTGTCATGCAAGCAGGTAAACAGGAAATTAGGTGTACAGGTAAATAGGTATACAGGTAGTATGCACAGGTAAGCAAGTACCAGGTTAGCATGTGATGTTAAGTCTTGTATTTAATTCTAACTAGGTAGCACTTCACGCGTCCCAAACTTTTACCACATGGTTGCTACATTCAAACAAGTTACATTTAGCTTTCGTAGTGGAGGTTATAGGGCCGTGTACTCAGGGATCAGGTAAACAGGTACAGGAACAGGTAGAACCTAATGGTCCTCTCCCAAGTACACCTTCCTATAGGGAAGTGTGTAGTCAGGTAATCAGGTAAACAGGTACAAGTAGAACCTAATGGTCCTCTTCCGAGTACACATTCCTGTAGGGAAGCGTGCAGTTGGTTAATCAGGTAAACAGGATCGTGTATTGATATGGCTAAATATAGAGCCAAATTGGGATTGTTCAAATTGGGCACAAATCTTAAAGCTCTCAGGGGTAAAATAGTAATTTCACCTAAAAACGGGTTTGAAATGAGAACTGGATCTTTCTTCCAAATCCAATAACCCATAAACGGATCAGTCCTACTGGGTATGGGTAACAACCCGTTACGAACCAACCCAGATGGATAAAGAGTAATTCAAATTTAGGGTTATCTCCATGAAAAGATTTAAACTCTACATCTTATCCAAAAACACCAGGAAGTAGAGATAAATCCTTATCTCGAAACGGGTCCCTAAGGCGACTATAAATACCCCTCTCCCCTACCATAACAAGGTGTTGCCACTGAATCTGGTGTGGGGGTAATAAATAGAATTTGTGGATTCGTAGGAACTCGGACGAGCCAAATCTGACTTCTTCCCTTGTTGATAGGTTGACTCCTTGGTGCTCCCGTGGACCTGCACAAACATTCGAAATATCAGGATGGATCCAGGTGACGAACCCTCCGATGCTCTTATCAATACTTAGAAAAGAAAAAGAAAGAGCTTTAGGTAGGTAAAGAGTGATCACCTTGTAACGGTAGGAGGTAGGAGGGTATTTATAATCGCCGAGGGGATCCGCTTCGGGATAAGAACAAATTCCTATTTTTCGGTGTGGCTGGATAGAGGCGGTTAGAACTACCTCCTAAGGATGAGGGCGGTTCAGGATCTCTTCAGATCTTCCTGGATTGCCTTTCAATGGGTTTGGACCCGTTCTCAACTGAATAGATCCGTTCACGGGTTATCGAGCCCATGAGAAAAGACCTGGTTCCCATTTCGGACCCATTTGTAAGTGAAATTACTGTTTTGCCCCTATGAACTTTAACATTCGTGCTCTATTTGAACGGTTCCGATTTAACCCCATTTTTAGCAATATCATGTGCCCCCACTCCCAGAGACTGTGTGGCACAGCCTTTGGGGAGTAGTTTTGCTGTTTTGTTGGCACTCAGGATTTTTCGGAGTTCTTAAAGGGGGTTCGAATCTTGTTCAAGGAGTAACAGTGATTTTCTGAGCTGGAAACATGCCCAAGATTGTTCTTAGGCTCTCCTGGATTTTTTGGAGATTTTCCCTAATTTTATATTATTTTTTCGAACCATTTATTCCATTTTGTAAAATGATGATTTGTTTCCCGGGAGTACTAATTAATTGTTCAAACCAAAAATTACTTATCCAGGGGCTACAAAATATTTCCCCGAATTTATAATAATTTTTTAGAATTTTTAATTAATTTTCCTGAAATTTTAATCATAAATTTGCAATTTTTAAATAAATAATTCGAATTAATATAATAAAAATAGATTTAATCACCGAATTAGTGACGTGGACAAATCTGGATCGTCCATCGCTTGCCGGCATGAATTTCTGAATGATATAAGGGCGAATCAACACTTGGATGATGTGGCTGAATCTGGGGCCTTGATCAAGCAACGATGAGCATTTCTGGGCGATCCAACGGCTGGGAGAAGAGGGACACTCCCTATTTTCAGTTCGGAAACACATCTGTTTGGCTAATTAGGCAAACGGTGTGCCGAACCCACCAAACAGTACATCGAACATGGCGAACGGTGCATCGAACGTGGCGAACGGTATACCGAGTTTAGCGAACGGTGGGTAGACGTTGACTAGTCAACGCATTTTTGGATGTTTTCAGCACGGAAACACGTCTGTTCGACATTTGCAGCGAGCTTGGCGAGCGAAGTGGCAAGCTTGGCGAATGAAATGTCGAGCTTGGAAGACATTGACTAGTTAAAGCAATTTTTGGTGTTTTCAGTTCAGAAACACTTCTGTTCGACATCTGCGGCGAGCTTGGCTTGGCGAACGAAATGTCGAACTTGGAAGACGTTGACTGGTCAATACAATTTTTGGTGTTTTCAGCTTAGAAACGCGTCTGTCCGACATCAGCGGCGAGCTTGTCTTGGCGAACAAAAAGTCGAGCTTGGAAGACGTTGACTAGTCAACACAATTTTTGGTGTTTTTAGCTCGGAAACACATCTGTTCGACATCTGCGGCGAGCTTGGCTTGGCGAACGAAATGTCGAGCCTGGAAGACGTTGATTGGTCAATGCAACTTTTGGTGTTTTCAGCTCGGAAACACGTCTGTTCGACATCTGTGGCAAGCTTGGCATGGCGAACGAAATGTCGAGCTTGGAAGATGTTGACTGGTCAACGCAACTTTTGGTGTTTTTAGCTCGGAAACACGTATGTTCGACATCTGCGGCGCGCTTGGCTTGGCGAACGAAATGTCGAGCTTGGAAGACGTTGACTTGTCAACGTAATTTTTGGTGTTTTCAGCTCAGAAATACGTCTGTTCGACATCTGCGGCGAGCTTGTCTTGGCAAACAAAATATCGAGCTTGGAAGACGTTGACTGGTAAATGCAATTTTTTGGTGTTTTCAGTTCGGAAACACGTCTGTTTGACATCTACGGCGAGCTTGGCTTGGCGAACGAAATGTCGAGCATGGAAGACGTTGACTGGTCAATGCAACTTTTGGTGTTTTCAGCTCGGAAACACGTCTGTTCGACATCTGCGGCGAGCTTGGCTTGGCGACCGAAATGTCGAGCTTGGAAGACGTTGACTGGTCAATGCAATTTTTGGTGTTTTCAGCTCGGAAACACGTCTATTCGACATCTGTGGCGAGCTTGGCATGGCGGACGAAATGTCGAGCTAGGAAAACGTTGACTGGTCAACATAATTTTTGTTGTTTTCAGCTCAGAAACACGTTTGTTTGACATCTGCGGCGAGCTTGGCTTGGCGAACAAAATGTCGAGCTTGGAAGACGTTGACTGGTCAATGCAATTTTTGGTGTTTTCAGCTCGGAAACATGTCTATTAGACAGCTGCAGCGAGCTTGGCTTGGCGAACGAAATGTCGAGCTTGGAAGACATTGAGTGGTCAACGCAATTTCGGGTGTTTTCAGCTCGGAAACACGTCTGTTCGACATCTGTGGCGAGCTTAGCAAGTGAAGTGTTGAGCTTATAAGACATTGACTGGTCAACGACATTTAAGTCGCCTCGATTTTGTCGTATTGCATTCAGATTGCTTAGAATTCCGCACTTTTTGGGCTTCGTAAGAGCCCATTAAGCTTTCCGGCCCAAGCCCACTAAGTTTCACCATAAATCTCCACCCCCTTCCCTTTTTACCTCACTTTTCAATTTCACCTCGTCGGAGTTTTCTTTCTCTTCAGAGCTTTGAGCGGAGTCTCCGGTGATCTTTTCCGTTCTCCGGCAAACTTTCCGACCATGGTTGTCACTTTACATGTAATTTATTTTAATTTTAAGGGATGTCTAGGGTGTATTACGGTGAAGAGGCCTCCTCCTCGGCTCAGCTCAAAGTAGCCCCCCGGTCCACTGCTCCTAGGGTCGACAAGGGGAAGGGCATCATCATCCTGTCCTCCCCGGAAGTCGAAGCGGTTGCAGAGGAGGATCTTCTCATCGAATAGGACGGCAGAGAGGCGGCTTTCTCTTCGTCGGTGGTGGGAACCATATTACAAAAAAACCGGAGAATGCCCGAGTACGGAAAGCATTCGATCGCTGTGTCAACCCTTTGAGGGATTCGACAGTATGGGGCAGAGGAGCTAAAGCTTGCAGAGCTTGGCCTAGCACAGTTTTACGAGGAGAACGTGCCAAGGGAACGCACGGAGGCGAACGAAATGGTCAGCGTTCTAAAAGAGTCGAACCTGCGAATCATCTGAATGTGCTTCATGATACCTCCGGAATTCGATCTCATCATCCCTGGCCCAGGGATCAGGTCTTCCTCTTCGCTTCCCTCCGACATGTGCGTGTTTCCCTTCAACGCCATCCACGCTGGGTTACGTCTTCCTCTGCACCACTTCGTAAGGGCAGTGCTGCATTGGTACGGGGTATGCCCAATACAGCTCATGCTGAACATTTGGAGGCACGTCACGGGGTTAGTCTTACATTTCTAGGCCACAAGGATCGAGCATAGACTCAACGTGCTTCGCCGTCTATACAAGATCCACCAAAAGACACGAACGGAGTATCGCTTCTAACTGACAGCGCGGAAGGGCATTAAGTTGGTTAACAACCCCGACTCTATGAAGTGCTGGAGAAATATGTATTTCCTCATTTGGTGTAAGAAGCCGCGGGACATTACCACGATGTGGAGGGATGATGTGCCGAAGAAGGCGAAGATGGAGCCGACCTTGAGCCCTGAGGAGGACGAAATGGTAGGCACCCTCTTGGATCGGCCTACTATGCACTGGAAGGATATCTCCGAGGAGAACCTCTTTGGGGGAAGCCTTAGTCTGATGAACCCTAGTACGAGTTCTTTACGTAGGTAGGACTTCTGAATATTTTGATAGTATAAAGATTCTTATCTTGTTTTTACTCACTGCAGGATCTGCCGACATGGACTTCGATGATATCATGAACAGGCATGCAGCTCTGAGCAGCAAGCGGGTTGAGGAGAAGAAGAGGAAGTGTGTCGTTACCCAACCAACACCGTCGAAGGCAATCAGAAGCGAGAGCGTTGTCGCTCCCATTGTCAATTTGGAGGCCACGCTTGCTTTAGTTGTTCAGCCGGCGAAAGAACTTGACCTTTCGACCACACTCGCTCTTCAGGCTCCGCCTCGCACGGCAGTGGTCGAGTTCATGCTGACGGACGAGCTCAAGAAGATTTTTGTACCGGATTGGCAGGTGCTAAAGCACGACGGTTTCCTTGGGGACTCGACGAGCTGCATGGATGCTGTTCGCAATCTGGCCACGCCCAAGGATAAGGCGTCGATGGAGCACGGGACCGTGGGCGACTCTTCCTTGGAGATCGCCAAGGCGCAAATGACAGTTAGCTCTAGATGTGAAGTTATTCGCTCGACTCTTGTTCTCTTTGTTCTCTTGACTCTTACGTTGCTTGTTTTCTCGTAGGCGATCTGCCACTTTAGCCACTTGATGAGGGAAGTGGCGGAGCAGGAGAAAGAGCTGAAGGATCTGCAGGACCGGGAGAGAATTGAGCGGTCGAAGGCTAAAAGAGAGCTAGAGACGGCCGCACTTTTGGCGGACACGCAAGCCAAGGAGATCAAGCTTCTGGTGGAGGCTTTGGTGAAGACGAAAGAGTCCGCCGCTTTGTAGAAGGAAGAGGCGGCTCGGGAGAGAGCTGCTGAGAGGGAGAAGGCCGCCTCTGAGAGGGACATAGCCGTACACGAAGCCAAGGCCGTGGCGGAGAATGAGGCCATTGGCTACCTGGCAAAAAATATGCGAAAGGCCTACGCTAAGGCCCTGAAGGATGTCGGCGAATGCCTCCCCGACTTTGACTATTCGGGGTACTTCTTGTTCCCTGATGACGAGGAGGAGGGGACAGAGATTAAGGGAGGAGATAACACTGACGACAAGTAGGCCATAGTGACAGACCCCCGTTGGCGATGACACCACCGTCGGGGACAACCGAGGGGGGCATACACGAACTAGCGCTCGTGGTAGATCCATCTGCCAAGGAGGATACTCAACTTCCTTAGTTTCTTCTTCATATTTTAGTCGTAGATTTTTACCTAGGATCTTTTGTAGTGATGTCTAATAGCAGCCTGGCCACCGCTTTTTTGTAGTAGTGGACTTTAATGGAAATTGACTAAGTGTTGAGCTTGAGTTATGTTTCGCATGTGAGCTGTCCCGGTAGGAGCTTCTTAAACTTAGTATCGTCATGTCCTAGCCTTTTCAGATCGTTGAAGTGTGTCAAATGGTCGAAGCATTTCAGATGGTTGAGGTGACCGAAGTATCTTGCCTCTGGTCGAATCAAAGGGTTGCAAGGTTGGCCGTTACTCGAAGTCGAGAGAGACACTTCAAGTCCAAGTCAGAACTAGACTATCTTAAGCTGACGTTGGCCCGTCGCACCTCTGAGTTGAAACGGATAAAGGAGAAGGCTCGCGAAGCTCCCCTAAAGGGGAGGAGATGATTCCCTTGATGGCCTTTAACCAAGGCTTGAGGCTCAAGTTCCTCCGTCAGTCTTTGTTCGAACTCAGAGCTGAGAGAGATGGGCTGAGGATTGTGGTACTCGAGAAGAGCCTGGAGGCGGTGCAGCTTCGGAGGACCATCACCGAGTCTTCTCGTGTGGGTAGTTCGAGTCGGATGTTTCGTCTAAAAATCAGGGTTATGGATGACTCGCTGAAGGAACGATTCGTTGAGTTAGAGGCGGAGAATCATCGGCTACGACGTCTTTCCGAGGGGAGGAACGTCAGAACCACCTTTTGCCCCCGAGGCGAATATTACCAAGGGAGGTCATTCCATAAGCTAGCATTATGCTCGCCCCCCGTCTCGAGGCACCCAGGGGACGCACAGAGCGGAGTGACTGGCTCGTCGAGCGGAGCATATGTCGAGGCAATGCTTAGTCTCTTAGGTGCCGGAGACTCAACTCGACTCGCCGGTTTGGAGAGCTCCACAGATGTACGGTCGCAGCAACACGGTGTTCGCCGACCTCGTCTATCACATAAGAGAAGCATTCCACTCCCTAGGAGGGGGTTGAAGTAGCTCTATAATTTTGTAATCTTTGTGTCACAAGTTTTTTATCGCGATGTAAAGACAAGTTGTTGGTCTGTAGTTAGACTTGTGCCTTAAACTTTAATGAGATAGCATTTGTTTCTTAAACTTGTGTTTTGTTAGCATTTGCGATTGCCGACAGTTGTAGTATCAATTTCGAATGATGATCTGCTTCGTACTCGCTTAAAATCAAGTAGTTGAAGCAGAGTCGAACCAAGTGTTGGGACTCCAAGCGCGTCGTTTAGAAATATCAACAGCTGTAGGAGAAATTTCGAATGGTGATCCGCTTCGTACTTGCTTAGAAGCAAGTGGTTGAAGTGGATTCGAACCAAGTGTTGGACTCCAAGCGAGTCGTTTAGAAAATATCAACAGCTGTAGGAGCAATTCCGAATGGTGATCCGCTTCGTACTCACTCAAAAGCAAGTAGTTGAAGCAGAGTCAAACCAAGTGTTGGAATCCAAGCATGTCGTTTGGAAAATATCAATAGCTATAGGAGCAATTTCGAATGGTGATCCGCTTCGTACTCACTTAGAAGCAAGTAGTTGAAGCAGAGTCAAACAAAGTGTTGGACTCCAAGCGTGTCTTTTGGAAAATATCAACAGCTGTAGGAGCAATTCCGAATGGTGATCCGCCTCGTACTCACTTAGAAGCAAGTAATTGAAGCAGATTCGAACCAAGTGTTGGACTTCAAGCATGTCGTTTGAAGAATTTTAGCAGCTGTGGGAGCAATTCCGAATGGTGAACCACTTCGTACTCGCTTAAAAGCAAGTATTTGAAGCAGAGTCGAACCAAGTGTTGGACTCTGAGCGTGCCGTTTTAATGCAAAATTTTTTGTAAGTACAATTAGATTGCTCAAAAATAGAGAACTTGTGGGGATAGATTGCTTTTATTAAAATTAATTAGGCAGCCGCTTCTAAGTTGCGAGCCGCTCTTACACTTTGATAAAGAAAATACAAATAAAAAACTTTTGACATGTTTTATGGAGCGCTCTTGGAGAAATTGCTTGGAGCGGTGTTTAGACACCCTCTTGGTACTTCATCAAGTGATCCGCATTCCATGACCTTGGTATTCTCCTGCCCCCTAGGTCTTCGAGTTGATATGCGCCCGGGCGAATAACTTTGGAGATCCTATACGGATCTTCCTAAATGGGCACTAGCATGCCTTTTTTGCTCAGAATGGAGATCGACAGCTTCCGGAGTACTAGGTCCCCCTCTTTCAGATTAGCTGGCCGTACCTTTTTGTTGTAAGATTGAGTGATCCTATGGTGGTTAGCTTTCTTGCGGACCTCGTCTATGAGGTCTAAGTAGTTGCGAAGCTGATTCGCATTCTGTGCTTCACTGTAGGTTATCAATCGGGGTGGAGGGCAGGCCCACTTCCAAAGGGATGAGAGCTTCAGAACCATATGTGAGGTTGAAGGGGGACTCCCCTGTCGGAGTTCTCTTGGTGGTGCGATAGTTCCAGAACACGTTGGGGAGCAGTTCGACCCACAACCCCTTGGTAGATTTATCAAGCCTCTTCTTCAGGCCGGAGAGGATTTGTCGATTGGCATTCTCTACTTGACCGTTGGACTGAGGGTGGGCTACCAAGGAGAACCGCTGCTGGATGCCAAGGTCGGCGCAGAAGTTGCAGAATATTGCCCCTGCAAGTTGAGTCCCGTTATCAGTTATGAGGATGCGGGGTACCCCGAACTGGTAAACGATGTTCTTCCAAAAGAACTTTTGGAGCTTGTGCTCGATAATCGTCGAAAGAGGTTCAACCTCGATCCACTTTGGGAAGTAGTCTATCGCCACGACTAAGAACTTCAGCTGGCCCGACACTGAAGGGAAGGATCCGAGCAAGTCCGTCCCCCACATTGCGAAAGGGATTGGACTCGCTAGGGAAGAGAGCTGGGCTTGCATTAGGCAACGGATCGGCGAGAATCTCTGGCAGGAGTCGCACTAGCAAACGTACTCTTCGGAGTCACTTAGGAGTGTGGGCCAGAAGTAGCCGTAATTTAGGATTTTGTGGGCGAGGGATCTCTCTCCCAAGTGCTCGCCACATATACCTTCATGGGTCTCCTTCAAGGCGTAGAGTGCTTCCTCGGGGGAGAGGCACCTCAGATAGGGCCGGCCGTCGATCTGAGTGTAGGAGCATTTGTAGATGACTACATCAAGAAGTGTGTATTGCTCGTCTCGGGTCATGATCCTCCTCGCCTCCTTTGGGTCTTCTGGAAGGATTCCATCTCTAAGGTACTCGAGGAGGGGCTTCATCCAGTTTTTCCCAAGTGTGAGGGGATAGTCTCCATTGGCTCTAAGCTGTCTTTTTTGATACTTGGTTTGAGGAGGACCTCTATCAAGACGGTCCGTTCCAAACCCTGGAGGGAGAAGGAGGCGAGTTTGGAGAGGGCATCTACCTGTGCGTTCTCCTCTTGAGGGACCCGTTGGATTTGGACGTCTTCGAACAAGGCTAGTAGACCTTTAACCTTCGCCAAATACTTGGCCATGTGCTCGTCCCTTGCTTCGTATTCCCCTGACACTTGGTTGACGACCAACTGGGATTCACTGAATACTCTGACGCCCTTGGCTCCTGCTTTGCGAGCCATACAGAGCCCCGCTATGAGGGCCTCACACTCAGCTCCGTTGTTTGATGCAGGGAAATTTAAGTGGAGGGAGTATTGCAGGAAGAAAGCATATGGGCTGGTCAAGATGTCGTTAGCCCCATTTCTATCGGTGCAAGAGGATCCGTCAGTGTAAATGGTCCAGACCAGGGGTTCGGCAGCCAACTCGCAGGGGTCGGGGATAGTGCTCTCCACAATGAATTCAGCCAGAGCTTGGGCCTTGATGGCTATTTTGGGTTGGTAGTAGATGTCATATTGTCTTAGCTCGATGGACCACTTTATAAGACGCCCGGAGGTTTCGAGCTTGTGGAGAACTTGTTTGAGCGGCTGGTCGGTAAGAACGACCACCGAATGAGACTCGAAGTAGGAGCAGAGCTTTTGGGCCTCCATGACCAAGGCGAGAGCCATCTTCTCTAGCTTCGGGTAACGGAGTTCAGCATCCCAGAGGACCTTACTCACATAGTAGATGGGCCTCTGCAGTCTATCCTCTTCCCTTACAAGGACTGCGCTGAGGGTCTGCTCCGAAGTGGCGAGGTATAGGTAGAGGACCTCCCCGGGCCTCAGCTGCTCAAGAGTGGGGGTTTGGCTAAGTACGCCTTGAGCTGGTCGAAGGACTCTTGTTGCGCTTGCCCCCATTCAAAGCCTTTAGCCCCCCTGAGGGCCTTGAAGAATGGGAGGCACTTCTCCCCAGATTTGGAGAGGAAGCGCCCAATTGCCGCGAGGTGCCCAGTTAGCATCTGTACATCTTTAACACTAGAGGGGGGAGCCATTTTGAGAATGGCCTGGATCTTCTTGGGGTTGGCCTCTATGCCCCTTTGGCTGACCATGAACCCTAAGAACTTGCGGGATGAGACTCCGAACGCACACTTGTTCGAATTCAACCTCATATTGTGCCTTCTGAGTACCCCGAAGGCTTTTTGGAGGCCGAGGACATGCTCCTGCCCTCGGGTGCTCTTGACCAACATGTCATCTACATAGATTTCCATGTTTCAGCCAATCTGGTCTCGGAAGACCCCATTCACAAGGCACTTATATGTAGCCCCCGCGTTCTTCAATCCGAACAGCATGACCCGGTTGCAATACAAACCCTGATCCGTCACGAACGAGGTCTTCGGGATGTTGGGAGGGAACATCCGAATCTGGTTGTACCCCGAGAAGGCATCCATGAAGCTGTGGAGCTCATGCCCGGAGGTCACATCAATCAGAGCGTCGATGCTTGGAAGGGGAAATGGATCCTTCGGGCATGCCTTATTGAGGTCGTTGAAATTGATGCATATCCTCCAGCTCCCGTTGGCTTTATTGACCATCACCTCATTGGATAGCCACTCAGAATGTTCACCTCCTGGATAAATCGGGCGTTGAGGAGCTTTTCGACCTCTTCTTTGATCGCCTGTTGACACTCGGGAGCGAACTTGTGTCGCTTCTACTGAACGTGCTTGACTCCTGGGGCAACACTGAGGTGGTGCATTAGGAGCTCCTCTGAGATCCCAGGCATACCGGCCGCGGTCCAGGCGAAGAGATCGTGGTTCTCCCTTATGCACTGGGAGATATCTTCCTTGATGGAGGGGGAAAGGGCCTTGTTGACCCGGAACGTCTTGGTGGAGTCTTCCTCCGAGAAGGCCACTTCTTCTAGTTCGTCCACTGGCTCGGAGAAGGTCTGCCTACTCTCCGGTGGGAGCTCGAAGACATCTAGGGAGAGGACCGAGCCTCCTATTGAGGTCATATAACACTTGGGTGCCGCCTCCTGACTCCCTCTCACTTCTCCCATCCCTACGGGAGTGGGGAACTTCATCTTCATGTGATAGGCTGAAGGGATAGCTTGAAGTGCAGCCAGACCTGGTCGACCCAGGAAGACATTGTAGGCGGCTTTCACGTCCATCACCATGAAATCCATCGGCTCTGTACGGGTGACCAGGGTTTTGCCAGTGGTGACGTCGAGGGTTATAACCCCCTCGATTATCACTAGCACCCTGGTGAATCCATGTAGAGTGTAGCCTGCGGGCTTGAGCCGGTCCCTTGATAGCTGGAGGCCCTTGAACGCCTCTATAAAGAGAATGTTGACCGAGCTGCCATTATCTACCAAGACCCGACGTACGTCGAAGTTGGCCATTCGGAGGTTAATAACGAAGGCATCACAGTGGGGGGTGCGGACGCTCTCTAAGTCCCTATCGGAGAACGTCACAGGGACTCCTAGGCCCTTGGGGGAGGATGGCTCTGCACGGAGTTGACTTCCCTAACGAAGGCTTTTCGGAAGGAGTTAGAATCTCCCCCCATTGGGCCTCCATTTATAAGGTGCAAGATGGCCTCTACTTCGACATCCAGGGCCTCCGTGTGCTGTTCTATTTGCCTGTTAGCCCCCCTGGGCGGTGGAGGCAGATCGTCTCTGTCCCTCCTAATGAATCGAGCAAGTTGCCCCCTCTGGATGAGGGCCTCGATCTTGTCCTTCAGGGCCTGACAGTCGTCTGTGTCATGCCCATGGTCTCGGTGGAAGTGGCACCACTTATCCCGGTTTTTCTTCTTCCTGGGGGTGTTCATCTTGAGAGGGTGCGGCAAGATACCTTTGTTCCCAATATCAATCAGGATGGTGGAGACACTCGCATTGAGTGGAGTGCACTTTTCGAAGCGGGGGAGAGGGCGCCGCTGACCTCCCTTATCTTTTTGGCGCTTCGTAGCTCCTTCTTCCTCAGTAGTCTTTCGTTTGTTCCCAGAAGACGACCCCTCCAGAGTGGGGCGATTGAGAGCCTCCTCACCTCGGATTCACTTCTCGCTCCTGACGATGAGCTCTAAGAAATTCCGAGGAGGCTTCTTGGCCAGGGACGTCCTGAGGTCGGGGTTGATGACATTAGAATGGAAAGCAGCCGAAGCTACTGACTGATCTAGGGAGGCGATGGACCTGGCTTCTGTGGTGAACCACTTGACATAATCACTCAGCCATTCGCCTTTCTTTTGGCTGAGGAAGAGCAGTGAGGTGCTCGTCTTCTCGAAGTGGCAACTGCTCACAAAATGTGAGAGGAAGAGGCCTTCGAACTGGTCGAAGGAGAAGTGGATACCAGTGCAAGTCGGTGATGTGTCTAATTTATATACAAATATTTGTACTCATTTACCAATTAAAACTGCTTGTTTTCGTTGATATTGTCTATAATTCATCTTATTTCTATAAGATTTCATTTAATTAATTATTTTTGAAGAAATAATATTTTTGATGCAAAAAGTAAAGATTTGTAAAAAAAATCAACAAACAAAATAAAATAATGGATTTATTAATTATTATTATTTTGTTGAGTTAAAAATGCGAAATAATTTTAGAAGGATTTTAATGAGCTAATATGATTTTCAGTTAGTTTAATTAATTTTAAACTAATTTATTTATTTTATTTTTAAATCCTAAATTTTGGTCTTATTTTGTGTATGCAGAAGCACGTGGTTGAAAGAAAAGGAAAGAAAAGGAGAAAAGAGAAAGAAATAAAATTCAGGCCAAATAAGGAAGGAAATAAATAAAAGAAGAAGGATTATTCTGCAAAAAGAGCCAACCCTAACTCCTCTTCCCGTTCTCTTTAAGTACAAGCTAAGGGAGAGAGAAGAAGCAAGAGGTGACGGCTGCCAATTGAATAAAAAAAAAGCAAAAAGTAACAGAGAGAGATACTAGCTCTCTCTCCTGCTTACGGTAAATAAAGAGAAAGAGAAAGAGTCCCACGTGCACTCTTGGGGATTCTTTCCTCTTCTCTCTGGCGTGTGCATCAAAGCAGCGACAGCGATAGCATTAAAACACACTGACACGGCGCAGTGACAGGCCGAAATGACAGCGGACGTGAAAGGTCGGCTGACATGGCGGCTCTGACTTCTTCTCCTGGCGTTCGTTCTGACATGTAGCAGCAGCATTTCCAAGGCAGACGGCAACTACGAGACAAGTTGGGGTTCAGTTTTTGAAAGAGAAAGGACTGGTTTGCATTAATTTTTTTTAATATTTCTTTTTGTATCTCTTCTTCTCCAATTTTTAGATGCAATCCCAAATAAATATGAACTGAATTTATTGTTCTAGAGGCTAAGATGTAGCCTAGTTTTGTAGAACACAAATTTTAATTCCTTATTTTTATTTTATTTTTTCTGGTTGTGTTTTAATTTTTATTATTTATGCGTACAAAATGGTGGATAGACATTTGTATGATCTTTTAAATCATGATGAGACCGAACTGGTGATTTGTGATTAATAAAAATTAAATACCGTTATTGGAGGACGTGACCGTTAAGAAATCCAAATTTTCAATTAATAATTTGATGGATAGGCAAATAATTAGTTGAGAATAATTTTTAGACTATGTGGATAGAGTGGTTAATATTTTTAGGATTTTGGTCTACAACTTGGAAAGATAATATCTTTATTCATAAGGAGTTATAATTTGTGTGTGTGATAAACGAGGTGAACCAAGAGCCCTAGAACTAATTTTACCCTTAACAAAGTACAAAAGCTTCATAGTTTCACAGCCATTTCCCTCTTCACAAATTTAGTTAGTTTTAATTAGATTAATTTAATTTAGTTGTCTTATCATTTATCAATTTCAATTGTCCAAATAGTGATTCATCTAGTGATATCGGTACTCAATAAAATATCTAGTCCCTGTGGGTTCGCCACTCTATTCACTTACTATATTACTTGTTGCGATCTTGTACACTTGCAAATATTCACATCAGTCGGGAATACCACTCTCCGAGCGGGCCCCTTGAGCGTGGCCAGGAAGGTCTTGCAGAGGAGGGCGTCGGATGCATGGTGGATCATCATGAGAGTTTTGAAACTCTCAATGTGATCTGCGGGGTCTGACTCCCCGGTATAAGTCTCGAAGTGTGGAGGCTTGAAGTTTTCCAGGACAAGGGCCTCCATGATAGTGAGGGAGAAAGGGGGCCTGCTCGGGCGGAGGTTCCTCACCCGCTGCTCTTCGTCTCTGTCCAGCTGGCCGAGGTGCCTCTCCATCTCGTAGAGATGGCGGTAGACCGAGTCCTCCCTTCGCTCGTACCTTGATGAGCCCCGAGACTCATCCTCACGTAGAGGTGGGTTGGGGCTATGGTGGCGATAGCTCTGAGTAGGTCGTGGACTGATGGAACGACGGGGACGGCTCGGAGCTGGCCGAGGACTCAAAGAGCGACGACGATGATCAGGAGAGGGGCGGCGATGGTTGGGAGCCGGCTGAGGACTAGGAGCTCGCTGGGCATAGAAGGGGTGCGCGTTAAGCACCCGAAGGACCGCCTCTTGGAATTGTTTGAATTATGCCCTTGTGATGGGGCTTCCTGCTCCCGTTGGGCTCGATGTGCAGGGCGGCCAGCCGGGGAGCGGCTTCTTCTCTGGCGATGTTGGGGCGACTCTCTACGTCTCCTGGGAGAGTTGGACCCCCTGCGGTCTGTCCTGCGGGGGGCCAGTTCCTCTGGTGCTCTCGGCGAGGGTTCGCATCGCGGGTCTGCCTTTTGTCTAGGCGGATCCGAAGTTAGGGCTCTGGCTCGTTCTTCCGGTTGCTAAGCACATCTTGCAGATCCTTCGGTGTAGGAGGGCTATGGGAGGCCAAGGAATCTGTAGAGGTGTTGTAGATGGAGACCCGAACTTGGTGCAGAGGATGCTTCTGGCGGCTTCGCCGAGAGGGCTCCTCAACTGTCGCTTGGGGCCCTAGAGGCAGCTGAATAGATTGAGGATTCAGGGGTTCGAGCAGTAGGGCCAGTTGGACGGGTGGAGGGAGATCCTCCGGTGGAGGAGGAGGAGGAATAATGGAGGTTTTTCAATGGTTGGAGGTTGCAAACTTGCTCTTGGGAGGCATAGCTAGGAGTAGCTTTGGCTGAAGGAGGAGGGTCGGATTGCTATTCGAGTGTTCCCATAGACGGTGCCAATCTGTTGCTGCTGAATCTGGTGTGGAAGCAATAGATAGAATTTGTGCATTCATAGGAACTCGAGCAGGCCAAATATGACTTCTTCCCTTGTTAATAGGTTGACTCCTTGGTGCTCCCGTGGACCTGCTCAAACATTTGAAACACTGGGATGGATCCCGGTGAAGAACCCTCCGACACTCTTGTCAATACACAGATTTGAAAAGGAAATAGCTTTAGGTTGGCAAAGAGTGATCACCTTGTAACGGAAGGAGGTAGGAGGGTATTTATAATTGCCGAAGGCATCTGCTTCGGGATAAGAACAAATTCCTACTTCCCGGTGTGGCTGGATAGAGGCAATTAGAACCACCTCCTAAGGATGAGGGCAGATCAGGATCTCTTCAGATCTTTCTTGTAACTCTATTTCTCGTATCTGTATTTTTCAACTGTATTTACATTCCTTGTACTCCGTCTATCAATTTGAGATCTGTATTTTGTTCCAGTTCGAACAAAATCATTTCATTTGTTTCAACTCAATTTTGTACCAATATTTATTGCAATTACATCGTTCTTATCAGCTCTCATTTGTTGTTCTTCATGAAGGGTGGACTGATTCACCTTATTTATTTCTTTTTCCCTATTATACTGAATTTGGACTCAATCTCCTGTTGGATCCTACTCAAACCTGCTATCCTAATACCTAAAACCCATAACCCTACTATTTAAACCCTCCTAACCCTAATTAACCCTAAACCCCCACTACTGTGTTAACCTAACTCACCCGAGCCGCCTACTCCTGTTCATCTCCTTCTTTCCCTCACTCTACTCCGAAAACCCAATCCTGCACCATCTTGCCCTCGTCATCCTCTTCCCGTCACGGCTTCACCGCAATGCCATCGCCTCCATTGCTTTGCAAACCTTTCTCGCCTCGCCATCGAAACCCATCAACCCAACTTCGTCCCTGTGCTCATCGCCACCTCGTCTCCCCATAGCCATCGTCACCCTTCGTCGACAGCATCACCCATCGTCTCGCCGTCCCTATAACCCCGTAGCTTTGCCTCTCCATTGCTCCTTCGCTCCCCTATTTTTGAACCCAAAAACAGAACGTCGCCCCCCTCCATCACCGCCGTCGCCTCGTCGACTTCTCCCTAGTCATAGTCCTCGACGTCGCGCCGCCAATCGCCGCCAGTCGCCACATCGAAGTCTCCCACGGTCTATCTCTCCCTGTCGTGGTGAAGAAGAGTAGGGAGAAGGAGATAGGCTATTTTGAACTTCAGCCATCCGATCTTGATCATATTTGATTTTGGCCGTCGATCTCAGCCGCGTTTGTTGTTCGGTGTCCAGAGGAGATCCGGGGTAGATCTGCTGTGTGGATGTTTTGCACGTGTATCGCATGTGCATGCGTGTGTCCGTGCTCGTGCCTCACCTCTCGGGATTCTCACCCCGTCATATTGTTCGTGTTCGGATTCATCGTCGTCCCTAAGGTAAGTATTCTTCTTGTACAAATTATTGTTCTAGTACAAACTTTTAATTGAAAATACTGCAAATAGATCGTAGTTGTGACTCCTCCTTGTCTCACCGTTTGTTGATCTTAAATTATTCCTCATCGATTCCATAATCTTAAGAGTCAAAACCCTTCGTTGATATATTTACTTAACTAGTTGGACCCTTTTTATCTCCTGAAAACTTGTAGACGTGTGTTGTATGATGTATTGTGTTGATCTTACATTCTTTTGAGTTGAGAAATACATGTGACTTGCTGATTTGATCCCCCATGCATCCGTATTTGTATCACACACTAATCTAGGCTCATAATAGTCATTTATCAAGCAACTTGTATGTAAAAGAAATTCACACTTGCTGTTATTCTTGTTTTTACTTGCTGTTTCGACCCCGACAAAACCAAAATCTGAACTTGAGTCCTGAATATAAAATGTAGCCCTAACTGTGTAGTTGCCAATAAAATCCAGAATTTTTGAATTCCGGGTTACGGTTTAGGAGATTTCACAGTTTTACTACTGCTACGTCGGTAATCGCAGATTCATAAAAACTGCTGCACCACTTTGGGTTAAAATTATTTTAACTATGCTACCAGTAAGTAAATGACTTGAAATTTTTTCTTCTGATACTGGACACCCTATAGAGCATCCCCTAATATTTTTAGAATTAATTAATGATGTTCCAACCCTGTTTCATATGTATAAACTCAGTTTTACAAATTCTGGCTGAATACTAATGTTGTACAGTTTGCTGTTTTGACACATGAACTTTTATATACCTTAATTATATGCGTTGGAATCGGAAAGGAGTCTAGTTTCTAGACCTTCTGACAGATCCACAATTGCTATCTTGTATCAACGAGAATTGCAGTTTTGGTGCAGCAAAGTCATGCTGTCCAGATTTGGAATTCTCGTTGTTCTTGATAATTTGATTTATTTTGACCTTCGAACGTGTATCCTGCCTAGCCTAGACTTATTCCATGATCTTAATTATTTTTACTTGAATTTTTTCGCACACTTTCATGCCTGCTTTGTGATAATAATAAATAACAAGCCGGAATTTAAGGGAAAGACCATAGTAGTGGACAATATAGGTAACTCTACTCGGAAGGGGGCCCATGTTTCCCATGATTTTATGCTAATTGGAACTAAGTTCCACGTAGAACTAAGTGTCACGTCATGGGTGACGGGGGCCACCTCTAGTGCCTGCGGGGGTTACCTTTAGTGCCATTATATGATTACAAGATATGTATTTGCAATCAGATGGAACAAAGTGCCACATAGAACAAAGTGCCACGTCAAGGGTTGACGGGGGCCAACTCTAGTGTCCATGGTTTGATCACATGCTCGTATTTCCTACATGACATGAGTACACCACCCTATAAAATCCACCACTAGGCCTAAACAAAATTGCATTGACTGTAGCAACCATGTGATAAAAGTGTAACATCCGTTTTTTTTTTAATTCCTTAATTATTTGATTTAAATTATTTTTAAAAATATTTCTGAGTATATTTACCCTTATTAATTGCTTTTATTAGCATTAGAATGATTAAATTGATATTTTGGGGTAAACGGGAAAAATTGACAATATAGGAGTTTTGAGATGAGTTTTCTCGGAGGAGACGAATCCGATTTGACCCGAAATTTTTCTAGGACATTTGTTGATGATAGGGGGTTTAAATTTTTGAGTTATTAAATTATAGTTTGAAATTGAAAGTATTTTTCAAAAATATTGCGATATTCGCTTATATACATATTTATATGTATTACAATCGTTTATAATTATTGATTTTGATTACAATTATGCATAAAAATGCATTTCTAATTCATTTTTACATTGGGAGGAATTTAAGTACATTATGGAGTGATTTTCACAAGAAAAACCCTAAAAAAAGTTAACTAAAAGGGTATAGAAATAAACCTATGGTCAAATATGGGCTTATATGAAATTTTGCCCTTTTTCTCTTTCTCCCTACCCTTCTCCCCTCCCACATCAGATCCGGCCAGCACCATTCCCCCCCCCATCCGGCCAAGCTTTAGGGCTTAAAACCCTAGCCATTTTCTATTGATTTCTTCACAAAAATTTGAGGGTTCTAGCTAATTTGGAGGTGCTCTACTCGTTTCCGGAGTCCGTTTGCAAAGATAAGGCTTGTAAGGTATGAAATTATGAAGTTTAGTTTATGGAAAAATATGATTTTGAGTTTTAGTGCTAGAAAATGATATAGTAGGGTAATTAGGTGATGCTAGTAATTATAGAGACGAAAGATTGGTGAGAAATTGAGTGGTTTGTGAGTTATAAATTAATTAGTGTGTTGGCTTTAGAATTTGGATAATAAATAGAATAAATGATAAGGATAAGTTATAGAAATTGTTGTGTATTAAGGGGAAATAATTTAGAATGAGTTTAGGGAAAATTTTAGTGAATTAGAAACCCGTCGGAATTGCAAAAACTACGGGTACACTATTTATGCACGCCGGGTGTTCGGTGAAATGCCCGAACGAGGTTTAGGTGAAAATTTGATGAGTTCGGAGGTATAATTGGGTTCTATTATTATTATTAATCCTAATTTGAGAAACTAGGATAAAGAGGATTAAAGAAATTAGAAAATATGAATTTTTCTTATTAGGAAGCCTCCGATCAATAAGGGAGTGTTTGTATTGGGATCCGAATTCAAAATTTATCGATGTAGCTCACCTACGTATGTCATTTGTGACGCGTGGGTGAAGACGGATTCGAATTTGGAGGTCCGTAGGTCGAGTTTTGAGTTTTAAGCTAACCGGTTCTATAATTTTCCAATTAGGTGGAAAAAGTCGAACTTCGACTGGCTACGGGACGGACGTGGGACGTCGTTTGCTCGATCCGTCAGGTGAGTATATTGTAATTATAAATATTTTATATTGTGGCCAAATTTCGTGGCTTTTTGATGTGTCTTGTAAAAGTTATAGCAAAAATTGATTTTCAAGAAAAATACGAATTTTTAGGGGCCCGAAAATGGGTTTTTGAGAAATTCAGTGAAATTAATTATTTTAAGTATATAAAACCTATATTATGGGTTAATGTGATGCGTTGATGTATAAAAACTAAATATATTAAATTATTTATGCATATTTTTACCCCGTGCATGTTTTGTGCATGTTTTTGGGGTATATAGGCCGATATAGGCAATCGGGTGTATGCGGAGCCTGGTGTATGGGCTAGCATGTTATGGATGGATGTTATAAGATGTAATTAGACGAAATTAGTGATTGTGATCATGTTATGAAGATCTGTGTAATTATAGTACCCGTTTTGTACATGTTTTGGGGCATATAAGCCCTTATAGGTGATTTTACTTATATGAAACATGATGTATGAGCTAATATGCTATAATTAGATATTATAAGATTTAATTAGAGGAAATAAGTGGTTTTGGCCCCTTATGATGGGAAACTCACATGTGTGGTGTTTATTTGTAATATGTATATTGATGATTATGATGTGTGATGCAATAATTGATGAAATTAAATAAGTGGGTGCATGTTTACATTCTAATCAGGTTCGAAGACAAGTAATGGGTAATCATATGATATTATTATGGGATGCAGTATATTTTGATATGCTTATGATACGGAATAACACTTTATAATCCTTTTATTACTTTTATTAAGGATATAACTTGGCATGTGTCTATATGTGATTTAATGAAGTAGTGAATATCATGTTACCCTTAATGTGAATTTTTATGGCAAAATAAATATCTTGGTGCATTAATATTATACATTAATGTGATATGATGAGTTTATGTGTCGAATAACAGGGTGTATGCTTAATGTGGTATGATGACATGAAGATAAAGGATAAGATGGTACGTGCTAATAAAATGTATTATTAATTCACGTGATTAAACTCAAGGTTGTGGCAATTATTGAAACCAAAAGTAAAATGCTTGTGTTATAAAGCAAGATGGAAAGATGAAATGATTAATGCTACTAACAGATGGTTTTGTTGACCAGTACCTACAGCAATCCTGGGGGTTTGGGCTAGACCTCCTAACGCCCAAGGACCGGCTTGGGAATAGTGGACCCAAACTATGTTTGGGGTAAGTGGATTTTATCGCCCAAGCTATCGGCTTGAGGCCCGGTTTTCCCTCGATGACAGCTGTCGCGAGGAAGCACCCTAGTGGGACTAGTGGTGAGTGTTTACCTTGCTGGCTTTGGCTGGGAGGATGTACCCTAGTGGGACTAGGGGATAGTAGTTTTTCCCTCGATGACAGACGTCGCGAGGAAGCACCCTAGTGGGACTAGTGGTGAGTGTTTACCTCGCTGGCTTCGGCTGGGAGGATGTACCCTAGTGGGACTAGGGGACTGTGGTTTTTCCCTCGATGACAGACGTCACGAGGAGGCACCCTAGTGGGACTAGGAGTGCTGTGTTCCCTCGCTAGTTCGGCTAGGAGGAAGACGTAGCCTCGGACGAGTAAGACTCTGGGAGAGCATCGGACCGCGTGTTTACTGGGCTGTCGGCTTTCAGTATGTTGGGATACTGTGGCTCACCGGTCGACAAACTAATAAAATAACTAAGTGTAAATAATAATGTGAGAGTAAAGAAAGTGGAAAGTGAATTGTGAATGTGAAAGAAAGTGATTGTGGATGAAATGCAGTATGTGGTTAATTTAAAATGAAAAGAGTAAAAGAGAAACGTGTGTTAATATGAATAGTATGAAGTAATTGTGAAATGAGAATGAATATTTTAGTAAAATACATGATGATTTGAGTTGATACACCTTGGAATTGTGTCAAGGAACTACTCGCCCGCTATTTCCGTGGAAATGGTGGGAACTACCTGCCTTGGCATGATTCGCAGGTGAGTGGCATGATATTGGTAATGAAAAATGGAAATGAAAAAGAAAGTAATTGACTGCAGCACGGTGGGACCGTTGACTGCCAGACGGTGGGACCGTATATCTTTATCGTCACGGCTGTTGACTGCAGAACGGTGGGACCGTTGACTGCTATACGGTGGGACCGTATATCTTTATCTCACGGCCGTTGACTGAGGTGAATTCATAACCAAGCGAGTATAAATTGATAAGAATGAAAATGTAATACATGGTAACTTGAGATATAAGTAAAAATGAAAGTAAGTTTAATTCTCAGTAAGATTGAGTAGTAACTAAGTGATAAAATGAGATGAGAATGAGCTATAAAACATGCTTTTGATGCAATGTGAATAAGCGTTCTAATTAGTGATGTGTTAATGATGTGATGAAATGTGAGTAATCGCATGGGCAATGAGATGTGGTATTTATGTCATAAGGTATGAAGGAAGGTGGTATTATGAGAATAGATGCATATGTTTATGATGTGATATTTATTACAACACAATAAAAGAAATACCTGTATTATGAGATTGTGTGTGAAAATGGTTATTAAAGAAAGTATGTTGTGATATGAGTTGGTGTACCTTGGAAGTGTGTCGGGGAACTACTCGCCCGCTATTTCCGTGGGAATAGTGGGAACTACCTGCCTCGGCACAACTTCCAGGATGAATGTGTGTGTTGATGACATAATATAAGTAAATGAAATGCATGGCTAAATAGAGTTGGAGAAATGATGTAATAACATCATGTAGTTATATTAATATAAATAGTGAGATGCTGATATGATGATAAGTGTGGAAAGATGAATATTCGTATTATGCGAATGTAAGATAATATATTTTAGATAATATATTTATATATCTATACGAGGTGGATGTGAAGTGTATTATGAAATGTGGGAAGTATGGATAATTAAATAATTGAATGCAGGATTGGCAAAGTACGTGATTTATCACTGTATTGACGATGTTGTTGTATTCAGGATTCAGGTGGCATTATTTTAATTTGGTATTTGTAAGTTTAAGTATTTTCTTTATACTATTTTAATTTGTCGTTAGATTAATAACTATACTCACACCAGAAATGGCTAACCCCTTAGTGTTTGGGGGGTTAGGGGAGTCTGAGGACTACCCTAGGTCCCCCACTATTGCAGGTTCTCATCAGTGCAGAGGTGAGGCGTGGAGTGGTAGTATAACTTTCTATTTTAAAAATTTGTATTATTTAGTTATAGGAATAGTGAAATTTATGATTTAAATTGTATTATGAGTGTATAAGCCTGTATATGACGATGATGAGTAGAGTGTGAGGTGGTGTGGTATGTTGGTGACCCGGACCCATCTCGTCGTGGAGTACCAGGCTCTGTGGTAAGTTTTACAATGATTTTTCTAAGATTTTACCTCGTTTTTCAAAGAAATTCATAGTTTTTAATTGATATTTGATAATCCGTTATGAGTTTAGCCCCCAGAGCATTATATTATATTGCCTGTATGTATCTGCTCATTTTGGCCTGGGGAGCCCATGAAAATATTATGTGGTTTGTGAGCTACGGAAATTTGGAGCAGAATTCCGTAAGCTTTTTGTGTTTCGGGGCAAAATTTACAGGGGAGACTCTGCCAAAATTTTTCCTGAAATATAACTTTATTAGTTTATGATTAAAGTGATATAGAAATTGAAAGAATTGAATTTGGAGACTTAGTTTTGAAAAAAAAAAAAAAAAAAAAAAAATTTGGGGTGTTACAGTTTGGTATCAGAGCCTAGGTTAACTAGGAAATTGTTAATCCTAGTGATCTTGCCATGTGAGTATGGGTTCATTATTGCTTAGTCGGAGATAGAGAGTAAACTTTACGAGGGTGTTTTATTGACGAATAGATTATATCATAGAAGGATGCGATCCTTATTAGACTTTGGTCTGACTCTGAGTCAGCATCATTTTTCATGGCCCTGCATATGGGTTGACCTTTGTAGAAATCTCGGTGCGACTTCGTGTACTATTGGAGTATTCTATTAAATCGATTGCTGTGTGTTGTAAGGGGTATTCTCTGGAGATTTTGTGTGGGTCCTATGGGCGTATGTCCTATAGGTGTAAATTTTATAGACTGAGGAGTGATAGGTGATTATGGCTTTTATTCCATATTGGGGAGATTGATTGGTTGTGAAGGCCTTATGTATAGTTGGGGTATGGTATAGGGAGAATTCGGGTGCGACAGCCCGATGAAACCCAGTTTTGATTGTATATAATGCCTTGGACGATGAAATTATACTCGTTGGGTTTGGTGGAAATATTTAAGGCAAAGATTGAGATTGTTGATGTGGTTTGCAAAGTTTCTGGTATATTCGATGGGGTTTTTGGTCCCCCACCCCGGTGAAGTCGGGAGTTCAAGATTGATTTAATATTTAGTATGACTCATATTTCTAATCAGCCTGTGGTAAAGCCCTTTAGGAATGGGAAGAGATGAAAGAGAATTTGAGGAGATATTATTGATAAAGGGTATCGGTTCAAGTGATACGCCGTAGGGCGCTTCTGCAGTATTGTAACAAAGAAGGCAGTTCACCGAGAAGGTGTACTAAGTAAGGTGATCATTAAGTATTCATTGTTGAGAAAAGATAATTTGTTGGATTAGATATGGGAGTGCCACTAATCTCCCGATTAGAGTTGCACCTCGAGTACTATTAGATAATCCTCAAAGAGGGGAAAACCTCAGGAATTGTTTTTCGTACTCGGTATGAATTTGACAAATTGGGCCTTTCACCCTTATATTAACAGGGTATGACTGTATATGTGAATGATATTTGGTGTATAATTGTTGTATGGTGGAGTACTGATCGATAGGTTGGGGCCGAAAGTGGTGTGCTATGTCTGTAAATCGCCAAGTATGGGGGCGAGAAGCATGACTTTTGGGACACATGGTGTCTATTGAAGCGTATTTGTGGATCCGAAGAAAATTTCAAAAGGTGACAAGATGGGAAATAACCCTCGGATGTGTAGAAATTCAGAGTTTCTTGGTTCTAATTGGCTATTATTGGAGGTTCATTCCTCAATTTTCTATTATTACTGTACCGATGACTCATTTTATCATAAAGAATGAGCCGTTGGTATGACCCGAACAGTGTGGAGAGATATTTTCAAGAATTAAAGGAAGATTAACGACAGCTCATGTCTTGATCATCCCGAGAGGGGAGTGCATGTAGTACAGGAGCAGGTGCAGTTTGATGCATGAAGGCAAGCTTGTGGCTTATACACTGAGGCAGTTGTGGTTATAGGAGGCACGTGAATTACGCAGATTTGAACTTAGTGACAGTAGGGCAAGCATTAAAGGTGTTGAGAAATTAATTTTTCAGAAAATAGATTTAGCTTTTTCTGTGATTGTAAGAGTTTGAACACTTGTACCTGCAAATGATTTTAGCAGGAGGCAATAAACGTGGCTTGAGTTCCTTGGTAGCTTGGTATGGAAATAAAATACCACCCGGGGAAGAAATAAGGTGATGAATGCTGTCAATGGAAGGAAGGTTTTGGTCTTAATGACGTTCCAGGAGTGGACGGTGTTAAATTCATTGGATCATTTGATTTTATTTCCGTAGTAGAGGTTGACACGACCTTATATATCGGTAGTGTATCAATACAATTGTCTATCCTACAGTTGACCAGTCAAACTGAAATTCAAAATTTCTGTTTGTGGCAGATGATGCATGGTCGAATTCTGGATGCGATTAGTGAACGTAATGCAGATTGGTCAGTAGGCAGCAGGAAATTCTTGTTATTATCGTAGATTTGGTGTTCTTGATGAGGACGGCTTGTAGTAGCGGGTGATGGAGAATATTTTAGTGGTTCGGAACGAGGAAGAATATTAATTACCTGATGAGCATGGACAAGCCTCTTTTGAGGTGTGTAGTCGATAAAAGAAAATGATTATGCAGATCGGTGGCGAAAGTCTTTAGAAGATTAAAAGTTGAAGATTGGGTATTCTTAAAGGTATCCTTTATTCATGGAGTACGCCATTTTAGAAACCAGAAAAAGTTAGACCCGAAGTATGATGGCCCTGTAGAGTCATAGAAAGAATGAGAACGATGGTATATTGTTTGAAGCTTATTTTGGAGATATCGGGTATTCTGGATGTATTTCTTGTCTCTATGTCGAGAAAGTGCGAAGGATCTATCTTAAGTGTGGAGCCACTGTAGATTGAAGTCCAGCTGGATGTGGCATTGGATATGACATATCCTATGAAATTAGTGGTTATGGTCAGGCGGTAGTGCGGCGGACCAGATGACGAGTTGAACGATTGTAAAAGGTGTAGTGAAGTTCCGATGTTGATAATGTACCTGGAAATCCTAGGTAATGGTGTGGAGGAAGTATCTTGAAATCGTTCGAGGAGTTTTCTTAAACCCCATAGCTCGAGGACGAGCTTCTTTTGAGGTGTGTAGAATGTAACATCCGTCTTTTTTTTTAATTCCTTAATTATTTGATTTAAATTATTTTTAAAAATATTTCTGAGTATATTTACCCTTATTAATTGCTTTTATTAGCATTAGAATGATTAAATTGATATTTTGGGGTAAACGGGAAAAATTGACAATATAGGAGTTTTGAGATGAGTTTTCTCGGAGGAGACGAATCCGATTTGACCCGAAATTTTTCTAGGACATTTGTTGATGATAGGGGGTTTAAATTTTTGAGTTATTAAATTATAGTTTGAAATTGAAAGTATTTTTCAAAAATATTGCGATATTCGCTTATATACATATTTATATGTATTACAATCGTTTATAATTATTGATTTTGATTACAATTATGCATAAAAATGCATTTCTAATTCATTTTTACATTGGGAGGAATTTAAGTACATTATGGAGTGATTTTCACAAGAAAAACCCTAAAAAAAGTTAACTAAAAGGGTATAGAAATAAACCTATGGTCAAATATGGGCTTATATGAAATTTTGCCCTTTTTCTCTTTCTCCCTACCCTTCTCCCCTCCCACATCAGATCCGGCCAGCACCATTCCCCCCCCCCCATCCGGCCAAGCTTTAGGGCTTAAAACCCTAGCCATTTTCTATTGATTTCTTCACAAAAATTTGAGGGTTCTAGCTAATTTGGAGGTGCTCTACTCGTTTCCGGAGTCCGTTTGCAAAGATAAGGCTTGTAAGGTATGAAATTATGAAGTTTAGTTTATGGAAAAATATGATTTTGAGTTTTAGTGCTAGAAAATGATATAGTAGGGTAATTAGGTGATGCTAGTAATTATAGAGACGAAAGATTGGTGAGAAATTGAGTGGTTTGTGAGTTATAAATTAATTAGTGTGTTGGCTTTAGAATTTGGATAATAAATAGAATAAATGATAAGGATAAGTTATAGAAATTGTTGTGTATTAAGGGGAAATAATTTAGAATGAGTTTAGGGAAAATTTTAGTGAATTAGAAACCCGTCGGAATTGCAAAAACTACGGGTACACTATTTATGCACGCCGGGTGTTCGGTGAAATGCCCGAACGAGGTTTAGGTGAAAATTTGATGAGTTCGGAGGTATAATTGGGTTCTATTATTATTATTAATCCTAATTTGAGAAACTAGGATAAAGAGGATTAAAGAAATTAGAAAATATGAATTTTTCTTATTAGGAAGCCTCCGATCAATAAGGGAGTGTTTGTATTGGGATCCGAATTCAAAATTTATCGATGTAGCTCACCTACGTATGTCATTTGTGACGCGTGGGTGAAGACGGATTCGAATTTGGAGGTCCGTAGGTCGAGTTTTGAGTTTTAAGCTAACCGGTTCTATAATTTTCCAATTAGGTGGAAAAAGTCGAACTTCGACTGGCTACGGGACGGACGTGGGACGTCGTTTGCTCGATCCGTCAGGTGAGTATATTGTAATTATAAATATTTTATATTGTGGCCAAATTTCGTGGCTTTTTGATGTGTCTTGTAAAAGTTATAGCAAAAATTGATTTTCAAGAAAAATACGAATTTTTAGGGGCCCGAAAATGGGTTTTTGAGAAATTCAGTGAAATTAATTATTTTAAGTATATAAAACCTATATTATGGGTTAATGTGATGCGTTGATGTATAAAAACTAAATATATTAAATTATTTATGCATATTTTTACCCCGTGCATGTTTTGTGCATGTTTTTGGGGTATATAGGCCGATATAGGCAATCGGGTGTATGCGGAGCCTGGTGTATGGGCTAGCATGTTATGGATGGATGTTATAAGATGTAATTAGACGAAATTAGTGATTGTGATCATGTTATGAAGATCTGTGTAATTATAGTACCCGTTTTGTACATGTTTTGGGGCATATAAGCCCTTATAGGTGATTTTACTTATATGAAACATGATGTATGAGCTAATATGCTATAATTAGATATTATAAGATTTAATTAGAGGAAATAAGTGGTTTTGGCCCCTTATGATGGGAAACTCACATGTGTGGTGTTTATTTGTAATATGTATATTGATGATTATGATGTGTGATGCAATAATTGATGAAATTAAATAAGTGGGTGCATGTTTACATTCTAATCAGGTTCGAAGACAAGTAATGGGTAATCATATGATATTATTATGGGATGCAGTATATTTTGATATGCTTATGATACGGAATAACACTTTATAATCCTTTTATTACTTTTATTAAGGATATAACTTGGCATGTGTCTATATGTGATTTAATGAAGTAGTGAATATCATGTTACCCTTAATGTGAATTTTTATGGCAAAATAAATATCTTGGTGCATTAATATTATACATTAATGTGATATGATGAGTTTATGTGTCGAATAACAGGGTGTATGCTTAATGTGGTATGATGACATGAAGATAAAGGATAAGATGGTACGTGCTAATAAAATGTATTATTAATTCACGTGATTAAACTCAAGGTTGTGGCAATTATTGAAACCAAAAGTAAAATGCTTGTGTTATAAAGCAAGATGGAAAGATGAAATGATTAATGCTACTAACAGATGGTTTTGTTGACCAGTACCTACAGCAATCCTGGGGGTTTGGGCTAGACCTCCTAACGCCCAAGGACCGGCTTGGGAATAGTGGACCCAAACTATGTTTGGGGTAAGTGGATTTTATCGCCCAAGCTATCGGCTTGAGGCCCGGTTTTCCCTCGATGACAGCTGTCGCGAGGAAGCACCCTAGTGGGACTAGTGGTGAGTGTTTACCTTGCTGGCTTTGGCTGGGAGGATGTACCCTAGTGGGACTAGGGGATAGTAGTTTTTCCCTCGATGACAGACGTCGCGAGGAAGCACCCTAGTGGGACTAGTGGTGAGTGTTTACCTCGCTGGCTTCGGCTGGGAGGATGTACCCTAGTGGGACTAGGGGACTGTGGTTTTTCCCTCGATGACAGACGTCACGAGGAGGCACCCTAGTGGGACTAGGAGTGCTGTGTTCCCTCGCTAGTTCGGCTAGGAGGAAGACGTAGCCTCGGACGAGTAAGACTCTGGGAGAGCATCGGACCGCGTGTTTACTGGGCTGTCGGCTTTCAGTATGTTGGGATACTGTGGCTCACCGGTCGACAAACTAATAAAATAACTAAGTGTAAATAATAATGTGAGAGTAAAGAAAGTGGAAAGTGAATTGTGAATGTGAAAGAAAGTGATTGTGGATGAAATGCAGTATGTGGTTAATTTAAAATGAAAAGAGTAAAAGAGAAACGTGTGTTAATATGAATAGTATGAAGTAATTGTGAAATGAGAATGAATATTTTAGTAAAATACATGATGATTTGAGTTGATACACCTTGGAATTGTGTCAAGGAACTACTCGCCCGCTATTTCCGTGGAAATGGTGGGAACTACCTGCCTTGGCATGATTCGCAGGTGAGTGGCATGATATTGGTAATGAAAAATGGAAATGAAAAAGAAAGTAATTGACTGCAGCACGGTGGGACCGTTGACTGCCAGACGGTGGGACCGTATATCTTTATCGTCACGGCTGTTGACTGCAGAACGGTGGGACCGTTGACTGCTATACGGTGGGACCGTATATCTTTATCTCACGGCCGTTGACTGAGGTGAATTCATAACCAAGCGAGTATAAATTGATAAGAATGAAAATGTAATACATGGTAACTTGAGATATAAGTAAAAATGAAAGTAAGTTTAATTCTCAGTAAGATTGAGTAGTAACTAAGTGATAAAATGAGATGAGAATGAGCTATAAAACATGCTTTTGATGCAATGTGAATAAGCGTTCTAATTAGTGATGTGTTAATGATGTGATGAAATGTGAGTAATCGCATGGGCAATGAGATGTGGTATTTATGTCATAAGGTATGAAGGAAGGTGGTATTATGAGAATAGATGCATATGTTTATGATGTGATATTTATTACAACACAATAAAAGAAATACCTGTATTATGAGATTGTGTGTGAAAATGGTTATTAAAGAAAGTATGTTGTGATATGAGTTGGTGTACCTTGGAAGTGTGTCGGGGAACTACTCGCCCGCTATTTCCGTGGGAATAGTGGGAACTACCTGCCTCGGCACAACTTCCAGGATGAATGTGTGTGTTGATGACATAATATAAGTAAATGAAATGCATGGCTAAATAGAGTTGGAGAAATGATGTAATAACATCATGTAGTTATATTAATATAAATAGTGAGATGCTGATATGATGATAAGTGTGGAAAGATGAATATTCGTATTATGCGAATGTAAGATAATATATTTTAGATAATATATTTATATATCTATACGAGGTGGATGTGAAGTGTATTATGAAATGTGGGAAGTATGGATAATTAAATAATTGAATGCAGGATTGGCAAAGTACGTGATTTATCACTGTATTGACGATGTTGTTGTATTCAGGATTCAGGTGGCATTATTTTAATTTGGTATTTGTAAGTTTAAGTATTTTCTTTATACTATTTTAATTTGTCGTTAGATTAATAACTATACTCACACCAGAAATGGCTAACCCCTTAGTGTTTGGGGGGTTAGGGGAGTCTGAGGACTACCCTAGGTCCCCCACTATTGCAGGTTCTCATCAGTGCAGAGGTGAGGCGTGGAGTGGTAGTATAACTTTCTATTTTAAAAATTTGTATTATTTAGTTATAGGAATAGTGAAATTTATGATTTAAATTGTATTATGAGTGTATAAGCCTGTATATGACGATGATGAGTAGAGTGTGAGGTGGTGTGGTATGTTGGTGACCCGGACCCATCTCGTCGTGGAGTACCAGGCTCTGTGGTAAGTTTTACAATGATTTTTCTAAGATTTTACCTCGTTTTTCAAAGAAATTCATAGTTTTTAATTGATATTTGATAATCCGTTATGAGTTTAGCCCCCAGAGCATTATATTATATTGCCTGTATGTATCTGCTCATTTTGGCCTGGGGAGCCCATGAAAATATTATGTGGTTTGTGAGCTACGGAAATTTGGAGCAGAATTCCGTAAGCTTTTTGTGTTTCGGGGCAAAATTTACAGGGGAGACTCTGCCAAAATTTTTCCTGAAATATAACTTTATTAGTTTATGATTAAAGTGATATAGAAATTGAAAGAATTGAATTTGGAGACTTAGTTTTGAAAAAAAAAAAAAAAAAAAAAAAATTTGGGGTGTTACAAAAAGGATGGTACATGAAGTGCTACCTAGATAGCAATAACTACAAGACTTGAGACATGATAATTGAACATGATACATGCTTACTTGATACTTAATGACATGATACATGAGACTTGATACTTGAGCATAATACTTGACACTTGTTATTTGATACTTGACACTTGTTACTTGTTACTCGACACTTGTACGTGATACTTATTGCTTGATGCTTGATACCATTACATGTTCACTAGCCACTTGTTCTACTATTAGCACTTGTTACCCAACCTTGTCACCTGAGTTGTCCTTCTTGCTAGCTAGTTCTTGAATCCCACTACTTTTTTGCATCCCCATTATATTATGTCATACATTCTTAATTCCAAATCTTGTTCCATATTTCTTGCACTAGTTTCAATACCCTTGCTTATACTATTTGCGGCCCTAACTTGCACTAAGGGCGTCTATCTTGTTTTCCCTATTTTTCCCCCTTTTATATTTATATACTGACTTTGGAAACGAGTTGCCCACTAGAATTGGTAGGCAAACGTTCTTGGCTCCGCTTGCGAAAACTGCTTTAATTATTTTCTTGTATTTGAGTTATTTATAATTTTTTCTACATAAACCTTGTAACGAGCTTATAGTCCTGAGTTTTATCTTTGATCCAGGTTTGAAAACTATTTGGAATTGTATTATTTTGTTTCAATTATTTTCTGTTGATTAATAAATTATTCATACATGCTTGGTTATGTACATTTGTTATATTCTTGTTATGATGCTGAGTCGATCCTACAACTCATGAATGATGAAAATCATTCCTTGAGCTTTGTCATGCGCTCGTGTTCTGTGTTTTTGGGAGGCGGGGCATGACAAGGTTTTTAGTGGTTTCAGAGTCAGGTTTGGCTAATGTGTTAGTTTGACTAATACATTAGACAGGCTTGACTCAGTCAGGATTAACTCAATATTTAACATGCCATGTAATTGCATGAAAAATTAATTATCAACTTGATCTGGATACTGATTGTTTTGGGTTTGTGTAGGCTATGGCTCGTATGAATGTTTCATCCTCCCAAAACTGGGGGGGATAGTCAGAGGAGCACGCTATTGTGCAAGTGTTGCAAATGCAGCGTGAACAGAATAAGCGGCTGATGCAACAAATGATGCAGATGCAGCGGGAACATGGTGAACTGATGAGGGCAGCTTTGGAAGTTGACAACAGAGAGCCCCTTGTACCTGCGCCCGGGGTGCTGCCACCGATTCTTGGCAATGTAGCGGACTTCATGAGGCTACACCCAGACAAATTCTCTGGTACTGAAGGTTCGCTGATCGCAACGTGAATAGCTTATGTGGATCGGGTGGATGTCGTGAGCATCCAGTTTATTGACCTCGCCCACATCTGGTGGCAAGCTGAGATGGAACGGCTAGGGAGCCCCATCGCCTGGGCCATCTTCACAGAGAGCTTTTTCACGAAGTTCATTCCCGATGTCTCCAGGAATGAAATAGAGCAGCAATTTGTCGTGCTTACTCAGGGGTGTCGGACCATAGGCCAGTATACTGCGGAGTTCACCCGACTGAGTCACTTTGCCATGTCCATGGTGGCGAATGATGATGATAAGGGCCACCGTTTCTTACTTGGCTTAGACATTGAGATCCAGGATCGCCTAGCGGTCTTGAGACTTCGATCCTATGCTGACATCCTAGAGGTTGTCATAAGCCAGGAATAGACTAGTAGGCGGAAGCATGCCATTCAGCGGTCCGCTCCGCACCCTATCGCTGCTAGGCCCATTGGAGGGCCAATCAGGAGGCCAGCTCTAGCCTCAGCTCTGGGGGCCTTGCCATACCCACCTACGGCTTCGAGGAGGGATGTGAGATGTGACGTTTGTCACAAGGCAGGTCATGTGCGCAGGGACTGCAGAACAGCAAATCGTCAGTGCTTCGCATGCGGAGCTAGTGATCACATGTTCCGTGAGTGCCCACACAGGGGGTTGGCTCGACCAGCCAGAGGACCAGTTCAGCTGGGGGTACTAGCTCTTGGTCAGGTCAGGCTACCACTTCCTCCTCAGCATCAGATCGTCGGTCAGAGGACCGCTGCTGTAACGCCCCGAATCCCAATTTACTGAATTCGAGATGTTCTTCAGGATCTTTTCGCTTTCTTCACATACAATTTTACAAGGAATTTAAAATCTTTACTTTTATATCAGAGTTACAGCATGTTACATTTGAATTTACACAGCGGAAGCAAAAGGTACAATATTTACATAAATGAACAACAATATAATGAACTCTTTGTGCATCCATTCCTTTTACATGTGATTATCCTGCATAAAACACTGTGGGTACGTCAGTTTATTCAACCGACGATAATTATACATGGCCATCCTCTCTATGCCAGAAACAGTATAATGAATCTCATTTCTTACAAATCACAAGCCAGTTCAACATAAGCATGCAAATAAGGGAACTTTTAATGATGTCGTGTCGTGATTGTGCACTTAAATCCTTAATGCAATTTACTTAGTTAATTATGACACTAATGCATACTTGTTCGAATTCTATGTATCCCATACTACATAGGTTCGAGTGCAAGCCTCTTAAACGATCTTCATTTTAGTAGGGTTCAATCCCCCGCCATGACTTATTCTACTACTGTAATTCCAATGAGTATCCTAGATGAATCTATGAGTACAAGCATGTATCCTGGCCCCTGGAGTAGAATTTCGCGCCATGTCTTGACTCGTCAAGCATGCATTCTGCGATAATTCAGCCTCCTCCCTGAACACACTCCTCTTGCAGTCACCAAAACATCCCATAAGCGTGACTAGAGTCCGATCATTACTGAGTTGTGCCCACGCCATGTCTTGACTCATCAAGCATGCTTTCTGCGGCTCACATACCCGCACCGTACCCTAGCTCTCATACTCATGTTTTTCTCTCACCTTCATCACCTCCACACTATGCATTAACTTAATTAGAATCATGAATGAAAATCAACCTCTAGAGTTAGCCTCTCCATCATCCGGACTCATCATTTCATTTCACTTGACCAACCTGGTCTAATTCTCAATATTATTTCATTCACTGCCGGGGAGACTTAGCTACTCTTCTGTTCAATTTCACATTCACAATATCCAAAGGAGCATCATCCGCTCATAATTCATTTTAGAGTCTCACAGACTTTTCTCATCATGATTTCACATTTCATAATTTCATTTGATTCTCAATTCTCATCTATGATTCATTTACCCAATTCATGCATCCATAACAGAGTTCATTGACTTAAAATCACAGGATTTACCATTACTAACAGCAAAATAACATGAATTCCAGTACCAAAGTTCACTCTGTACAGTCGACTTGGAAGAGCACCAGTCGACTTATACAGTCATACAGGGTTATCATAACGTTCGGGTTAGTCGACTGAGTACATTACCAGTCGCCTGTCCCGCCCAATTCTTATTCACAATATCATCCTCGTAACAGTCGACTGATCAGTAATCAGTCGTCTGTCCTGGATATTTCAAACAGCATAATTTCTAAGTCCATAGCAGTCGACTTGCCACATGCATCGGTCGACTGGACAGATTCATTTTAATTTGGGGAATTTATTTACATTTCTTTACATACACTTGCATCATGATATCAATTAACAGTATATACCAAATTATGTTCCATAAACATAATACCCCTTGCTCAGTAGCATTCACAACACAATTTCCCCAGTTATTAACATGCTCTTTAGAGAAATTACTACTCTAAACCTATATTCATATTGCTCATACTTACATACGACAATGGGAATATAAATTTCAAGTCATCATCATGAGTCTACACAAAAATAGAATATCTTTATTCGAGGAACTATCAAACAATTACTTTCAGAACGAGCATCAGTCGACTTAACTCCAAGTCAGTCGACTAAGCCGACAACTTCAAATGTTATCTCCTCAGTTCTTTTTGTTTGTTTACCTTCCCTCCATCATATGTGTCATAGGGAAAAACATACATTTTATGGTCACACCATCATGGCTATTCACACACACTTTATCAGCACATTATGAAAATAAATATCTCGTATCAGTCGACTGGCTCATATGGCAGTCGACTGGACCGTCAGTCTTGCCTCGAATATAATAGCATGTTCAAGCAATTTCTACAGCATTCAATTCACTTGCCACATGGTAACACTTCATGACAAATATAGCATTATTCCTACATTAGAAGTCCTGAGAAACACCCACCTTTTGTGAAGAAAATAACGAAATCCCGCAAGTCCTTCAATATAGCGCAGCACTTCTTGTTCCTTGGCTCCACTCCGAAATCTTCAGCAATGCGGCTTGCCTCCACCGAAAAGCTCCCACACACTCTCAGGTACTCTTACAATCTCAGGGAATTTTAGTGCAAAAGAGATGGGGAAAGTAGGGGGTATTTATACTAGAAGATAAATAGGATGAAAGGTTGAGATCTATTAGGGAGTTGAAGAAACAAGGGCTGAGATTGATTTGGGGGTTGTAAAAACTACCCACAACTCAGGATAACTACCCACAACTCAAGCCACTCCTCTCCCAAAACCGGCCAAGAAGGTGTGCCTATTACACGTGTACATTGAGTGCACGTGTAAGCACAAGTCACACTACAAATGTACCTTAAATACCCGGAAATAAAAGTAAGGAATGTTACAATACAAGTTGTGAAAAATAATAAGAGAGTTTACAATCCATGGGTTTAAAATACATTTGGGCCAAAATATGTATTTTTACATAAGAAAATAAACAAGTCACATTTGGGCTTTGAGAAGAATGTTTTATAGGAAATACTACACTCTATTTATCATGGAGAAAAGTAATAATAATGGGCTATCATAAGAAAAATAAATCCCCTTTCATATATATTAAGAAAAATAAATCGGGGTACTACATCACTCCCTCCTTAGAATAGTTCCGTCCCCGGAACTACAGTCAAGAGCGAGAACAGAAGAAATACAACACACCCAACCAGAACAAAAAAAACATAAGATACAAGATACCAGATACAATCAATACAAATACAATCAAGCAAAAAGCTCAGGATAGTCCTTCAACATCTTGTCCTCGGATTCCCAAGTAGCCTCTTCAACCAAGTGGTTTCTCCAGACTACCTTGACCATCGGTATCGTCTTATTCCTCAAGACTTTCTCCCTACGGTCAACGATCTCAACAGGAGTCTCGATGTAATTCAGGTCTAACTGCAAACCTTCCGGTACTTCTGGCAAATGATGACTCGGGTCTGGAATATAACCTCTCAACATAGACACATGGAAAACATTGTGCACCTGAGACAACTCTTCCGGTAATTCAAGCCGGTAAGCAGTTTTCCCGATCCTTTTCAATATCTTATATGGGCCTATAAATCTCGGGGCTAACTTCCCGCCTTTGCCAAAACGAACCACACCTTTGCTGGGTGATACCTTCAGAAAGACAAAGTCACCAACCTCAAACTCAAGGTCCCTCCTCCGGTTGTCTGCATAGCTTTTCTGCCTGCTCTGAGCTTCCACCAACCTTTTCCTGATCAGATCAATCTTCTCAGAAGTCAGCTGTACAAGCTCAGGACCAAACAACTGACGCTCCCCAACCTCATACCAACACACAGGAGTCCTGCACTTCCTGCCATACAAAGCTTCATACGGCGCCATCCCAATGCTAGTTTGAAAACTGTTGTTGTAGGCAAACTCCACCAAAGGTAAATGCCTTTCCCAACTGCCTCCAAAGTCTAGTATACAACACCGAAGCATATCCTCAAGAATACGGTTGACTCTCTCGGTCTGCCCATCGGTCTGTGGATGAAAAGCAGTGCTGAAATCTGTCTTGGTACCCAAAGCTGCCTGAAGACTCCTCCAGAAATGCGAGGTAAACCGCGCATCTCGATCAGACACAATGGTCGAAGGAACGCCATGAAGTCGGACAATCTCACCAACATACATCTCAGCCAACCTGTCCATCGAAGCTGTGAGTTTCATCGCCAAAAAGTGAGCGGACTTGGTAAGTCGATCGACTATAACCCAAATAGCATCATTGCCTTTAGAACTCTTAGGCAAACCCGTGATGAAATCCATACTGATGTTATCCCATTTCCATTCCGGAATAGGTAACGGCTGTAATAGACCTCCGGGTCTCTGATTTTCGGCTTTAACTTGCTGACAAACCTCACATTTCGCGACAAATTCGGCCACATCCCGCTTCAAACCTGACCACCAGAAATGCTGCTTGATGTCTTTGTACATCTTAGTACTCCCAGGATGTACCGACAAAAGAGTAGCATGCGCCTCCTGAAGAATACTCTCTTTCAGGTCTGCCTGATCTGGAACGCACAGCCTATCTCCGAACCACAGCACTCCATCCCTGGTCTGAAAACCGGGCAACCTGCCAACACTAACCTGCTCCTTCATCTCCCGAATATCAGCATCAACTTCCTGACTTGCAATGATCCTTGCATTCAGAGTAGGCTGAAGCTTCAATTGAGATAAAGATGCTCCCAATCCTTGCAAGACAACCTCAATACCTGCTCGGTCCAACTCCTCAATCAAATGCCTCTGAGTCGTAATCAAACAGGCCAAACTGCTCTTGCGACTAAGTGCATCAGCAACAACATTAGCCTTTCCGGGATGATATTTGATCTCAGGTCGCATATCCTCGAGCACTTCCAACCATCTCCGCTGTCTTAGATTGAGATCCCTCTGCTGGTAGATATACTTCAAGCTCTTATGATCCGTGTACATGTTCAGCTTCTCACCATACACGTAGTGCCTCCATTGCTTCAAAGCAAAGATAATCGCAGCCAGCTCTAGATCATGAGTGGGATAATTCTTCTCATGCAGTCGTAGTTGCCTAGACCCATATGCGATCACTTTACCTTCTTGCATTAAGACACAACCAAGCCCCCGATGTGAAGCATCGCTATAGACATCATACTCAACTCCTGCTCTAGGCAAAGCCAAAATAGGTGCAGTAGTCAGTCTATCTTTCAACTCCTGAAAACTCGCCTCACATTGCTCGGTCCACTTGAAGCTCGCATTCTTCTTGGTCAACTCGGTAAGCGGCACAGCTATCTGAGCATAACCTTGAATGAATCTCCTGTAGTATCCAGTCATCCCAAGGAAACTTCTGACTTCCTTCACTGTAGTAGGCCTAGCCCAATCTCTCACTGCCTCTATCTTCTGAGGGTCAGTTGCCACCCCCTCCTTAGAAAGGATGTGACCTAGGAATGCCACTTCAGATTTCCAGAAATCACACTTGGATAACTTGGCATACAACCTCTGCTCTACCAACTTCTGCAAAACTGCTGCCAGATGCTCAGTGTGCTCCTCCTCAGACTTGGAGTACACGAGAATATCGTCGATAAACACCACGACGAAAGAATCAATAAACGGCCTCAGAACTCTGTTCATCAAGTCCATGAAGATTGCAGGTGCATTCGTCACTCCGAATGGCATAACTAAGAATTCGTAATGCCCATGCCGAGTTCTAAATGCAGTCTTATGCACATCTTCAGCTTTCACTCGAACTTGGTGGTAACCTGATCGAAGATCAATTTTGGAGAATACAGCTGCTCCTTGCAGACGATCGAACAAGTCATCAATTCGAGGAATCGGATACTTATTCTGAACAGTGACTTTATTCAGCTCCCGGTAATCGATACACATCCTCATCGATCCATCCTTCTTCTTTACCAAAAGCACTGGTGCTCCCCACGGTGACGCACTAGGTTGAATAAAGCCTTTTCCCAATAGTTCCTCAATCTGCCGTTTCACCTCATCCTGTTCCACTGGAGCCATCCTATACGGTGCCTTAGAAATGGGTGCACTTCCCGGTTGAACAGTGATGCTGAACTCTACATCACGATGCGGAGGTAACCCAGGAAAATCTTCCAAGAACACAGTCGGATAGTCCCGAACCACAGGAATCCCTTGCAATTCCACAGGAGTCTCTCCCTTGCGGATAGTTGCCACCAGCTTAGAACACTTCAACTTCCCTTGGAAAGTGACTTCAGGTCCACCTGGAGCCTTCACTGTCACCGTCTTGGCCTTACACTCGATGCTCGCACTGTACACCGACATCCAATCAATGCCAATGATAACATCGACTCCCAAGATAGTCAGCTCGATCAGATCAATGCCAAAGATTCGATCCCCAATCACTATCTCGCAATCAACATAGTACCGATCAGTGGTCAAAGTTTCCCCTGATGGTGTAGCCACTGCTAAGATCTTGCCTGGGAAAATCTTCGGTTCAACTCCCAACACTTTAGCAAATCTAGGAGACACAAAAGTATGAGAGGATCCAGTATCAAACAACACCACAGCTCCCTTTCCATTAATATAGAGTTCTCCTGTTACATAACATACATCATTACATAACAGTTTTACACTATGATCGGGAAGGAGAAATGAAAAAGAAATCACACTAGACATCAGCCCTCGTACCAGAGATAACCTGATCTGCTTCCTCAGCATCAGCTTCTGTCAAAGCAAATACTCGTCCTGACTGGTACGGCCTCTTCCCAGTCTGCTGTATTGGCACATTGTGGTTGCCAGCCCGCGGTTTGAGACATCGAGATTGGTAATGTCCCACTTCACCACAGTTAAAGCAAGTGACTGCAGAAGGTCTCCCTGCATCGTTTCCAGGTCTCCCAGCTACACTGACGGCATTCGCCCCTGTCGGTTTGAATTTCTGTGCAGATGGTTGCCCCTTGAAACTCCCCGATGGCGCGGGCCTCTTCCCAGACTGCCAGTTGCTCCCCTGGTGCTGAGCAACATGGGACTGCTCCATATCCGCCTCCGTTGCTGCCGCCCTCTTCACCAGCTTATCGAATCTCCTGATACCAAGGGGTATCATACGAGATCTCAAGCTCGGTCTCAGACCATGCTCGAACTTGCGAGCCTTCTTCGCCTCATCCATCACCAATTCTGGAGCATACCTGGAGAGTTGAGTGAACTTGGTCTCATAGGCTCTCACTGACATGCTGCCTTGTTGAAGTGACAGAAACTCCATGGCCTTTTTCTCTTGGACGTCGGAGGGGAAATAATGACTGCGGAATTCCTCCAAAAATTCCTCCCAGCCAAGCAACAAGCCGCCCATAGTCCTCTTCATCGACTGCCACCAAACAGCCGCATCCTTCTCCAACTGCAAAGTCGCCAACTTGACCTTGCTGCCCTCCGGTGTTTCCAACACCTCGAAGATTGTCTCCACTTGCCGAATCCAGTTATCGGCCGCATCCGGGTCGGATTTTCCCTCGAACACTGGTGGTTTCATTCTCTTGAACGATTCCACTAGCTTGATTGCCTCGGGTACTGGATTCACCGGCCCCCTTCCTTGGTTTGCAGCCACTGCATTCAGCGTCTGGTAAACCCTTGCAAACTCGGCATCCAGGTCCAAACCTTCACCATTCCTGGCTCCCCTTCTCGCCATATTCTGATGCAAAAGATCCATTAAATTCGAAGTATAAAACAAGAATTTAAACCAACTTTCATTTCATTGAATTTCAAAGTTTATACATTCGAATTAGAAAAACATTTTAACATCAGAATAGAAGAAAATAGAAACCAAGACAATCTAATCTCTACGGGTCCTCTTCGCTGCTCGAAGTTCATCCCGCAGTTCATCCACCTCATCCTTCAGCACATCAGTTAGGTTCTTTTTCTTCTCAAGTTCCCAAATCCGATGGCTAAGAACAGAATAGTCAGCATTTCGCTTCTCCAGCTGAGCCTCCAAAACTCCAACTCTATACTTCAAGGTATCCACTTGCCTCTGCAGAGAAGCCACAGCGCTACCCAGAGCTGGTCCCTTTTCTTCATCGGAAGAAGAAGAATCATCAGGTGAGTTCGGCGGTGGGGTGATCTCTCGAGATTCAGGGTACTCCTCATCATCAGAATCAGCTTGCCCAGGGTGATACTCGTCCTCAGAATCAGCCTGTCCAGGATGGTACTCTTCCTCAATAATGTGCCAGTCGTCGCCTCCAGCAGGGTCGAAGTGATCAGCCATCTTAGAATAGAGAGGAAGAAGCATAAATCATAGAGCAACACAAATGTAAGTTACTTACATTTAAATCTCTAAATCCAAACACACACTCTAATGTCCACATCTAGGGTGTCGTTCCTTATAAATTTGTACGAGTGTGAAAGCATAGAAAGCGTGGCTCTGATACCACTCTGTAACGCCCCGAATCCCAATTTACTGAATTCGAGATGTTCTTCAGGATCTTTTCGCTTTCTTCACATACAATTTTACAAGGAATTTAAAATCTTTACTTTTATATCAGAGTTACAGCATGTTACATTTGAATTTACACAGCGGAAGCAAAAGGTACAATATTTACATAAATGAACAACAATATAATGAACTCTTTGTGCATCCATTCCTTTTACATGTGATTATCCTGCATAAAACACTGTGGGTACGTCAGTTTATTCAACCGACGATAATTATACATGGCCATCCTCTCTATGCCAGAAACAGTATAATGAATCTCATTTCTTACAAATCACAAGCCAGTTCAACATAAGCATGCAAATAAGGGAACTTTTAATGATGTCGTGTCGTGATTGTGCACTTAAATCCTTAATGCAATTTACTTAGTTAATTATGACACTAATGCATACTTGTTCGAATTCTATGCATCCCATACTACATAGGTTCGAGTGCAAGCCTCTTAAACGATCTTCATTTTAGTAGGGTTCAATCCCCCGCCATGACTTATTCTACTACTGTAATTCCAATGAGTATCCTAGATGAATCTATGAGTACAAGCATGTATCCTGGCCCCTGGAGTAGAATTTCGCGCCATGTCTTGACTCGTCAAGCATGCATTCTGCGATAATTCAGCCTCCTCCCTGAACACACTCCTCTTGCAGTCACCAAAACATCCCATAAGCGTGACTAGAGTCCGATCATTACTGAGTTGTGCCCGCGCCATGTCTTGACTCATCAAGCATGCTTTCTGCGGCTCACATACCCGCACCGTACCCTAGCTCTCATACTCATGTTTTTCTCTCACCTTCATCACCTCCACACTATGCATTAACTTAATTAGAATCATGAATGAAAATCAACCTCTAGAGTTAGCCTCTCCATCATCCGGACTCATCATTTCATTTCACTTGACCAACCTGGTCTAATTCTCAATATTATTTCATTCACTGCCGGGGAGACTTAGCTACTCTTCTGTTCAATTTCACATTCACAATATCCAAAGGAGCATCATCCGCTCATAATTCATTTTAGAGTCTCACAGACTTTTCTCATCATGATTTCACATTTCATAATTTCATTTGATTCTCAATTCTCATCTATGATTCATTTACCCAATTCATGCATCCATAACAGAGTTCATTGACTTAAAATCACAGGATTTACCATTACTAACAGCAAAATAACATGAATTCCAGTACCAAAGTTCACTCTGTACAGTCGACTTGGAAGAGCACCAGTCGACTTATACAGTCATACAGGGTTATCATAACGTTCGGGTTAGTCGACTGAGTACATTACCAGTCGCCTGTCCCGCCCAATTCTTATTCACAATATCATCCTCGTAACAGTCGACTGATCAGTAATCAGTCGTCTGTCCTGGATATTTCAAACAGCATAATTTCTAAGTCCAGAGCAGTCGACTTGCCACATGCATCGGTCGACTGGACAGATTCATTTTAATTTAGGGAATTTACTTACATTTCTTTACATACACTTGCATCATGATATCAATTAACAGTATATACCAAATTATGTTCCATAAACATAATACCCCTTGCTCAGTAGCATTCACAACACAATTTCCCCAGTTATTAACATGCTCTTTAGAGAAATTACTACTCTAAACCTATATTCATATTGCTCATACTTACATACGACAATGGGAATATAAATTTCAAGTCATCATCATGAGTCTACACAAAAATAGAATATCTTTATTCGAGGAACTATCAAACAATTACTTTCAGAACGAGCATCAGTCGACTTAACTCCAAGTCAGTCGACTAAGCCGACAACTTCAAATGTTATCTCCTCAGTTCTTTTTGTTTGTTTACCTTCCCTCCATCATATGTGTCATAGGGAAAAACATACATTTTATGGTCACACCATCATGGCTATTCACACACACTTTATCAGCACATTATGAAAATAAATATCTCGTATCAGTCGACTGGCTCATATGGCAGTCGACTGGACCGTCAGTCTTGCCTCGAATATAATAGCATGTTCAAGCAATTTCTACAGCATTCAATTCACTTGCCACATGGTAACACTTCATGACAAATATAGCATTATTCCTACATTAGAAGTCCTGAGAAACACCCACCTTTTGTGAAGAAAATAACGAAATCCCGCAAGTCCTTCAATATAGCGCAGCACTTCTTGTTCCTTGGCTCCACTCCGAAATCTTCAGCAATGCGGCTTGCCTCCACCGAAAAGCTCCCACACACTCTCAGGTACTCTTACAATCTCAGGGAATTTTAGTGCAAAAGAGATGGGGAAAGTAGGGGGTATTTATACTAGAAGATAAATAGGATGAAAGGTTGAGATCTATTAGGGAGTTGAAGAAACAAGGGCTGAGATTGATTTGGGGGTTGTAAAAACTACCCACAACTCAGGATAACTACCCACAACTCAAGCCACTCCTCTCCCAAAACCGGCCAAGAAGGTGTGCCTATTACACGTGTACATTGAGTGCACGTGTAAGCACAAGTCACACTACAAATGTACCTTAAATACCCGGAAATAAAAGTAAGGAATGTTACAATACAAGTTGTGAAAAATAATAAGAGAGTTTACAATCCATGGGTTTAAAATACATTTGGGCCAAAATATGTATTTTTACATAAGAAAATAAACAAGTCACATTTGGGCTTTGAGAAGAATGTTTTATAGGAAATACTACACTCTATTTATCATGGAGAAAAGTAATAATAATGGGCTATCATAAGAAAAATAAATCCCCTTTCATATATATTAAGAAAAATAAATCGGGGTACTACAGCTGCCCTGAGGAGAGGTCAGGCCTTCAACCTGACTACAGAGGAAGCCGAGACCGCAGAGGAGGTCGTTGCAAGTATATTTATGTGTTTTGTTGTTTATTACATGTTCCCTGCTTTGTTGTTTCTTATTGCATCATCCATTCATGTTGTCTTTTTCACATCAGTATTTCTTAATCCTTTTTATCCTGCACTATTCATCTCTTCCCATATTTTTGATTCTATCATAGGTATCATTCTAGTTCATTCTTTTCCCGCTTATGCCCTATTTGATTTCGGGGTGACCCATTCTTTCGTCTCTTCTCGCTTTGTGGATCAACATCAGTTAGGGTGCAGTGCTATGTTGGCAGCTTGGAACATCACCACAGGTGGTAGTGTTGTCGTTTGCTTTAGGGAGTACAAGCAGAGCCCTATGGTTATTGGGGGCATAGATTTCAAGGCAGATCTGATAGTGATCGGGAATTCAGGGTTTGATATGATTCTCGACATGGATTGGTTGGGGGAGTCTCATGCTGTTATTGATTACCGAGCGAATAAGGTTGTGTTCAGGATTCCGGGACATGCAGAGTTTGAGTTCCATGCTGGGGAGACACCCCTTGGGCGTGGTAAGAAGGTGGCAGATGAGGAAGGTTGTGCAATGGAGTTGCACACAGGATGTGAGGCTGCGCCTCTTATAGTGCGGGAATTCCTGGATGTGTTCCCAAAGGAATTGCCCAGGTTACCTCCAGATCGAGAGGTGGAGTTCGGCATTGAGGTTCAGCTAGGTACAGTGCTGATATCGAAGAGCCCGTATAGGATTGCACCGATTGAGCTAGCAGAGCTGAAGGTGTAGATTCAGGGTTTATTGGATTTGGGTTTCATCAGGCCTAGTGTTTCACCATGAGGAGCTCCTGTTCTGTTCGTCAATAAGAAGGACGGAAGCTACAGGTTATGCATGGATTACCAAGAGCTAAACAGTGTCACTGTGAGGAATTGGTATCCGCTACCTAGGATCGACGACCTCTTTTCGAAGTTGGACCTTCGCTCGGGTACCATCAGGTGAAGGTGAAGGCAGCAGATGTGCAGAAGACTGCATTCAGGACCAGGTACGGGCATTACGAGTTCTTGGTGATGCCCTTCAGAGTCACGAATACCCCAGCAGTGTTTATGAGCTTGATGAACAGAATTTTCTCCCAGATCCCAAACAGATTTGTGGTGGTATTTATAGATGACATCTTAGCGTATTCGCAGAACCGGGAAGAGCATGCTGAACATCAGAGGTTATTCTTGCAGACTCTAAGGGAAAATCAGCTCTTTGGAAAACTCAGCAAGTGTGAGTTCTGGCTTGACCAAGTCACATTCTTGGGACATATTATCTCGGGCGAGGGAATCTCTGTAGATCCGTCCAAGATTGCTGCAGTGAAAGATTGGCCAATTCTTAAGTAAATTTCAGAAGTGAGGAGTTTTCTCGGGCTAGCAGGGTATTATCGGAAGTTTGTCCAAGACTCTTCGAAGATTGCTGGGCCGTTGACTAAACTGACAGGGGAGGATCAGAAGTTTGCGTAGGATGAGGCCTGTAGTAAAGCTTTCGCAGAGTTGAATAGCAGGTTGACGTCAGCGCTAGTGATTGACTATACCAGATGGTTCGGGTGGTTTCGTGATTCACTGCGACGCTTCAGGCAGAGGTCTAGGTGTAGTGTTGATGCAGAAGGTTCGAGTTGTTGTTTATGCGTCCAGGCAGTTGAGGCCGCACGAGAAAAACTACCCTACTCATGACTTGGAGTTGGCAGCGGTGATCTTCGCTTTGAAGTTGTGGAGACACTACTTACTTGGAGACCGAGTGGAAATCTTTACCGACCACAAAAGTGTCAAGTATGTCCTTACTCAGAAAGAGCTGAACATGAGACAGAGGCGCTGGTTGGAGTTGATGGCCGACTACCACATTAGTTTACAGTATCACCTCGGTAAGGTGAACTTGGCACCAGATGCATTGAGCAGGAGGCCAGTCGCCATGTTCTTGACTTAGCAGAAGGAGCTTATTGAGCAGATGAGAAGGTTGGAATTGAATGTGATTATGTTGGGTGCCGATCAGAGTTGTATGATGCTTCAGTTGCAGCAATCTCTGGTAAAGCAGATTAAGGAAGCACAGGCAGGTAATGAGCAGTTACAGAAGTTTAGGGCAGAAGTTGAGGCAGGTTCGAGGACCGATATGGTCATTCACTCAGATGGATCACTTCGCTTTGTAGCTAGGCTATGTGTCCCAAAGGGTTAAGTCAGCAGTCGGCATACTCTATTCATCCCAGTGGTACCAAGATGTATCGGGATTTGAAGCTCCACTGCTGGTGGCATGGTCTGAAGAGGGTAGTAGCCAGATTTGTGTCTCAGTATTTGATCTGCCAGCAGGTAAAGGCAGAACATCAGAAGACCGCCGGACTTCTTCAGCCTCTTTCCATTCCAGAGTGGAAGTGGGAGCATATCAACATGGATTTTGTGACCGCCTTGCCAAGGAGTCCTAAGAGTCACAACGCCATTTGGGTGATTGTCAACAGGATGACGAAGAGTGCTCACTTCGTCCCCTTCAGAGTTGGTCAGTTTACTGAGAGTCTCGCCGAGAGGTACATGCAGGAGATTATCAGGCTTCATGGGGTCCCAGTCAGTATTGTATCCGACAGGGATACCAGGCTCAGATCGCAGTTTTCGGAGAGCTTTCAGAGCAGTCTTGGGAGCAAGTTGAAGTACAGTACAGCTTTCGACCCTCAGACAGACGGGCATTCTGAAATGAACATTCAAACATTATAAGACATGTTGAGGTCCTATGTACTTCAGTTTGGAGGGTCTTGGGAGGATCACCTGCACTTGGTAGAGTTCTTGTACAACAACAACTATCAAGCCAGTCTTAAAGCTGCACCGTACGAGGCGCTGTATGGTCGGAAGTGTAGGTCACCAGTGTGCTGCGATGACATTGGTGAGAGGAAATTATTAGGGCCAGAATTGATCACCAAGACTGTCGATGCAGTGGCTCAGATCAGGAAGCACCTTCTGGCAGCGCAGGACAGGCAGAGGAAATGGGCAGATGTCCACAGAAGGCCCTTGGAGTTTGAGGTGGGAGACCACGTGTTCCTTAAGGTATCGCCGTGGAGAAGCGTTATCCGATTCGGAGGTGGAGGCAAGCTAAGCCCCAGGTTCATCGGGCCTTTTGATATTGTGGAGTGAGTAGGCAAGGTGGCCTATCAACTTGCATTGCCGCCGGCTCTATCTGGAGTTCATGATGTCTTTCATGTCTCTCAGGAGATACATCAGGGATGAGAGCCATGTGAACGACTACTCAGAGTTGTCTGTGCAACTGAATTTTTCTTGTGAGATTTCGCCAGTTACGATCTTGGACAGGCGTGAGAAGGTGCTGAAGAACAAAGTCATCAAGCTGGTTCGAGTTTCTTGGAGTCCTCACTCACCGAGTGAGTCGACTTGGGAATTGGAGGAGGAGATTCAGCAGAAGTTTCCCCATCTGTTTTAGTAGTTTTTTTTTGTTTTGTTGTTGTTCTTTCTTTTCCTTTGGGGGGGTTACCGTATGTACCGCTTATCTGAATTTCGAGAACGAAATTCTGCTTGTTAGGTGGGTAGGATTTGAAACTCCTATTTTCCGTATCTGTATTTTTTTACTGTATTTACATTACTTGTACTCCGTCTATAAATTTGAGATTGTATTTTGTTCCAGTTCGAATAAAATCATTTCATTTGTTTCAACTCAATTTTGTACCAATATTTACTACAATTGCATCGTTCTTATCAGCTCTGATTTGCTGTTCTTCATGAAGGGTGGGCTGATTCACCTTATCTATTTCTTTTTCCCCATAATATTGAATTTGGACTCAATCTCCTGTTGGATCCTACTCAAACCCGCTATCCTAATACCCAAAACCCATAACCCTATTATTTAAACCCTCCTAACCCTAATTAACCCTAAACCCCGACTACTGTGTTAACCTAACTCACCCCTGCCGCCTACTCCTATTCATCTCCTTCTTCCCCTCACTCTACTCCGAAAACCCAATCCTGCACCATCTCGCCCTCGTCATCCTCTTCCCGTCGTGGCTTCACCGCAACGCCATCGCCTCCATTGCTTCGCGAACCCATCTCGCCTCGCCATCGAAACCCATCAACCCAACTCCGTCCCTGGGCTCGTCGCCACCTCGTCTCCCCATAGCCGTCGTAGCCCTTCGTCAACAGCATCACCCATCGCCTCGCCATCCCCATAACCCCGTAGCTATAGCACCCAGAATTTTCAATATTATATCTTAGAAATACGTGGCACAATTCCCAGCATCAACTTCATTTGCAATATTAAACACAGTCCAAAAACACAGATAATTTTTATTTCAACTTTTATTACAACATTTGTTTACAAACACAGTGGAATACAAAACACCTTGAATTACAAACTTCTTCTTTACAACACATCTTTTACAAAATTACACAAGTTCTATTGTCTTTCTAGCACAAGCATCCAAAATCCCAAGCTATAAGCACCTACCTGTAAAACATGAGGTGAGAGATAACCCTAACCCTCAAAACTACAGGGGTCAGCCATAACGGTGTGAGTGACATAAAAACAAAGCAACATATTTAAACATAAAGCACAGAGTCATCAACAACATGTATTAACAGCAAGAATAAATGAAAAGAGAATTAACAATAAGTAAAGCATGAAAACATCAAGGAAAATAGGATAGTAAATAGTTATACATGAAAACCTCGAGTGAATCTAGACTAAGTGTCAACTAAGTGTCAAGTGTAGGAAAAACAGGAAAACACAAGCATAAAACCAAGTCAAGAAAACACAATACTATATCCTGACTCTCTAATGCGTACTTGTTGGATACTATGCATTCCATAGTACATAGGTCCGGTGCAAGGCCTTAATGATCTCCACTTTATAGGGATAAACCCCTCGTTATGCAACTAATTCTACTACGGTGATGGAAAACACGATCTAGAATACTTTGCGAATAAGCACCATAGCCCTCGACGCGCAAGCATCATATAAAATAGCTCAAAAACAACCTGAGATTCATCTCCCAAACCGTGTACCCCATGAATAGGCTTGCAAGGCCCTCGACGTGCAGATACACCAGATACATTCTGTGAATAGGCCTGCCGACCCTCGACGCTCGAATGCACCCTACATGCTCCGTGAATAGGCCTGCAGACCCTCGACATGCGAACACACAAATATCGTCTCGAAACAGAACAACAAACAGTCCTGGAACGCATCCGTTGGACTAAAAAAACCATAAGCCTATACTTCCGTTTCCTAAGTTCCATCACATCCCCACTAGTGCCTGTCCTTAAGTTGATTATTATTAAAACACAAAAATTCCCATCTCTAGAGTTAGTGTATCCTGCCAGACTTAAATACTAAAAAACAACCAAACCAAGACCCCCCAGGTCTAACTCAACAAATCTCAAATACCGGTTCACAGGACTCCCACTCAACTCCTAGAAATATCAACAAGACCAAAACTCACAAATCCATCGTCAAAACGATCATATGGAGAAACTTCTCCAATCAACAAAAACCCAAGTCTTTATAAAATTCCAGAATCTAAATCCAACAATAAAATATCTTGAAAACCTATGTTCTGTAGAAAGAATAATATTTAGAATAGTAAGTTATAGATCCAAAAATATTTAAAGAATCAATCGTTTAAAGAACATCAGAATAACTCAAGAAAACATTAGTAACAATCGACTGTAAACCGGAGTCGGTCGACTGTCCAGAGCAAAAAAACCAGCACTTCAAGAAAATAATTCTAAGTAGTAGCAGTCGACTGTAAAAAGTCATCGGTCGACTGTCCAGAGCAAAAATCCAACATTTTAAAGAAAAATAATTCTAAGTATTGACGGTCGACTGTCCAGAGCGAAAATCCAACACTTAGAAAAAATATCAAAACAGAGCAGAGACGGTCGACTGGAGAAATGGGTCAGTTGACTGTTCCGCATGAGATTTTTAGAAAACGAGAAAACACAACAGCAAGGTAGCGATGGTCGACTGTCGAAACATACCAGTCGACTGTCACACGTACAGGCTGCAGTTTGGGTTGTGCATATTTCAACCGATACGAAGATTTACTTTACAAAAACGAAATCTATAAAAAGTAAATTTCTGATATGATCAAATATAACTTATAGGATATACAAAGATCCATAAAACCAATCAAAACCACTTGAATTGATAAAAATAGCTTTTTGATGAATTTCTTCAAAATAAAACACGAATGTATGCATATATCAATACTAGAGTTTTTAAGAATCAATCATACATCAAAATAACTTTGTTTTATATTCCAAACCATATCAATACCAAAATAAGTTGAGATATAGTCAAATCCTTCGAAAACACATAACTCAATTTCTTCTTAAACAACAAAAATACGATATTTATGAAAAATGTTTGTGCATGCTTGTGCACCAAAAGAACTTCACAAATCCATAAATTAAAATAACAAAATATTCAGATTTAATCTTAGTATTTGAGAAATCCAAATTCAAGTAATATCTTTCACAAAATCACGAATCCCCAAATTTAGTCAAAATGTATCAAACCCATATATAGTCATCACAACTCAAATCCTCAAGACATGGTCTTTTAATCCATTACTCCTTCCCAAAATTCCTCAAACTCAATCTCAGCTATTCTCAATAGTTAATTCATGAACAAAAATAAATTTATCATTAACATGGCCAAGTTGTATTCATCCAACTCACTAATAGTCAAAAATCTCATCTTTAAATCAATTTATACATAACATTCACCATACTCAATTAAATAAGCAATAATCCAACAGAAATAGCCTACTCACAATTTATATTGGATTTTCCCACTTTCTAAAATTATCCACATGCAATTCTACTCACAAATAACTAGGGTTTTCACAAAAGATCCAATTTTTAACTTATCAATTCATTCAATCCACCATATGTATTCATATCAAAACCCTAGAATGCTTTCTAATAGATGGAACACCACATAAAACATTCAAAGAACACAACAAAACAAATTATATCACTCACCTTGTTGAAGAGATCAAACGAAGACAAACAGAAAATAGAAAAAAGCATGTCCTTCGCAAGAAATCCAAGATCTCCTCCTTAAATCTCCAATAAAATAAAAATAATAAAACCTTTGTGTTGTGCAATGAAAGACGGCTGCACTCCACCTTTTTAAATAGGCCGGAATTAAGAGAATAGGGTTTTGAACACATTTGCAAAATAATTCTTTTAAAATATAACTTTACATAAATAGATCTCTATACTTGGAAACTTGATAAAACCCATTTAATTGAGATTTAAAAACAAAATAAACACTTTATTTTCAGCCGGCACTGTTTGAAAAGTCCAGAAAAGTAAGTTTGCACTTTTACCCCCTCAAAATGATAATTTTGCAAAAAGATCATCTCTTATCAAAACTTGTAAAATAAACCAAATTCATCAAAACGAAAAACAAACTTTTTTAACCCTAAGTTGACTAGGCGTTATACCAGCCTAAAATTCTGAAAATCTGGAGTTTTCACCCCCATTTGGTAATTTTGCACAAAAGTCCTTCTTTTTGAAATATTTGCAAATATGTCCAATAGATATCAGAAAAATCCAGAAATTTCACAAATAATATTCAATAATAAATAATGCTTTTCCACAAAATAATATTTGACTTTTGAACTTCCCAAGAAGACATTTGCACGTGTTTTGCACGTGCAAAAAGATAAATCTTCAGAAAATATTTATTAAATCTCCAAAAATCATTTTACTTTATTTATAACTCTTAAAAATAATATTTAAAAATATGGGGTACTACAGTAGCTTCGCCTCTCCATTGCTCCTTCACTTCCCTGTTTTCGAACAAAAAAACAGAACGTCGCCGCCCTTCATCGCCGCCGTCGCCTCGTCGATTGCTCCCCCATTGTAGTCTTCGATGTCGCGCCGCCTAGTCACCGCCATTCGGCACGTCGAAGTCTCCCGCGGTCTCTCTCTCCCTGTCGTGGTGAAGAAGAGAAGGGAGAAGTAGATAGGCTGTTTTGAACTTCTGCCATCCGATCTTGATCATATTTGTCGATCTCATCGCATTTGTTGTTTGGTGTCCAGAGGAGATCCGGGGTAGATCTTCTGTGTGGGTATTTTGCACGTGCCTCGCCTCTCGGGATTCTCACCCCATCATATTGTTCGTGTTCGGATTCATCGTCGTCCCTAAGGCAAGTATTCTTCTTGTACAAATTATTGTTCTAGTACAAGCGTTTAATTGAAAATATTGCAAATAGATTGTAGTTGTGACTTCTCCTTGTCTCACCGTTTGTTGATCTTAAATTATTCCTCATCGATTCCATAATCTTAAGAGTCACAACCCTTCGATGAAATATTTACAAAACTAGTTGGACCCTTTTTATCTCCTAATTACTTGAACATGAACAACTTGACTTGTAGACATGTGTTGTATGATGTATTGTGTTGATCTTACATTCTTTTGAGTTGAGAAATACATGTGACTTGCTAATTTGATCCCCCATGCATTCGTATTTGTATCACACACTAATTTAGGCTCATAATAGTCATTTATCATGCAACTTGTATATAAAAGAAATTCACACTTGCTGCTATTCTTGTCTTGACTTGTTGTTTCGACCCCGAAAACCAAAATCTGAACGTGAGTCCTGAATATGAAATATATACCTAAGTGTGTAGTTTCCAATAACATCCAGAATTTTCGAATTCTGAGTTATAGTTTAGGAGATTTTGCAATTTTACTACTGCAGCGTCGGCAATCGCAGATTCATAAAAACTGCTGCACCACTTTGGGTTACAATTATTTTAACTATGCTACCAGTAAGTAAATAACTTAAAATTTTGTATGCTAATACTGTACATCCTAGAGAACATCACCTAATTTTCTTAGAATTAATTAATGACGTTCCAACCCTGTTTCATATGTATAAACTCAGTTTTACAAATTCTGGCTACATACTAATGTTGTACAGTTTGCTGTTTTGACACATGTTACCACCACTTTTATGTACCTTAATTATATGCGTTGGAACCGGGAAGGAGTCTAGTTTCTAGACCTTCTAACGGATCCACAATTTCTATCTTGTATCAATGGAAATCGCAGTTTTGGTGCTGTAATGTCATGCTATCAAGATTTGGAATTCTCGTTGTTCTTGATAATTTGATTTGTTTTGACCCTCGAATGTGTATCCTACCTAGCCTAGACTTGTTCCATGTTCTTAATTATTTTTACTTGAATTGTTTTTCATATTTTCATGCTTTCTTGATGATAATAATAAATAACAAGCCGGGGTTTAAGGGAAAGACCATAGTAGTGACGTTATAGGTAAGTGTACTCGTAAGGGGGCCTATGTTTCCCATGATTTTAGGTTAAATGGAACTAAATGCCACATCATGGGTGACGGGGGCCACCTCTAGTGCCTGCGGGGGTTACCTCTAGTGCCCATTATATGATTACATGATATGTATTTGCAATCAGATGGAACTAAGTGCCGCGTAGAACTAAATGCCACGTCTAGGGTTAATGGGGGCCACCTCTAGTGGCTGCGGGGGTCAACTCCAGTGCCCATGGTTTGATCACATGCTCATATTTCCTACATGACCTAAGTACAACGCCCTATAAAATCCACCACTAGACCTAAACGAAACTGCATTGACTGTAGCAACTATGTGATAAAAGGATGGCATATGAAGTGCTACCTAGATAGCAATAACTACAAGACTTGACACATGATAATTGAACATGATACATGCTTACTTGATACTTGATGACCTAATACATGAGACTTGATACCTGAGCATAATACTTGACACTTGCTACTTGATACTTGTACTTGACAACTTGACGCTTGAGACTTGTTACTTGTTACTTGACACTTGTACGTGATACTTGTGACTTGATGCTTGATACCATTACATGTTCACTAGCCACTTGTTCTACTACTAGTACATGTTACCCAACCTTGTCACTTGAGTTGTCCTTCTTGCTAGCTAGTTCTTGAATCCCACTACTTGTTGCATCCCCATTATATTATGTCATACGTTCTTGATTCCAAATCTTGTTTCATATTTCTTGCACTAGTTTTCATACCCTTGCTTGCACTATTTGCGGCCCTAACTTGCACCAAGGGCGTCTATCTTGTTTTCCAAACCTTTTTCCTTTTTATATTTATATACAGACTTTGGATACGAGTTGCCTGCTGGAATTGGTGAGCAAACGTTCTAAGCTTCGCTTGAAAAAACTGCTTTAATTGCTTTCTTGTATTTGAGTTATTTATAATTGTTGCTACATGAACCTTGTGACGGACTTATAGTCCTGAGTTTTATCTTTGATTCATATTTGAAAATTATTTGGGATGTTATTATTTTGTTTCAATTGTTTTCTGTTGATTAATAAATTATTCATGCATGTGTGGTTGTGTACATTTGTTATATTCTTGTTATGATGCTGAGTTGATCCTACAGCTCATGAATGATGAAAATCATTCGCTGGGCTTTGTCACGCACTCGTATTCCGTGTTTTTGGAAAGCGGGGCGTGGCATTCCTCGATTGCCTCTCAACAGGTTTGGATCCGTTCTCAACTGAATAAATCCGTTCTCGGGTTATCGGGCCCAAGAGAAGCGACCCGGTTCCCATTTCGGACCTGTTCGTAGGTGAAATTACTGTTTTGCCCCTATGAACTTTAAGATTCGTGCCCTATTTGAATGATTCTGATTTAACCCCATTTTTAGCCATATCACAAGGTAATCAGTCTTATTCTACCTAAAGCACTTTCTTGATCTTTCTGATTACTGACAAGAGCGTCGGAGGGTTCGTCGCCGGGATCCATCCCGGTGTATCGAACTTTGTGCAGGTTCGCGGCAGTAGCGAGAAACAAGTCAACACATTGGTGAAGGTCAACAGGTTTGCTTTATTATTTCCAAAAAGAATCCACAAATTCATCTGTTTGCTCCCACACCAGAAATCAGCAGCAACAGTTTGGCACCGTCTGTGGGAACAAAAAGCAATCCAACCCAACTTCATCAACGAGAGTAGTTACAAGACATGCATCCGAAAGAGAAGGGGTCGGCAGCGATCTCCATCCGAAGAGCCACTCCTCTTCCTCCTCTTCCTCCGGTCCAAGATGTTCTTCCTCAACAACCTCCTCCTCAATAGGCCCCTCCAGGGTCTCGGGGGGCTGCCCAGGGGCGCTCTCGTTGGAGTCGTCCAAAGCAGCATCCCCTTCATGACCATGTTTCGGTCCACAATCCTTCAGTTGACTCTATGGCCTCTCAAAGCCCTCACGAGCAGGATCTTCATCAAGTAATTGTTAACCGCCAGCAGGAGGTTAACCTCCGAACTCACTTGAATGGATGGAGAGCCCTTGAAGGAGTCCATCAATCCCAGCACCTAGGGCCTCGAGAGTCCGGACCCCCATAGACCGAGGACCAGAAGATCCCCTCCCCAGAGGAGGCGAGGAGAGTCCCCTCCACATTATCGGAGGAGAAGACATACTCCAATAAGCGGAGCCACACCTAGGGACCACCAAGCAGGAGGGGCACCAGTCACTCAGGCCGTGCTCCAGAACTTCAAACGAAATATCATGCGAGCTCTTAATATCGCCGCGACTTTGGATCGGCATGCGCCTAGCCCTCGCCATACCGCTGCTCATGAAAGAGAGCCCGGGGGTCGACTAGATCCGACCGGAGGGGTGACTCGGTCCACCGCCGTCTCCACGAGATGGAGAGGCACCTCAACAAGATCAATCCCGAAGAAGAACATCGGCCTAATAGGTTCCGCCCAAGCATGGAAGCTCCAATCCCGAAAAACTTTAGGCCGCCCGCTTTGAATACTACAATGGGGATTCAGACCCGGTCGATGATATCGAGAGTTTTAAAACTCTTATGATGATTCATTAAATTTCGGATGCTCTCCTCTGCAAGGCCTTCCCAGCAACGTTGAGGGGACCAGTGCGAGAGTGGTCCTCCCGTCTAACCCCCGCCTCCATCTTCTCATTTGAACAATTTGAGGAGCTCTTCCTCACCCACTTCGTAGGCAGTCACCGGACTGAGAAAACAAGTGCATCTCTGGTGAACCTTAGCCAAAAGGGTGAACGCCTAAGAGATTACATTCGGCGCTTCACCACTGAAGCCCGTTCTATTGCCTCCCTCAACCAATCAGTAGTCTTTGCGTCATTCAGGCACAACGTCACTAACGCCAACCTCAAGATGTCCCTTACCAAGAAGCCTCCTCGGGACTTTTCAGAACTCCTGCTTAGGAGTGAGAAGTACATCCGAGTGGAAGAGGCTCTCAACCCCCCACTCTCGAGGAATCATCTTCCGGGACCAAACAGAAGAATACGAGCGACGAAGGGTCCCAGAAAATCTAGAGGAACGACAATGGCCACGACATGGATGATTATCGGGCTCTCAGAGAGGAGATCAAAGAGCTCAAATAAAAAGGACACCTGGCCAAGTTTATCCGAAAAGACTGGGCTGGTCTTCCACCCCGAGGAGCCTACAAGCGAACAGAGAGGCCCGCCGAGTTCCAAGATTCCGAACCTGGGGTCGTCCTCCACATTATCCATGGAGGTCCAATGGGGGGAGAACCAAACTCCTCCCAAGAGGCCTTCACCCTATCGTAGAAGTAGGTTCAGTTTTCAATAAGGCTGATGCTTGTAACACGACCAAAAGCATGTAATAATGGCTCACACTATTGAAGCGACCACTTAGTTTGTTTCAATAAAACTTAGCATTTTTCTGTTAAAAATTATTGCATTTGCCTCATTTCTATCTCTCTGGGTCACATCTACGACCCGTTAAATGGTAAATTCAGAGTCCATCTTGTCCTACAGGGTTACTCTCACAACTTACTAAGCTTAAAATACGAGTTTGGAGTCCAACACTTGGTTCGACGTTGCTTTAGCCGCTTGCAAACAAGCAAGTGCGGGGCAGCTCACCATTCGGAATTGCTCCTACAACTCGTTAACTCTCTTAACAGCAAGTTTGGAGTCCAAAACTTGGTTCGACGTTGCTTTAGCCGCTTGCAAACATGCAAGTGTGGGGCAGCTCACAATTCAGAATTGCTCTTACAACTCGTTAAATCTCTTAACAACAAGTTCGGAGTCCAAAGCTTGGTTCGATGCCACTTTAGCTACTTGCGAACGAGCAAGTACGAAGTAGCTCACCATTCGAAATCGCTCCCACAACTGTTGAAACTCTTTTAAGCAACAAGTTCTCAATCTTTTTCTCACACTGCTCTTTCTTTTTCTCATAATTTGCTTCTTTTCTTTCTCTTATCTTTGAAAATATTCTTAATGCAAGTAATGAAGAAGACAAGGGTGGTATTTATACACAACTCAAGCTCAAATGGAGGGTTGAGATGAGTTCAGATGAGAGGCCAGGATGCATTTGGGAGTTAGAAGAACTACCCATGATCAAATAACCACTCCTCCACTCCTCCCACTCCAGGAACAAACTCGGCCACCCCTTCTCATTCAAAACCACGTGCTTGTGCATTGCACGTGTCACACTATGCACAACACAAATTACTTTGTACATTACATTGTTAATTTATTTACTACTTGATCAAGTCTACACTACAAGTTGTATTAATTATTATTAAAATTAACTAGTGGGCCAATTAGGTGGGATAAAATCCATGGGCTCTCTAATTAAATTAATTAATTTATTTAAGTGGGCTAGAATTAGACTATTAGGCCTAAAGATAAAAATACGCTTTTAAAAAGAAAATAAAATATTTGTTCATGATATAGGAATAATTTTAAATCTAAATACACATATTAAATTGCACGTGCAAAACACGTGAAAATAAAAGAAAACTTCATATTGATTATTTGAAAAAAATTCAGGATGTTACAGTACTAACGTTCTCGCCGCTCGGCATGGACTTCGACCACCTATGAGGAATTCTTCAATCCCTTAAGTCCTTGTAACTCGGCTCGGACCTCGGGTATTAACGTCCTCGCCGCTCAACATGGACTTCGACCACCTATAAGGGATTCTTCAATCCCTCAAGTCCTTATAACTCGGCTCGACCTTGGGTACTAACGTCCTCGCCGCTCAGCACGGACTTCGACCACCTATAAGGGATTCTTCAATCCCTCAAGTCCCTGCCACTCAGCTCGGACCTCGGGATCTAACATCATCGCCGCTCGGCATGGACTTCGACCACTTATGAGGAATTTCTCAATCCCTCAAGTCCTTTCCCCTCGGCTCGGACCACAGGTGATAACATCCTCGCCCCTCGGCATGGACTTCGACCACCTATAAGGGATTCTTCAATCCCTCAAGTCCCAGCCTTCGGCTCGGACCTCGAGTACAAATGTCCTCGCCCCGCGGCTTGACCTCGAACACCTACGAGGGATTTTTCCAATCCCCCACGTCCTGACCGCTCGACATTCACTTCGACCACCTATGAGGGATTTCTCAATCCCTCAAGTCCTTGCCCCTCGGCTCGGACCTCGGGTACTAACGTCCTCTCCCCTCGGCATGGACTTCGACCACCTATGAGGGATTCTTCAATCCCTCAATTCCTTTCCACTCAGCTCAGACCTCGGGTACTAATGTCCTTACCGCTCAGCATGGACTTCGACCACCTATGAGGGATTCTTCAATCCCTCAAGTTCTTACCACTCGGCTCGAACCTCGGGTACTAATGTCCTCGCCGCTCGGCATGTACTTCAACCACCTATGAGGGGTTTTTCAATCCCTTAAGTCTTTGCCCCGAGGTTCAGACCCCGGGTACTAACGTCCTCACCTCTGGGCATGAACTTTGACCAAACGTCCTCCATTGCCAGGCGTTCAGGGTCCCTCAATTTGTACTCACCCTTCGTCTCAAACTCCCCCTTCTGCTCCGGTGCCGAAGACCTATCCTCGAAAATCGGAAGTAGGCACACGACAAAAGAACCAATCGAAGCAATACAATCATATTCTCTCATTATTATTTCAACTAAAGAAAATGCATCGTTGCAAGGGAGACCGTATTACATCTTTCACAATCGGCCTAGGACTCCTGTATTGGAGCCGCAGGATTGATACAGGCAAGTTCAAGGCCATCCGAGCGAGTTGGGTCCTCTACAGGTTCGCCCGGTACAGCCAATGTCGACACACCTACGACCGAGCTCTTTGCGTCACATGGCCTCGCCAACCCCATTCTCGGGGTCGGCAACAAAGCTCCGGCGGAAGGGCAAGCATTCCCAAAAGAGACGGATCGGGATCCGGACACCCCGAGCATGATCTTATACCGTTGTACCTCCAATTCCTTCTACACAATAACCTCACGAAGAAAAGACTCAGATGACAGTCGCCGAGCAGAAGTGCTAGCCAACGAAAACACAACTTTCGCACTGTCCAAGTCATGGTCGGCTATCAGTTTCTTGAAACGCGACATCTCTATGCTAAGTCTCTCTGATTTATCCATGAAGTATTGGATGGCTGCCTCTCGATCGCGAACCTCTTTACGACACCGGGTCAGAGCGAACTCTAGGGCTGAGATCTTACCCCTAAGCCGGCTCATCTAAGCACGATCTGATGAACACAATATTATTCACTTTCTAGAGCAATAATCTTGTTATAATTAGACATTTAAAAGCTCTATATGTGGTATTTAACTCCTATTTTCTCTTTTCCATAGGAAACAGCTTATAACAGAAAAACGAAGCAGATTTAGGACTTCAAGGATAATACACAGCAAACTGCAGAGGATCAGTCGACTGGTTCCCCAACACAGGCGACTGGACAAGAGAAGCTGATTTTCCACAACTCTCGACACAGTCGACTCACTCCCAAAAGACAGTCGACTGGTCTGAACAATTATGAAATCTTCAGGAGTCTCGACTCAGTCGACTGGTTCGAAGATAAGTCGACTGGTCTGCGGCGGAGTAAACAGATAAGATATTCGAAGATTCACCCAAATCTAATTTCAAATCTATTTAAATCCAGATCTTATGCAACGAATCAAATCTAGAGACTGGAAATTGGCAAAAGCACGTGGTGAACAGATAAGGAAGGAAAGAAGAAAAGAGAAAGACATAAATCATCAAATCAAGAAGATTTTTCCCTAAAAAAGGGGAAACCCTAATTCTCAGCGGTACTCTATAAATATCAGAAAAGATCATCTGTAGCGAAAAAGGCATCTATCTCTTGGACGCAACTTAATCTCAGAATTCCCAACCATCAAGTCATCAACCAGTGCTTCATTCCATCATCATCGAAGAAGGGGAAGAGGAGAACCAGTACTCGAAGGCAGTCGACTGTGTGACAGCCAGTCGACTCTATTGCCGGAATCCATTAGTTTATTTCTTCTCTCTTTATTCTGTGATGTTGATCATGTATTTGAACTTGTTAAGCAATAAAAGTATTATTATGTGGAACTAATTTCATAGTTGGGTAGATCGAAGCCGTAGTTATGTAGTGCTATGTTCTTTTGAATCCTTCTATTTTACTTATTGATTGAATCTAATTGAATTGATATAGATTGATAACAGTCAAACTTGTTCAGGAGTTATAAGTACAGTCGACTGAAGGTGAGAGCCAGTCGACTGCCATACAGAATCTGATATTATCAAGTTTGTGAGTTAGAAATCTGAATCTGTTATATGAGCATATTGAGACGATCCGTATCTCGTGCTCGTAACTTGTAACAAGGGAATCTTTAGGATTCTTGGTTCAATCAACTTAAAGGATCTAGATCTGATACCAATTTCTAGAACTTTAAGTGTTTGTTCGTTTCCACTGTTCTTATGCTTTTGTTAAGTATAACTTAGTAGATACCATGCTAAAATACTTAGGGGAAGAAACGAATTAGAGTAGATACCATGCCTAATTCTTGGCTTAGGGAAACAATACTTTAAGGAGTAGATACCATGCCCTCAAGGTGAACAAACATGAGTAATTAGAAGTAAATTCAGAAGGCAACTTAGCATTACTAACTATTGGTGGAGATCAACAACCCAACTATTCAAGAGATATTTGTGATTCAACACCTCTCATCTTAGTTTTAATCTTTTAGTTCTTTTAGAATATTATAACAACTCTTATTCATTTTTATTATTAGTTTTATTGATTAGTAAGTTGAAGTCTACAATCTCTGTGGGATCGAACCTTGCTATTACTACGATTCTATAAACGATTCGTGCACTTGCGAGGTTTTATAATTTGTGTCTAGTTAGTCTATTTATTTAGGTAGCTAGAAACCAACAACAAGTTTTTGGCGCCGCTGCCGGGGATTGTTTAGTATTTTAACTTACAAGTCAGTAGAATTTTTATTAGTTTTTCTTTTCTTTTATTAATAATTTTTCTTTTAGGTTACAGGACTTCGGTGAATGCACGGTAGACGATCACTTCGTCCAGAGCTACTACCTATTGACGCAGAAACAGAACGCACTTTGCACAGACTAGGTAAGCTAGTTTCAGCCAACCAGTCGACTGCTGTACGGGCCCAGTCGACTGCACAGAGACCAATCTCACAGACAACAATGGCTGAAGAAATACAAAATCGAGTGCCAATGCAGGACAAATTCACTCCTAAGAATATTGAGCAACCTTCCTGCATTGCTTTTTAACCTAATGCTACAGGGAACATGCACCTATCTCCTCATTTACTTAGTATGGTTCCCCACTTTAGTGGCAAACCAGATGAAGAGCCTCATCTTCACTTGCAAGACTTTTTCGATCTTTGCAGGACACAAAGCGTCCAAGGGCTTACCGCTGAACAAATCAGGTTAATCTTGTTTCCTTTTTCTTTAAAACTTAATGCTAAGTTGTGGTATAATTCTTTGGAACCAGGATCAATTAATTCATGGGAGCAATTGGCAACGAAATTTTTGAAAGAGTTCTTTCCAGTCCAGAAAACCAAACAGCTAAAAAGGGAGATTCAACTCTTCCAACAAAAAGATGGAGATCTATTCTTCGAAGCATGGAAGGATTTCAAGAGCAAGCTTCTCAAGTGTCCTACTCACAATCTGCCTAAGGATGATCAGGTACAAGCTTTTTATGAAGGTTTAAATGACACTAACAAGGCAATTGTTGATGCAGCTTGCAATGGAATTTTGATGAGGAAAAGTGGAGAAGAAGCCATTGAACTTTTTGAAGAACTCAGCGAGAACTCCCAACAATTCTCAACAAGAAGGGGCCCTTCGAAAAAACAGGGAGTTTACGAAATCTCTAATAGTAATAACATTCAATTAGAAATGGCAAACATGAATAAGAAAATTGATATGCTTGTTAATGCAATGTCGACGATGGGTGGAGTTAAAAATCAAACAAATGAAATGTGTGCAATTTGTTCTCATTTAGATCACACAACTGATACATGTCCCATGTCTACTTTCACAGATCAAGAGCATGCGAACTATGTGGGTCGAGGAGTGTTTCCACCAAAGAACAATCCATACTCGAACACATATAACCCAGGATGGAGGAATCATCCAAACTTCTCATGGAGCAATAATCAAAATAATCAAGGGCATCAAATCGCACAAGGACATGCACGAAACTTTCAGATGGGAAGTGGGTTTGATCGACCAGCCCCAGAACAGAAGAAGTTGGATTTTGAGTCCACCGTTCTTCAATTGCTCCAACAACAACATCAAACAAGCAACCAACAAGGACAAGCAATTCAGAAGTTAGAAACACAAATTGGTCAGATTGCAAAAGAGTTAAGCGAACGAAAGGCAGGAGAACTCCCTTCACAAACCATACCAAACCCTGGAGGTCAAGAACAGCTCCAAGCAGTCACAACCCTAAGAAATGGTAAGATAATTGACAACATGGTTGGAACACATACAGACAAACCAGATACACAACCATCAAAAGCTTTGGGTTCAAGTAAGGTAAGTGAAAAAGTAGGGACAGTTCCACCACCATTCCCTCAAAGGTTAGTCAATAAAAAGAAAGAACAACATTTATTTGACGTCTTTGAAACTCTCAAAAAGGTAGAAATTAATATTCCCCTACTCGATGCTATTAAACAAATTCCTTCTTATGCCAAATTTTTGAAAGACTGTTGTACTCACAAAAGAACATTTCAGGTTAAGGAGGATGTGGCTTTGACAGAAGAAGTGAGTGCTGTATTATTAAGAAAATTACCACCTAAACTGAAAGATCCAGGTAGTTTTACCATTCCTTGCAAGGTTGGTGAGCACTTCTTTGAAAAGGCACTGCTAGACTTGGGGGCAAGCATCAACCTTCTTCCTTATTCTGTTTACGAAAAGCTTGGATTGGGGGAACTCAAGCCAACATCCATCACTTTGCAATTGGCTGATCGCAGCATAAAAAGACCTAGAGGTATTTTAGAAGACGTCCTAGTTCAGGTAAATGATTTTATTTTGCCTGCTGATTTTGTTGTGTTGGACATGGAGGAATCTTCCATGTCATCATCTCTACCGATCATATTAGGTAGGCCCTTTATGAGTACAGCTGATATAAAAATTTGTGTTAAAAAGGGCATTATAAGTATGAAGATAAACGGAGAAAAAGTGGAATTTAAAATGTTTGATACACTAAAATTACCACAAGATGATCATGAATGCTATAATATTGATGTGGTGCAGGAGATTGTTGATCAAACATTTCAGGTACATAGCGTTGAACCACTTCAAGCCACAATCACTTAATCTCTAACTTTATCTCATGTTGAACAGGAATACGATGACTGGAGGATTGCAGAGACAGTACATCACCTTGAAACTCCACAGTCATATTCAGGTAAGCCTGCACCTTTATTTGAAAAATTGGTGTCTGATAAAAATTGTTCTTCTACAGATCAAGCGACTGGTGAACGGAGTAAGTCGACTGGTATTCTAACCAGTCGACCGAATCAAGACACCCAGAACAAGTCGACTACTGACATGGACCAGTCGACTGTACAGAAACTTCCAGACATAGAACTTAAGCAGTTGCCCGACCATTTGAAGCATGCATTTTTAGGCGAGAACCAGACGCTACCAGTAATAATTGCTGCGAACTTGAGTGCACAGGAAGAATATAAGTTGCTGAAGGTATTACGAGAACACAAGAGTACAATAGGATGGACCATTGCAGACATCAAGGGAATAAGTCCATCCAAATGCATGCATAGAATACTCCTTGAGAACGATGCAAAACCTAGCAGAGAGGCACAGAGAAGGCTCAACCCCAACATGAAGGAAGTGGTAAGAGCAGAAATTTTGAAGCTACTAGATGTTGGCATCATCTATCCTATCTCAGATAGCAAATGGGTAAGTCCTATACATGTAGTTCCTAAGAAAAGTGGAGTTACAGTGGTAACAAATGAAGAGAATGAACTTATCCCAACAAGAGTAACCACAGGATGGAGGGTATGCATTGACTATAGGAAGTTGAATAATGAAACCAGGAAAGATCACTTCCCTCTTCCTTTTATTGATCAAATGTTAGAAAGATTAGCAGGGTATAGTCATTATTGTTTTCTAGATGGTTATAGTGGCTATAATCAAATTGCTATTGCTCCAGAAGATCAAGAAAAGACCACTTTTACATGCCCTTTTGGTACTTTTGCTTACAGGAGGATGCCGTTTGGATTGTGCAACGCACCAGCAACATTTCAAAGATGCATGATGAGCATATTTTCAGACATGGTGGAAAGTTCATCGAGGTATTTATGGATGATTTTAGTATTTTTGGATCTTGTTTTGATGAATGCCTTAACCATTTGCAGCTTGTGCTTAAAAGATGTGAAGAATGCAATTTAGTGCTGAATTGGGAAAAGTGTCATTTTATGGTACAACAAGGTATTGTGTTGGGACATGTGGTGTCCAAAAGAGGAATAGAGGTAGACAAAGCAAAAATCGATATAATATCGAAACTACCCCCTCCCACTACAGTTAAAGGTGTTAGGAGTTTTCTTGGACATGCAGGGTTTTATAGAAGATTCATAAAAGACTTTTCAAAAATTTCCAAACCCCTTTGTGATTTGTTGTCTAAGGATGTTGAGTTTACATGGACAGAGGAGTGCACAAATGCTTTTAATACATTGAAAAATCTTCTCATTTCTGCACCTATAGTCATGGCACCAGATTGGAGCCATCCTTTCGAGCTCATGTGTGATGCAAGTGATTATGCTTTAGGGGATGTTTTAGGTCAACGAATCAATAAGAAACCTCATGTTATCTACTATGCTTCTCGAACTTTAAACGATGCACAGCTAAATTATTCCACTACTGAAAAAGAAATGTTAGCTGTTATTTTTGCTGTAGAGAAGTTTAGATCATATTTAATTGGTTCTAAAGTTATTGTTTTTACTGACCATGCTGCCTTGAGATATTTGTTTGCTAAAAAGGATGCTAAGCCTAGGTTAATCAGATGGGTGCTGTTGCTTCAAGAATTCGATCTTGAGATTAGAGATAAGAAAGGAAGCGACAATGTTGTGGCAGATCACATGTCCAGATTACTGCACGAGGAAGAGAGAAATGTGCCCCCGCTGAATGAAAATTTCCCAGATGAACAACTATTTGAAATCAATGCGCAATCTCTCGGGGCAGTCGACTGGTCCTTAAACCAGTCGACTTGTCTCTCCGAACAGCTCCCATGGTTTGCTGATATTGTCAATTTTCTAACTGCTCATGTTTTCCCTCCAGGGATGACACATCAAGAAAGAAAAAGATTGGTGGCTCTGTGCAAACACTTTTATTGGGATGACCCTTATCTATTCAAATTCTGTCCTGATCAAATTATACGAAGATGTGTGGCAGACGAAGAACAAATGAGTATTCTACAACACTGCCACCAATATGCCTGTGGAGGACATTTTGGACCAAAAAGAACAGCACTAAAGGTATTGCAATCTGGTTTTTATTGGCCTAATGTATTCAAAGATGCTTTTTCTTTTTGCAGGACTTGCGACAAATGCCAAAGGACAGGCAACATCTCTTCTAGAAATCAAATGCCACTGCACAACATACAAGTAATCGAGCTTTTTGATGTTTGGGGAATCGACTTCATGGGTCCTTTTCCTAACTCATTTGGTTATTTATATATTCTTGTTGGTGTAGATTATGTGTCTAAATGGGTCGAGACTATCCCCTCAAAAACTAATGATCACAAAGTTGTTGTCAAGTTCTTGCAGGAGAACATTTTCACTAGGTTTGGTACACCACGAGCGATAATTAGTGATGAAGGGAGCCATTTCAACAACTTTCCATTTGCTTCTTTAATGAAGAAGTATGGTATTACACATAGAGTGGGGACCCCTTATCATCCTCAAACCAGTGGACAGGTGGAGCTTAGCAATAGAGAGATCAAGAGCATCTTGGAAAAGACAGTCAATACAAGCAGAAGGGATTGGTCACTACGCTTGAACGATGCCTTATGGGCCTACAGAACCGCTTTCAAGACACCCATTGGCATGTCACCATACCGTTTGGTCTTTGGAAAAGCATGTCATCTGCCGGTAGAATTAGAACACAAAGCTTATTGGGCTATCAAAAAGTTCAATTTTGATATGAAACAGGCAGGTGACAAAAGGAGATTGCAACTAAATGAGCTTGAAGAATTGAGGCACGATGCATATGAAAATGCCAAGCTGTACAAGGAAAGGACTAAGTTATACCATGATAAACAATTAGCAAGGAAGGAGTTTTATGAAGGACAAAAGGTATTGATCTACAACTCAAGATTAAGACTCTTTCCAGGCAAGCTTAAGTCACGATGGTATGGACCATATATTGTCACAAAAGTCTTTCCACATGGAGCATTGGAAGTTCACAGCGAAGAAAAAAATCAAACATTCAAGGTGAATGGGCATAGAGCGAAGCCATACATAGAGATGAGTCTAGAACTGCAAGAGGAAGATGTGAATCTTCAAACCATTCCATACATCGCATGAACTCATCATGTCTAGCTGAAGACAGAAAACACAGCGCTTATTGGGAGGCAACCCAATTTTTCAGGGGAGTATTTACACTTTCCTTTATTTGCTTTCAGTTATTCATTATTTTTCTTTTAGTTCTTTTTACTTTCAGTATCTCCTTACTAGATGGTGACACATGCCTATTTTTATATTCGAACATTGAGGACAATGTTCCATCTAAGTTTGGGGGTATTTGGGTTATTTATATTTGAATTTTTTTTAGGATAAACAATTTCTTATAAAGTAAGAAGAAGGATACTCATTTACTTTAGGATTGATGAGTTTCATAATTCCCTACGAAGTTATAGAAGCCATGCGATTATACATAATAAATAAATGTGATGCTTTTTCTGATGATTATTCCCTTTAGATCTAGTCCTAAATTGAGTTTAAGTAAATAGAGTGATAAAAAATATATATATATATATTTGAATAAAGTCAATCTACTCCAATGTTTTGAGTGCTTAGTAACTAGGGGTATTCATCACCAATGTTTACCTTTACGTCAAACGGCAACTCAAAATATGAGTATGCAAAGCACTTTAGAGTTTGTGACTTGTTGAGTAACCGGGTGGATACATCACAAATGTTTCGCATTCGCGTCAAAAGGCAAGTGACATCTTTAGAGAAGAGACTGAAAAAAAAAAAAAAAAAAAAAAAAAAAAAAAAAAAAAAAACACTAGTTTGCTACTCGGTTTGTAGTAGAGAAAAGGGATAATCACAGACTGAGTAGTTGCATACTATAACTACATTAATCGCATAACAAATATGATTAAGTTTGGGGATTATGACTGAACAATTGCACTAGAGAAAGTGGGTATGTTTAATTTTACTTTGTCTAAAATTGTTTATACCTTTCTATGCTGATGTCCACATAATAAGAAATCTTGGTGGTTGAGTCTATTGTGATTATTATTCTCCCTATTCATAATTTTAGTTTGCTTGAGGACAAGCAAAATCTAAGTTTGGGGGTATTTGATGAACACAATATTATTCACTTTCTAGAGCAATAATCTTGTTATAATTAGACATTTAAAAGCTCTATATGTGGTATTTAACTCCTATTTTCTCTTTTCCACAGGAAACAGCTTATAACAGAAAAACGAAGCAGATTTAGGACTTCAAGGATAATACACAGCAAACTGCAGAGGATCAGTCGACTGGTTCCCCAACACAGGCGACTGGACAAGAGAAGCTGATTTTCCACAACTCTCGACACAGTCGACTCACTCCCAAAAGACAGTCGACTGGTCTGAACAATTATGAAATCTTCAGGAGTCTCGACTCAGTCGACTGGTTCGAAGATAAGTCGACTGGTCTGCGGCGGAGTAAACAGATAAGATATTCGAAGATTCACCCAAATCTAATTTCAAATCTATTTAAATCCAGATCTTATGCAACGAATCAAATCTAGAGACTGGAAATTGGCAAAAGCACGTGGTGAACAGATAAGGAAGGAAAGAAGAAAAGAGAAAGACATAAATCATCAAATCAAGAAGATTTTTCCCTAAAAAAGGGGAAACCCTAATTCTCAGCGGTACTCTATAAATATCAGAAAAGATCATCTGTAGCGAAAAAGGCATCTATCTCTTGGACGCAACTTAATCTCAGAATTCCCAACCATCAAGTCATCAACCAGTGCTTCATTCCATCATCATCGAAGAAGGGGAAGAGGAGAACCAGTACTCGAAGGCAGTCGACTGTGTGACAGCCAGTCGACTCTATTGCCGGAATCCATTAGTTTATTTCTTCTCTCTTTATTCTGTGATGTTGATCATGTATTTGAACTTGTTAAGCAATAAAAGTATTATTATGTGGAACTAATTTCATAGTTGGGTAGATCGAAGCCGTAGTTATGTAGTGCTATGTTCTTTTGAATCCTTCTATTTTACTTATTGATTGAATCTAATTGAATTGATATAGATTGATAACAGTCAAACTTGTTCAGGAGTTATAAGTACAGTCGACTGAAGGTGAGAGCCAGTCGACTGCCATACAGAATCTGATATTATCAAGTTTGTGAGTTAGAAATCTGAATCTGTTATATGAGCATATTGAGACGATCCGTATCTCGTGCTCGTAACTTGTAACAAGGGAATCTTTAGGATTCTTGGTTCAATCAACTTAAAGGATCTAGATCTGATACCAATTTCTAGAACTTTAAGTGTTTGTTCGTTTCCACTGTTCTTATGCTTTTGTTAAGTATAACTTAGTAGATACCATGCTAAAATACTTAGGGGAAGAAACGAATTAGAGTAGATACCATGCCTAATTCTTGGCTTAGGGAAACAATACTTTAAGGAGTAGATACCATGCCCTCAAGGTGAACAAACATGAGTAATTAGAAGTAAATTCAGAAGGCAACTTAGCATTACTAACTATTGGTGGAGATCAACAACCCAACTATTCAAGAGATATTTGTGATTCAACACCTCTCATCTTAGTTTTAATCTTTTAGTTCTTTTAGAATATTATAACAACTCTTATTCATTTTTATTATTAGTTTTATTGATTAGTAAGTTGAAGTCTACAATCTCTGTGGGATCGACCCTTGCTATTACTACGATTCTATAAACGATTCGTGCACTTGCGAGGTTTTATAATTTGTGTCTAGTTAGTCTATTTATTTAGGTAGCTAGAAACCAACAACACGATCCGATCGGGGTCTACTCTCAAGGTCGCACCTATCTGGCAAGCAAACAGAGAAACATCATTCAGAGCCGTATATACTTGGCTAAAAGTCACGCCCAAAATTCATTCAAGTCAATAGGTTCGGCCAAAACTCTTTTCATTACTCAAAAAGTAAGTTTACAAAATTATGGTGGCCAGTCCGCGTTCTGTGAGTACAAAAATACGAACAGAAAAAAGGAGGAAAAGAAAATATCAAATACTACTGTTGTCCAACCTCTTCCTTGGCAGGCAGCTCAGTGTTGGGGTTGGCCGCCGCAATGTCTTCGTCACCACCACCCCTGGGAGTCGGTGGGTGTTCGGGCAGCTCCATGTCGTGATGGAACTCTCTCAGATCCAGCTCCGGGTGGTAGTACTTACCATGCCGAATCGCCAGGGCATAGACTTCCTCCTAAGCCTCAATGACTTTATCCATCCCAGCGTGCTTGACCTTCCTCACTTGCTTCTCAGCCATTTTCCTCAGATCAGCCATCTGCAACATGTCGGCGTCGGCCTGGTTTGTAACATCCTTAACTTTTCAAATATAAAATTTTCATTCACGTGTCTTGCACGTGCAATTTAATATGTGCATTTTAGCTTTAAAAAGTGTTCTTATAACATGAATAAACATTTCTTCTTTTTTAAATTAAAATCCTATTAGTCTAATTCTAGCCCACTTAAATGAGTTAATTAATTTGATTAAAAAAACCCATGGATTTTAGCCCACCTAATTGGCCCACTAGTTTATTTTAATAATAATTAATACAACTTGTAGTGTAGACTTGATCAAGTAACAAATAAATTAACAGTTTAATGTACAAACTAATTTGTAGTATGCACAGTGTGACACGTGCTTTGCACAAGCACGTGGAAGTGATGAGAAGGGGTGGCCGGCTTTGGTCTTGTAGTGGGAGTGATGGAGAGAGTGATGAAGTGGTTATGTGATGGTGGACAGTTCTTCTAACTCCCAAATGCATCCTAGCCTTTCATCCAAACTTATCTTAACCCTCCATTTGAGCTTGAGTTGTGTATAAATACCCCCCTTGTCTTCTTAATTACTTGCATTAAAAATATTTCAAAGAGAAGAGAAAAGAAAAGAAACAAGTGTGAGGAAAAGAAAGAGTTGTGTGAGAAAAAGATTGAGTGTGTGTGTTTGTGTGCTTTTGCAACATTGGAGGTTTGACAAAGCTTCAATAGGAGGAGGCTCGGGTTCACACTAGCAAGGAGGAGAAGGCACGAGTTGTGTGGCAAACTAGGAGGAGAAGGGAGCCGATCGTGTTTTCAAGGAGTTCTTAGGAGTTTTCTTTTGTTCTTCAATACGGTGGGCGATTTCTCAAACTTCTAACGTAGATGCCATGCCAGGATTTTAAATTATGAATATGTTAGAAACAAGTAAGAAAAATTGCCATCTATTTTGTTTGAAGAGACTAGTAAGAAAGAAAAGAAACTCTAGTTTTACCTACATGAAAAGTTAGTAAAATGAATTGGATCTTGTTAATTAAGATTTGTTACGATGTTTGTTAATATAGTTGCATGCTAGAATACATATGAGTTGATGAATCATGTTTACATGAAAATTGTGCTTATGATAGAGTTGTAGAATGCAATATGTGAAAAATTGTACTTATGAATGAATTATAGAATGCAAACTAGTATCTATGGATTATGAAATACATTGATTAGTTGTAAAATTGAGTTCTAATTGCATTATACGAGTAATATTATATTCATTAGATTATCATCTATGTTGTCTCTTTGATACATAAGAAAATGATTAGTTTGTAAACATAAGACTAAGTTGAGAGCTTTAATTATGTTAAAAGAGAAGTATGAACACACTGTGAATAAAAGGGGAATATGTTGAGATTCATCTAAAAAGATTTTTTTTCTATGTCAAAAATGTATTCATGATCCACTTTTTCAAAGAACTAAAGAGAAATAGTCTACTTTATTTTTAAAAATGAGTTTTTGACAATCTAAGAAGATATAAGTTACTTTTTTTCAAAGAAATAATATTCTGGAAAAGATCTAGATTTTTATAAGTACAAATTAATTGAGAAAAATCGAGTTTTCTAAAAGAAGAACTAGATTCATTGCAGTTTATACAAAAGTATTTAACTAGATTTCAAACCGGTTAGTCACTCAAGACCTACTGGTCTACGAGTGCGTATTGGGTACGTTACTGTAGCTGAGTGGAGCATTTGGTCTTGGGTTCGAGTCTCTCAAGAGACTCTGTATTTCTAAAATTTGATTTTTAATTCAAAATCGAAAACCATACGTTAAATATATCCCGAGCCTATTCTATGTCGGTTAGTCACTCTGGCCTTACTGGTCGACAGGTGCGATTTGGGTCGGTTACTATTCATGAGCGGGGGGGGGGGGGGGGGGGGGGGGGGTTTGACTTGGGTTCGAATCTGGCCTTGGCCTTTTATTTGTAAATTCCGATTTTTTTTTACTTATTGATGTTTTTGGAGTATTTTAAGAAATATAAAAATGAGAAAAAAATATTAGAATTCTTCCAAAAATACCTAGACTTCATGAGAATTATTCCTACAATATTTGACAATATAATGGGAATTAGAAGTAATTTTGAAGAAAAAATTAATAAAGTTTCTTAGAATATAATTTTGATTAATTAAAGAAAACTAATATTTGTTTTTGAAGAATTTTTGGTGTAGAGTTCTAAAATGAGATTCTTGACATGGAAAAATTGACGAAGATTAAAGATGATATCGTTGTTTAAAACTATGCAATGTGCTTGGAAAATGAACTAAAAGAAATATGATGAAATATGGAATTTGTAAATATGAACTCTCATTTTGATGAATATGAAACGAGTTGACACTAGAGTTTAGCTAAGTCCTTACATCGGTATGAATGAAATTTTGAAAGAGAAATGTGATGAATAAAGACCAAGATTGGGTCGTGTTTAACAGTTGATGTGTAAGACCGATGTAGAGGTAACACTAATTCTAGGATATTAATTTTATTCATGATTCAATTATCTAAGGATTAGACACATAGTGAAGATGTGATGAAAGTAAGAGAAAAACACAAGTATGAGGGCCTCAGATCTACGGTGTGAGAGTGTTCACAGGTTGTCTACATGATGTGTCATGTCATGGCGTGAATACATCTCCAAATTTATCGGGACCGTGGCGACACTTGTGGGGTGTTTGGTGACAACGTAGTGCAATTGTCCCATGATGGAAGCGAATTGTCCATAGACTGTCTACATGATGCGTCATGTCATGATGTGGGATTCTCTCCAGGCTATCTGGACATAGGCTCGTAACTGATAGAACATCTAGGATACTTACCGTAGTTACCGTAGTAGTCTAACTCATAGCGTGGGTATCAACCCTACAAGATGAAGAATGATTAAGGGCTTGCCCTCGGACCTAAGTAGTATGGGATGCATAGAATCCGAACAAGTGTGTATTAGTGTCATTAAATATAAATAACTGTATTAAGGACTAAGTGCACATTCACAGACGACATCAATAAGATAGTCTCCCTTAGCTTTGTTTGTGACAAGTGTGTGCTTTCCAAGTAAGAAAAATTGATGTATTATATCCCAGCGTCAGTTGTATGCAACTGACGTGCCCACAGTTTCTATGCTGGATAAAGTAATTGACAAGACTAAAGAATGAATGCTGCTTAAAGAAATGTTCATGTCATTGTTTAATTCATGTATCATGTTGTAATTTATATTTTCGCTGCATTGATGTAATCATTGTAAAGTTTTTAATTCCTTGAAAAAATTTTACAAAGTGAAGTATAAAGATCGTGTGGAACTTCGAATTCAGGCTTATTTGGAATTCGGGGTGTTACATCGTTAGCTAGCTCAACCTGAAGGGCCTGGTTACAGCCCACGATCGACAACTGCTCTATTTTGAGATTCTTCATATCCCGCTCATAGCGCTGAGCATTCCTCACCACCTTCCTCAGCTCCTGCTTGTGTAGCTTCATCAGCTGAGCGCCCTCCATGCAGGCCTATAACCGTGGAAATCAGACTTAGACAAAATACAAAAAATATAATACAACAGACAAGCTACAAAAGGGTCGTTATAGAGCAAAGGATACCTACACGATTGTCGTAGCCCACTTCATGTAGCTGGACTCAATGGTGTCGCACTCCCGGCCCTTCTGATCCCGAGGTGGCGCAAGCTTCTGGACCACCTCGATGGCCATGGTACCATCTACCAAGGTGTCCCTGACCCTAACGGCCTAGTCCGGGGCCCATGGTTGAAGCCCCGCCTCATCGACGATCTTCTCGGCTGATGGAGCAATTGGGGTGGGGGGGAGGCCGCTCTTCACCACTTCCGTAACCCTCTGGTTACTAGAGCTCGGGCCCAACTTAGATGCCCTCTTCTTTTTTGGCATCGAGTGGGGAGGTTCCTCCGCAATCTCCTCGGAGGGGACCCTCCCGTGCCTCCCATACTCGGCCCTCTCGGCCTTTCTCTTCTTCAGCAATGCCCTCCTCTCAGTGATCTCTGAGGCATCCATACCTGCAAAAAAAAAGAAGCTCATAAGACAAGGGAAAATACTTGAAGAAAAATAAGACAACAGACATACTAGAAGGAGTGGGGCTCAGTCCGATCCGAGCCAGATGCCTCTCCGTCACATTCGGCCAACCAATGTTGTTGCCTGAACATATCCGCTCAATGTTTTCCTACTCTTCGGCAGTCAAATCAGACTTGTGGGGGCCCTTAAGGTTGGGCTTATAAAATCTCCAAGTCGTGGGTATCACCCAGGGGGTCAGGCTCCAAACGACAAAATACTTCCCCTTCCACCCTTTAATGGAGTCCGGATACCCATGTACAACCTTCCTCTCTCGGCGTGGCGAGATGTAGTATATCCCTTCATACTCGCCGGACGAGCTAATGCTCAGGATCGCTCAGAAGTATTTCAGCCTCAGGAGAACCCCCTCTCTTCGCAAAGGATCATGAAGCACACGAGCTGCTTCCAGGAGTTGGGCCCGTATTGCATCGGACTCAACAACGCCCAGTTCAGAACCTTCTTAATAAACAGTTGGAGTGGCAAGCGCAAGCCCAAGCAAAAAGCGTCCACCAGAAACATGCAAAAGCAGGGAGCCAATTTGTCCATGGGGCGAAGCCTGGGGCTGGGGATTAGTAGCTCGTACTCCTGACCGATGAAGTAGCTGGCTCGGATAACCGGAAGGTTGTCTGCGGTTAGAACAATTGGCGTCTTGTCCATAGATATCTTCTGTCTACCGGGCGAGGACGCTGACACACACCGCCTCCATATCAGACCAACACCTCAACATCGTCCGGATACATTCTGATGGAGCACGACTGAATGGTACATCGAGCCTGACTTCAGGAGCCATCTCGTTCGGGCTGTCTGGTAGGATCCACTTCGTTTTCCTCCATCGGACGTGACGACCCCTCGGAGGAGAGGGTGTCACCAAAGGGTCCAGATTGTCTTCCTCTGCTAAAGCATCGTCCCTTCCATCCTTATCCCCTTCGATGACTTCAACCTCGTCATCCTCCACCCCCTCAATCGGCTCACCTTCCTTCACTCTACCAACAACCTCCTCCTCATCACCCTCTGTCGTATGCACATCCCCTTCTGAGCCGCTCGACTCTACTACGAAGTACTTCCTGGTGCGTAGCGGTGTAACGACATAGACCTTCTCCTCTGATTTCCAAGACGTTGAGTTGGAGAGACAAGGGCCCTCATCCCGACCCGAGGTGGTGTCGGACGAACCAGAGTGATCCCTTGACGTAATGGAAAAAACTAACCTGTTTCAAATGCCGGAAGTTGTCAAAAAAGTTTGCCGCCAGTGATTGAACAGTGCTACAGAGCAAACTGGGGATCTTGGAGAAAGAAAGCAAAGGTGAAAAGTGAAGAGATGGTGGGGGATATATATTTAACCCTGCGACTCCTCGATATCCTCAAACCTGATGTCATCATCACACGTGTCACCACAGGAGTGGCCCACGTGTGACACAATCTCTCCCCCCCACGTGTGACACAATCTCTCCCCAAGTCCAAAACGCTCGAACCTCGGCGTACACCTCAGAAATGCCAAACACAGAGAAACCGATTTGGCCAATCAGCAAGGTCACCTGGCTCGATGCTCGGAATGAACATCGAGCATTGATACAAATTTTTCTCACAAAATGCCCCTATCAAGGTGCTCAGAGCTCGGCAAAAATCTCGAGCATCGATACAGCTTTTTCTTGCAAAATGCCTCTATCGAGGTGCTCGGCGCCGACCCAAAGCTCAAAGCTCGGCATAAACGTCGAGCATCGATACAAATGTTTCTCACAAAATGCCCTATCGAGGTGCTTGGAGCTCGGCATGAACTTCGAACATCAATGCAGCTTTTTCTCACAAAATGCATCTATCGAGGCGTTCAGCATTGACCCAATGCTCGAAGCTCGAAATGAACCTCGAGCATCGACTAGGTTTTTATCACAAAATGCCTCTATCTTGGTGCTCAGAGCTTGGCATGAACGTCGAGCATCGATACAGCATTTTTGCACAAAATTCCCCTATCGAGGCGCTCGAGCTCGGCATAAACCTCGAACATCGATGCAGCTTTTTCTCACAAAATGTATCTATTGAGACGCTCGGTGCCAACCCAAAGCTCGGAGCTCGACACGAACCTCGAGCATCGACATAGCTTTTTCTTAAAAAATGCATCTATCTAGGGACTCGAAACTCTGCATGAACGTCGAGCATCGATGCAACTTTTTCTCACAAAATGCCTCTATTGAGGTGCTCAGAGCTCTACATAAAATTCGAGCATCGTAATAGTTTTTTTCTCACAGAATGCCTCTATCGAGGCACTCGGTGCCGACCCAAAGCTCGAAGCTCAGCATCAACCTCGAGCATCGATACATCTTTTTCTCAAAAAATGCCTCTATCGAGGCGCTCGGAGCTCAGCATGAACCTCGAGCACCGATACAACTTTTTCACGCAAAATGCCTCTATCAAGGCGCTCGGTGCCAACCCAAACCTAGGAGCTAGATACGAATCTCGAGCATCAATACAGCTTTTTCTCATAAAATGCTTCTATTGAGGCGCTCGGAGCTCGGCATGAACCTCGAACATCGATATAACTTTTTCTCACAAAATGCCTCTACCGAGGTGCTCAGCGCCAACCCAACGTTCGGAGCTCGACATGAACCTGGAGCATCAGCACCACTTTCCTTCATAAAGCACCTCGCACGGAGTGCTCAGTCTTGTCCCTCCTGGCTCAATGCTCGGTACCGACCCATCGAGCTCGGTGCTCGGCACAAACATCGATCGAGCCGTATACCCTGATCGGCTCGGCGCCAACCCCCAGTTGCTTCTCAGGGACTCAACAACTCATCTTCGCAAAATTGTCCCCTCTGCTCTTCTCGCAAAGACGAACTACTCCTCAACGGCTGGTTCGTACAGCCCTCAAGGAGTGGGGGGCTTATGATGTGGTATAGATTACATGGCCCAATCAGGGCCGTCAGATCTCCTCAGATTTCGCTCATCCCAGATCATCAAGTCAACAGGTCCAACATGCCTTCTGCCAATTCAGGCCCACAGGCAAACGGGTCTGACCCTGTCCATTAGGGTCTGATACCCGTTTACCCCTGCCTATAAATACCACACCCCTCCTCACTTTTAAAGGTAATGAGTCTTTCCACATCTGAACCCTAGCTGCCCAGTCTCTTTCCAGTGAGTGATTAGATCGTCGGAGGGCCTATAGCCAGGATTTCTCCAGGTGTTTCTAAGTCTTTTGTAGGTACTCCGGCCATCGGAGCTTCCAGCCTCTCTTCTGAGCCGACCTTAAGAAGCCGACCCGACCCGAGTTCGAGATCTGTCCCTTCCGCTTCACAAATTACAAGAACTCACACATTTTTCTCCCCCACCGAAAATAAGCAGCATCAATAAGTATAACCTTTAATTCCCAAAATATATCTTAAAATAATGTGAAATTATTTTCAAGGGTTCTATTAATGTTCTAAAATATTTCTATAAATTTTTCCCAATTTTAAAACTTGAAAATCTATTAAAAAAAAATTAAAAGCACATTTCTGTGCAAAGCCGGGATCGAACGCAAGGTCAGCAGCCAACCAACCGCAAGCCCAACCAGTGAGCCAACTCACTCTGGTGATACAAACCGCCCCGAGTTTCTTTTATAACCCAGAATACACTAATTCGTTAATTTCCAAAAAATCTCACAAAGGGCAGAGCCCCCCAGGCTTCGAACCTGCGACCAAGAAGCCCCCCAAGCGCAGTGCTCTAACCATTATGTCCATGCCGCTATCTGATAATGTAGGAGTTCAAAATTTTTTAACTCGACTCTCTGTTTCCCTTTATCTTTTCACTTATTCATATATTTTGATTTCTATCATTTTCTCTCAAAATATTTGTTCATAAAATACACTCCTAGATTTCCAGAGATGATTTCTCACTTATTTTATCTATATTAGAGTGAAGTTATACACAAATAATTTAAATAGTGATTTTAAGAACTTTTATACACATGCTTTTATTAATCCACAGGACTACTTTTTATAACAACTAAAATGAATATATTTTTCTTTTAGCAATTTTGAGTTTATAGAGAATTCTCATCTCCCTATTGAATTATAATCCCCCGCAATATTTACACAATTTTTAGGCATAAGTTAACAACTTTATATACACATACAATTTTTATACCTAATCTAATCATAACATGCTACAATACGCATGACACCACTACAAAATTACTCTAACAAGATTTATTGTTGAGTACATGACAATTCTACATTGAAGTTTCTAACTAGCAAGCATTAATTCCTCATATTTATCTACTACTAAAACTCTAGATGAAAATACAAAATGCATCAAATAATGGTTTTAGAAACTAAAGTACTCATACCAATTTCCTATTTCAAGCACATTTTATCTAAGCATGCACTCTACAAACAATTAGAAAGTAAAAGAAGAACCCACCTCTTTCTTGATGAAATTAGTAAGTAGAACTCCTAGAAAAATGTTCCAGACCTCCCCCCCCCCCCCCCCCCCCCCCCCCCCCAAAGTTTGGCCTTCTCTTCCTCTAGCAAAACTGGAGCCTTCTTACTTCTCTTTTTTTTTTTTTTTGAATTTTGATCTTAGTGTTGTTCATGGTAAAAGCGGGAGCTACTTATAGGAATAATGAGTGGTTGAGATGACTCCCACTATCCAAAATAACTCCCCACTCTCACACAACTCACCACACTCTCTCCTCACTCCCATTATAGGCTGGCCAATCCGTTCCATGTGCACAAACACGTGCACATGGATCAAATGTGCACACTAATTCTCATACAATTTATTATTATTAGTATATTATTAAGTTAGGTGTGTGTTATACATGACAAGTGTACTATATTTCAAATGTTTATTTATGTGTACAAATAATCCTGGGCCTTAATTTGTAATTAATTTTTAGTGGGCTAGAAAAATAGATTTAGGCCTAATGGGTTTAATTAAAATAAATAACACAATTGTGGCTTAAAAATGTGAGAATTTTTTTTTCATGATTCATGAAAATTTTTTAGGAATAAAATGTGCATAAATTTTACATGTAATGCACGTGCAAAATATTCAAAATTTAATTTTTCAGGGATGTTACAACTGATCCACATGCAATTACCAAAACATGTACAAATACAAAACAAGTGTACTTACCGTAACATGTAAAGATTATATCGCATTCTATTTTTAACCCCTGTTTTCCGTATATATGTATTTTCTGTGTATTTTTGTAGTTAAAGATTTTGTAAATTAAATTTCTGCTTTCAAATTTTTTTTGTTAAAATATATTATCGGATCTTCTATTAAAATTTATTTTCGATCAATAATTGTATTTGTAACTATTTTCTTTATATTATAATACAAATCTTATTGTTGTTATTATTACCTAGGTTTCTATTATTATTATTATTATCATTTTTATCATTTTTTAAATTATTATTATTGTTATCAGTATTATTATTATTGTTGTTGTTTTTATTATTATTATTAGTATTTTTATAAAATCCTAAATTGTATGTTTTCTTGGTTATTAAATTTTCTTATTGGATTTTTATTTAAAACCCACCACCCCTTTCATACCCAAACCCAATAATACCCTATAACCCATTATACCATAACCTAACCCAATACCCTAACAACTACCTACTGTTTCACCTACACAGACCTGGTAAGCTCTTAACCCAATTACCCATTTAAAACCCAACCCATATATCTGACAACCCATCTACCTATATATACCCAACCCGCAACCCATCAGCCCAATAATCCAGACCGGTTAACACACCCCCTAACCCTAAACCCTAATATCTGCCTATATATAACCCACATTTTTTTTATTCCTGTTCATCTCCCTTCCGCTTCATCGTCACCTCTGCACCCCCATGCAGCCGCCGACTCTTCGCCTCCCTCCTACTCTTCTCATCTCTCTCCTATTCATCCTCCAAGCCAACCCCCCCTGTGCCTCCCTGTCTACTTCGCGATGCGCCGGAGCGCTGCTCTCGGTGATGCCCTCATGTCGCACCTCTGCGACAGCAGCAGCCGCACCGCCTGTCGTCTTCAGCAACGCCAACGCCTTCTCAGCAGCCAACTGCACTCTGATGCCGCCCTTAGCCGCTCACCTCCCGCGACTCCCTTCTCCTCCCACTGCTTCCTCTACACCAACGTCGCCCCCAGTCGTGCCACGACAGCCAGCGCCTCCACCTCTCCCCTGCACTGTGCCCCGACGCACGCAGCTTCCCTGCGTTGCGCCGCCCAGCCTAGCATGCAGCTCCTCTGGTCGCCGCTCTCCCCCTCGCAGTGCAGCGTGCCCCCATGGCTGCCGCCGTTGCTGGATGTTGCTGTTGTCGCTACTACCGTCTTCCGGCCGCCGCCTTGCCGCCATGGTCGCCGTCCAGTGTCGCGGAGCTTTCCCCGCCCCATGCTCTGCTTTGGCCAGGCTTTGATTATGGGCCGTTGATCAACATCTTGATCATCTTGGAGTTCTTGATTGCTTTGATTATGGACCATCCAATCGTCGATCTGATCCGATCATCATCATCATCATCAAGATACTGATCACATCTTAATCTTGATCTTGATCTTCGATCAGAGTTGTCTGATCTAATCTGATCGCCTTGATCTCTTGATCTTTTGATCTCAGCCGTCCGATCGTGTTCGCGATCAGTAGTTCCTTGTGTTAGTGATCTGTTGGTATTGTGTTCATGCTTCCCATTATTCTTTTTCTCTCCGTTGGATTCCTCGTCTCTCAGGCAAGTAACTTGTACTCAAATTCCTTTGTATGATACAAGTCAAAACTACTGCTTGTAGTGTAGTTGGGTTCTAGAGATAATTCATCTGTGAAACCCCTTGTTGATATTCTCTCTATAGTGATTCGACCATAGTTGCCTCACGACAGAATATTGACATGAAACAACTTAGGTTTTGCCCGTTCTTGATTTGATCATGTATATGAGACTTCTTGTGAGAATTTGGGTATTTGTGGAGAACCATGTGATAGAGTTGTTTTAGGTATGTTAATTACCCTATTTCATGATGTTTGGACACTTGGTAGACTCGATTTCATGTTTGGTTGTGTTTGGATTAAGTTTCGTTGGATCTATGTTGATTTTGGTTTTTGAGGAAATTCTGTGTTTTGTCGATGATCTGTCTTGATCAGTAATTTAGACCATATTAAGGTCAGAATCTTAATTTCAGTATAGAACATGTTTTGTAGAGAAATTCGTCCTCTTTCCAACCCCTCTGCCCTTGCTCGATTTCGTTTTCGTATGTGTAAGATGTGACTGTTTTGCTACAGAGGTGTAGATCTCTTTCAGATTTTGTTTCTTTATGATTTTGATGACTAAATTATTTTGATACTTTTGCTACACATATTATTTTGATCTAGAAACTTGGTCAGTTTTTCTTTACTTATCTAGGGATTATCCAGAATTTTGGCGGATTTTATTGATGAGTTTATATGTCGTTTCATGCTTGTTTATAAAAACTATACTTGCTGGATTTTGCTCGCTGTTCTGCAAAGAATCGTATTTTCACCCTGATTCCTTTGACTGTATGAAAAATATTTGTGAAACATGAAAGTTATTTTATATTGTCGATTTTCATCTTTCTTGGGCGGATTTGGATTTCGTTTCACGGTTTGCGAGATATTACAGTTTTCGTACATCTGTGTTGGGAATTCCAGATTTGCCAAACTATCGTTTCTTGATGTTTTATGATTTTTGATACTGGTCTAATTTCACTGAAAAATTATGAAACTTTATATTTTGATACTAGACAGATAGGGAAATACCCCAGATTTTTTGTGGATTTATTAATTGAGTTTGATGCTGTTTTCCTGACTGAGAATTTGATTTACTGATTTCCGGCTGAACCTAATTTCTGAATTCAAATCAGTTTTGAGTTATGCATTTGTGAAATACTATATGACTTATTTATACTCGCTGAATTCGGTTCGGAGTCTATTTTCAAGACGTTTTGACGGATTCAGATTTACATGTTCATAACGCTGGAAAATTCTGTTTTGCTACAGTATGGTCTTGCTGTCCTAACTTGAGATTTGGTTATTTTATGCCTATATGAATTATCTTGCACCCGTACGTATTTATTTTGCAACTTGAACTTGTTACTTGATCATACCATGATATACTTGCTTGTTTCGTGACACATACATGCTTGTTTGACATTAATAATAAATTAACCAAGCCGGGGTTTAAAGGGACGGATCTAATAGTGGATAATTCAGAAACGTGTACTCGGAAGAGAATCTGTTGATTCTATGTGATGCTTGAGGCTTGATATTTCACCACTTGAGCCTTGGCTTGATAGTTGAGATTTGGCTTGATACTTGATTACTTGAGGCTTGATATTTCACTACTTGAGCCTTGATATTTTACTTGAGGCTTGATACCTTGTACTTGATTCTTGAGGCTTGTCCCTGAGTACACTGCCCTATATGGTCCACTATGAAATCTAAAATGAAACTGCATTGACTGTAATAACCATGTGATAAAAGGATGGCACATGAAGTGTTACCTAGATAGTAATAATACAAGATATTTGATACATGCTTACTTGATACTTGATTACATGATACATGAGACTTGATGCTTGAACATGATACTTGACACTTGTTTAACATGATACTTGTTCACTTGATACTTGACACATGCCACTTGTACTTGTTCATCTTGCCATTCTAGTATTCCATTTGATATCATGCTTATACCATATTGCTAGTTAGTTTCCCATGTACTTGTATCCTACATTACAAGCGGCCCGTAACTTGCAATTGACGGGTACTTGTTTTTTCCTTTCCTCTTCCCTGCAATTGTTAAATTGCAGATTTTGGAGAACAGGTTCCAGACGATATTGGTGACATGAAGTATTAGTACTGGATTTTATTATTATTATTTCTTGTAGCTTGCTTGAATAATATTGTATTTTTATACTTGGATTTATTCTTGTATTTGGGCAATGTGACCCAGGATTTTGACTTATTCAGATCATGACTATTTGAGATTAATGTATTTGGTTTCAAGTATTCTTGTGGAAAATTTTGGTTCATATGTGCATGTTGGTTGATACTTTTGCTTCCGACTCTGATTAATCTTGTGAATGTTGTAAAGATTCTTGAATAGCTTATGGATGATGAAAATCATTCGCTGGGTTTTTGTCGCATATCCGTATTCTGTATTCTTTTTGAGAAGCGGGGCGTGACACTATTATTAAGGTGTTTGAGTCTTGCCTGTTCGAGATATGATGCACTATGATAGGTAGCGGAGGTCGAACACATGTGAGGTATTAGGTCTATTAATTTTCCTATAATTTCGTATGTAATTTCGTATTCCTCAAAGCATTTCAAAACAAATATCAACTCTTGAAATCAATTCCTAGAAACATCATAAATCAGACCTATTTAATCATTTAATAAATTATGCAATCTTTTTAGATTACAATCCCGCTCATCCTTAGCCTCCAACTCAGCATTCATAATGAGAAGTAAACTCTAATTTCATGTTCAAAAGAGAACATAAAAACTTGATTCAGTAGCCTGCAAAAGCAATGTGCAGAAGCTCTTTTGCTTCCGCTACATGCTTCCACAAGCCTTTGTATCGCACAATAGAGAGCAGCAAAAGCAACGTGCGGAAGAAATTTTGCTTCCACCAATTGTTTCGAGCATGTGCACTCTATTAAACAGTGGAAGCGCAGAGCGGAAGCTTTTTTGCTTTGGCTTCTTGCTTCTGCAAGAGAGTCAAACTCTCTATTTTGGGAATTTTCTTCACAATCTCTTCCCCAAACGCAAATCAATTGCTACTCATGCATAATACAATGTCCAGAGACTATAAATAGCAATAATTAGAGTTGCTTAGCATGATCGGGTTCATTGCATTTTATCATATTATTTCTTCTTATTAACAATGTTGATCCGATATCAAAAATCCTAATGTCTAGCATGCTTTAGATTTTATACATTCTTAAGACACATTTGTCATTAACCTAGCATGCTACTAGAACATCCAATCATACACATGTTTATTACAGAAGGAAAATCTAACATGCACCTATAACATTCATGAGAAGTCATAACATACCATAATCGCAGAGTTCACTAGAAGATCACCCAATTAATTCAATTCCGGAGAAACGACTACGAGCTCTTCCACGAACACCTCCACGTAGCGAACTCAAACCACGCACACAATCTTTTGATGACAATCCGAAATCTCTACCATTTGACCTTGCCTTTGACTCTTCCTTTCTTTTATTCACACAATCCTCGGTTCAGCAAGAAGAATTCTTGAGCTCAGTTGAGGGCTATTTATAGCCATAACAAAGAGGGAAAACATAGATTTTCCCATATTTGAAAATGGCTATTTTGGAGTAGACGGAGAGAATATTTGGGGCTGAATTAGGTCCAATCATACCCATAACTAAGTTGAGGGATTTGGGGGACAGAATCAAGAAAATTCAAGAAGATATTGCAATTTTTAGAGGGAAACATAGTACTGGAATTTCAAGTTTAAAACTAAAATTTTGAGTTTGAATTCAAATCAACCGAACTGAAATTTCTGATTCCATCACCTCTTCACCATCCCCATCACACTCTTCACCATCACCTCAAGGTTTGGTTCCCCATCACACTCCAAACATGTACAAATGTAACTCACAATACAAACATAACACATAGAAGTGTCACCAAACATATTGAGACATAAAAATCTGATTTATTTAATTCAAACATCATTTCACTTCATTAATGATAATATTTTCATACCAAAACAACATACAAATGCACATGCATCATATGTGCAAGGACAAAATGGTCATTTACCAAAAACATTTTTTTTTATTGGGGGGGGAGTTACAAGGAGGACTGTTTCATGCATTTTCAAGGGGCAGATTGTATAGGATTAACACAATAGACCATATGCTGTAGGTAATGCTCATTTGCCTAAATGAGTTTAGACCATCACTGGCTAGTCAAAGTCACACAATGCGAGGATCTTCAATAAAATCATTGTATCTTGTTGGGTTTATGTCTTGCATACTTGAGTTTGATGTGAAGAGAAGGAGATGAAGCGAGAAGAAGAACAAAGCATCATTGTGAGAACAAATAACATCAATCACATCAACAACAATGTAGCAATCAGGGCCAGTCGACTACACGAAGTCTCTGATTTGAATTCGGGCTATTGCGGTCAACTGACACTGAGGTGTAGTCGACCACCAACGGCTATATGATATTTGGGTCTAGGTCCGCTAATCTATTTTAAGCCCATTTTCTACTCCATATTAGATCGTACGATTCCTATCGTGTGGCTCTCTATTCAAGATATATCGGACAATTATTGTATCAAGACTACTCTAGATGATTATATATTGTAATAACCTCAATTGTAACACCACACAAAATTGAGCTATGACAATTTTGCCCCCGTGTGTTATACACATATATTTTATACTGTCATGAGTAATATTCGTAAAGTATTTTTATATAAATGTCATACGTATTCTCTCAAAATTCATTTTTATCCTATTTTGAGCCAACTCAAATATTAATTTTAATCTTTTTGTTTTTTGCGTGTATTGCACGTGTTTTCAATACACGTATCGATTACGTATGTTTTACCGTTACGTGAAATATTCGTAACATTATTAATATACATGTTCTACATATTTTATGTTTTGACTGTTTTTTGTTCTCTCAAGTTTATTTTGTATTGATACGTGCAATGCACGTGTTTGTAATGAACATGTTGGTTCCTAAAAAAAATTTGAGTCCTGAATATTTTTCTTCTCATTTTTCTAGTTACAATTGTGTGATTTATTTTTAATTAAAATTCATTTGGCCTAAATCCATTTTGTAGCCCACTAAAATAAATTTAAAGCTCATGAATAATTTTGTTTGCACTAATTTGTACATTTAAAATATAATTAGTTTGGTATACTTGCCATGTGTAGCACACACATTGTAATCCTCATTCCTGATAATAAGTATTTTCCGTATATTTTCTATAATTTGATTTTTTATAAATTATTTTGTGCTAAATTCGTTACAGATTTGCATTAAAGTGTTTTCTAATCGAAATTTTATTCATTTTGAATAATGGTATATTTGAACTTTATTTTCTACCCCTAATTGATCGAATATTTATATTATTACTAGTTTGATCATTTTAAGAAATTTGTTGAACCAAATTCCTATTTTGTTATATAATCTTGTTATTACAATTATTATTATTGTTATTGTTATTATTGTAAATTTTTTTATTATTATAACAATAATAATAATAATAATTATTATTATTATTATTATTATTATTATTATTATTATTATTATTATTATTGTTGTTGTTGTTGTTGTTGTTGTTGTTGTTGTTGTTTTTGTTGTTGTTGTTGTTGTTGTAAAGCCCGACCATACTTATTTATTTGTATTTTATAATTTGGTTTAATGTATGTTTATATGTATACTTTAAATATATAAAAAAACCTAGTGTCTATTTTCTTATTGGATTTAAACCCAAGACCCAAAAACCCAATATCTTTTAATACCCTATATATACATTCTAATCCCCCAAATAGTAACCTAACCTAAACCTACCCTAGCCCCTAACCCATCGCCACTGTGCTACCCTACCCCTGTTCAACTTCCCCTTCCTCTCTGTTTTCAAAACCCAATCTCCTACTGTTCATCACCTCCATCTGCTACTCCTCGTCATCCTGTCCTCCTCCTCCCCCCACCTTCACCCCTTCATCATCCCCATCGCCTTCCCGTTCACCATTGAACCCATCAACCGTCCATCCTCCCGTCGTCCGCCCTCGTCGTCATCCCCCCGTCTTCTACCTCTCGTCTTCGCCAGCCCCTCCATCGTCCTCTCCTCATTCCCGATCCCCTGTTTCCAAACCCATCGACCTCTACCTCGTCTGCATCACCACACCACCTCGTCCTCTCCCGTCCTCCCTCACCCCTCACCCTGTTCATCCTTTTACTATAAATCCCCCTCCTTTCTCCCATATCAACCTCCTCCCTCCTCTCACTCGACTCCACCGCCTTCATCTCCCCCATCGACCTTTGACACCTAGTCAGCATCATCCCTCGCGCCTCCCACTCATCGTCCAACGTCCTCCTCTCCCTCACCCCATCTGCGTCGAAACCAACAGAGCTCCGTCACTGCTCTATTTCCTGCTCGACAGCAGCCCATCCTCATCCTCTGAACCGCTGAACCCATCCCCACTCCTCATCTCCTAGCACCCAACCTTCGTCTTCCACTTCCATCCTCGTGCCCCGTCGTCAACCTCCCATCACCCTCGACAGCACAAAGTCGAACCAAACCACCGAACCCATTCTCCTCGTCCACCCCCCGTCGATCCCTCGTCGCCTTCCGCCTATCTCGACCACCTCGATCCTCCCCACAAACACCTAAAATCCCCCTCGTCCTCTTCCTCGTCGTCCAAAGCTCGAACCCCTGCCTTCCGTTCTCCTCTGTTTTGGTGCGAAACAGAGCACCAGATTGCCCCACCGTCCTCATTGGTGTCGTCGCTCGTCGATTGCCAGTGCCCCACCGCCAGTCACCCTATCGAGCCGCTCGAGTCGCCGCCATACCCCACCGGCATTCCCTCTTCCTTGGCAGTTGGTGTTTGCTATGTTTGTGAAGTGAGGAGAACGGATTTGATCTAGGCTGTTTGGTGTTCGGAAAGAAGAAGGGGAGGGGTTGATCTGTGCTTGTTGTATGCTGTTTGGTGGAGATCTCCCTCTTGGTTGTGTATTTACTATTTTGTTAGAGGGATTGTTGATTTTGGTGTTTGGTGTTTGGTTTGAGTTTTTGTTGGTGTTTTGTGTGAGGATTAGAGATCTGTGTAGCCGTTTGGTGTTTGCCATTTTGTGTGAGCATTGCACGTAGTTCGCATGTGTTCCGTGTTCGTGGATTCGTCGCCCGAGACTCTCATCCCATTATTCTATATTCGAATTAACTATCTAACAGGCAAGTCACTGTCCTCTTGAATTGTTAATTGTATCAAATTCAAGTTTTGTTGAAACTCTTGCAAGTAGATCTCTTTGCTATCGTATTATCCATTGTTCATCTCTTCATTAGGTCTATTGAGGGTTTACACGAGCTACCCCATTATTCTTGACATCGTGCCACTTTTGACTCTAAATTTTAGATCTTTCATGAGTGCATATAGAATTGATAATAGGGTTGTTCATATAATCGTCACACAAATAAATTATTGTAGAGACAATTGATAGGTTTTATGTTGTTTGATAGATTGGTGATTGATTGATGATAAATTGATGTATGAGTGTGTTCTAATTTTATTTATCATGTTTTGACACCCATCATGCTGATTATATAATTTATTGACTAAAGAATCGATACCCATCATGTTTAAATTAAATTATTCATGAAAATTTCCTAAAACATGTATATTGCTTGCTGGCCTCTATGTTGACTGCTATTTTTGAAGACGATCTTAAAATGAAATTCTTTCTGAACATGAATTGTATCCTTATCTTTCTAGTTTTTAGAACATTTTAAATTTCTAAATTTTGAGTTGTGTAGCAAAATTCATGCACGTTTTACTACAGCTGTGTTTTAATTACATATTCTCAGATTATTGTACATTCCATGTTCAAACAATAAAAAGGCTGATCGAATGAAAAAAAATTTGCTCTGAAAATTTCCAAATTGTTGCTTACCATGTTTAGGAGTCTGGAAAATATTTTTAATGAATTTATTAGTGAATTTTTGCTAATTCTAAAATTATAACAACATGATGTCGAAATTCTGCCTGAACATGACATCTGTAAAGAATGGTATGATTGACCTAGCTACTTTTGTCGGATTTTAAACTTTAAATATGCGTTGGAACCGTGTGGAAGTCTAGTTTCTATAATTTCTGATGGATTCAGTTTTCAAGTTCTGAAACAACAGAAAACTATATTTTTGTACAGACTACTCTTGCTGTCCAAAATTTTGTATTCCAGATTTTAATAGATTAATTATTCCTATATCGTAATATTGCATGAATTAATGTATACATGTTGCATTGCATGATCCCAATGAGTTAATGTCATTATTCTAATTGTCCTATCCCATGTTATCAACCTATTGTTCTTTTATTGATACTATCGTTCACCGAAATGTTCATTGATTGCATATTATATTGTTGCATTGATAAATAATTAATACGTCGGGGTTTTAAAGGGTGATTTGGGTAGTGAACAAAGTAGAGACTGTACTTGGAGGAGGGGCCCGTGTTTCCCTAATTACCGTTCCAGCTACAGTTTTATCGTGTGATTGTGGTTACGACGGTAACCCACTTATCGTGTACCGTATCGTACATCGAAAGGTGAATAGTGTTTACTGTTGCCAAATACATGATCTCCCGAGTGCACCACTTAAGTCTAAACGAAATTGATTCTATATACCGAACCTGTAGTGTCACTCCCCGCTTCCCAAAAATAAGGAATACGAGTACATGACATTGGCCCAGCGAATGACTAACGTCACCCATAAACTGTTTATCCGATTAACTCAACAATATAATCGATACAGAACTAATGTGCAGGCAATAATAATAATCTCATGAACAATAGTACTTGGAATGAAGCAATAAAAATATCCAAATACAATAATAATAATCCAAAATCTGGAAACAATAATAAAATCCTGCACATAAACCCAAAACAATAATAATCCAATCTAAAATAATAACAAGTCTCAATACATTAAGTTTATTAAAGCAATAAGCAATTAGAAAGCAGTAGTCTTCAGAATGTTTGTTCTCCAATTTCAGCAGGCAATTCTCCTTCATTACCTGTACACACTTCATCTAAAAAGAGGAGAAAAGTTGTCCATAGAGTAAGTCATAGACAGCAAGTAGAGAAAGCAGGGAACAATGGAATAACGGTATAACAATAAATCAATGGATCAATAGGAATCAATAACATGGCACGATAGTAATAATCAATAACATGGTAATCAATGCAATGATGTAACAATGATTCAATATTCGATAATGGTAATCAACGATAATATAAATAACACTTACAATATTTGATACAAATAGGAATAATGATGAACAATATGCAATGACGGTGATGTGTCAGTTCTTATGTCTATTAATCATTTTAATCCTAACAAATCCATGTACTACTGCATCCCATACTACAGGTTTGATGCATACAATCAATTTCATTTTTGACTCAAGTGGTGCACTCGGTAGATCATGTAATTGGAAATGGTAATGGTAAACACTATTCACCTTTTGGTGTACGATACGGTCATCAGCTACGATACGGTATAAGATAGATTGGATTACTGCCATAACCACAATCACATGATAAAAGGTAGCCGAATGGTAATTAGAGAAACACGGACCCCTCCTCCAAGTACAATCACTACCTTTTTCACTATCCAAATCTCCCTTTAACCCCGGCTTATTAATTATTTATCAATAAACAATACAATATGCAATTAATGGATATTTTAGTGAACGATAGTATCAACAGGGAAACAATAGGTTGATAACATGGATAGGAAGGTTAGAATAGTAAAAATAACTCATTGGAAACATGCAACGCAACATACATTTATTAATTCATGCAATAATACAACATAGGAATAATTAGTCTATTAAAAAGTGGAATCTAAAATTCTGGACAGCAAGCGCAGTGTGTACAAAAAAGCAGTTTCCCGCTGATTCAGAAATCGAAAGTTGATTTCATCAGAAGATCTGGAAACTAGACTTCCACCTGTTCCAATGCATATTTAAAGTTCAAATTCTGACAACAGTAGCTATGTCAAACACATGGTTCTTTACAAACTTCATGTTCAGGCAGAGTTTCGCCAACATGTTATTATAATTTTAGTTACAGCAAAAACTCAATATTAAATTAATTAAAAATACTTATTAGATTTTTAAACATGTAATTTAAAAATATGAAAATTTTCAGAGCAAAATTTTATCATTTGATCAGCCTTTTTACTGTTTAAACATGAAAGGTACAAGAATCTGAAAATCTAAAAGTAAAAATACAGCTGTAGTAAAATGGGCATAACTTTTGCTACAAAACTCGAAATTCAAAAATTCGAGATGTTATGGAAACTAGAAAGATAAGGCTACAGTTCATATTCAGAATGTATTTCATTTTAAGATTGTTTACTAGTTCGAAAATAGCAGTTAACATTCAGTCAGCATGCAATATACAGGATTTTGGTAGTTTTTCTTGAAAATAAATTAATTAGATTACATGGGTATCGATTCTTTAGTCAATAAATTGTGTAATCAACACGATGGGTGTCAAAACATGATAAATAAAACTAGAACACCCTCATATATCAATTTATCATCAATCAATCATCAATCGATCAAATAACATACAACCTAGCAATTGTCTCTACAATAATTTATTTGCGTGACGATTATATGAACAACACTATTATCATCTCTATATGAACTCATGAAAGATCCAAACTTTAGAGTCAAAAGTGGCACGATGTGAAGAATATTGGGGTTAGCTCGTGTAAACCCTCAATAGACCCAACGAAGAGATGAACAAAGGATAATATGATAACAAAGAGATCAACTTGCAAGAGTTTCAACAAAACTTAAATTTGATATAATTAACAATTCAAGAGGACGGTGACTTGCCTTATAAACGGTGAATTTCAATACCAGGAATAACGGGATAAGGATCCCGAAGCAACGAACCCCAGAACTAGCACAACCCACCAATAACACATGCAATATACGTGCCAATAACAACACAGCACACAAAGAGACAAGCAGCAACAGAGCAAGAGAGAACGGCGGCAACAACCACATGCAAGGCTGGCCAAGGGGGGAGACGGTGAGCGGCGTCGACGACGAGCGGTCGAGGCCGCACGGGAGTGGCGTTGGCGCGCTGGTCGGCAATCGAACAGAAAGAGAACGCTTGGGGTTTTGGGTTCTGGCATTGATGGCAACGAGAACAGAAAAGGAGGTGAAGGGGGATTCGGGGTGTTCTGGTGGCGCGTCGACGAGGGACTGCGACGGAGCACGGGGTGGCCGGAGCTGGCCGGGGAAGACGATCGGAAGTGGGGTCTTGGGTTTTGGCAGGAAAAATCAACCGGAAGAGAGAGAACGGGAGGAGAGAGAGTAGACGGCTAGGGTTTCGAAAATTGTGCAATTTTTAAGGTTTGCATTAGGATTGTATTTATAGGATACAATTAGGGTACTAGGTTAGTGGTTTAGGGTTCAATAATAGTAGATTTGGGCTAAGAACAAATAAAATTGGGTTTTTAGGGTTCAATAGAAGGTAGATCCAAATCAATAGGGTTCGAATAAAAATACCCAAAAATAAATTAGAGTACAATAGGATCAACAAGAATAGCCCAATCAAAAGAACGAAGAATTTCATGAACAAGATTTAATTAAAATAATCAAGAGCCAAAAAAATAGAGTATTTTATTCAATATCAAATAAAATATTACAAAAAGGGGGGAAATGAAAAATAGCGGGAACGGTAGTTACATGTAGTATGGGATGTAGTAGTACGTGCATTAGTTAGGATTAAAATGATTACTAGACTTCAGGATTGACATATTACCGACATTGCATATTTTTCCTCATTGTTTCTATTGATATCGAATATTGACTAAGTGTTACCGTTATTGATCATTGATTACCGTTACCGAATATAGAAACATTGTTTATAGCCATTGCATCAATTACCGTGATATTGGTTATTGATTATCGTGCTATGTTATTGATTCTTATCGATTCATCGATTCATTGTTATACCGTTATTACATTGTTCCCTGCTTTCTCTACATGCTATCCATGACTTGCTCTAAGGACAATTTTTCTCCTCTTGTTAGATAAAGTGTACACAGGTAATGAAGGAGAATTGCCTGCTGGGATTGGAGATCAAACATTCTGAAGATTACCGCTTTCGAATTGCTATTTATTTTAATGAACTTAATATATTGAAAATTGTTATTATTTTGGATTGGATTATTATTGTATTGGGCATATGACCTGGATTTTATTATAATTTGCAGACGTTGGTTTATTATATTTAGATATTTCATATCGCTTTATTCCAAGTATATTATTACCTGCGCATTTGTTCTGAATTGATTATATTGTTGAGTTAATCGGATAAACAGTTTATGGGTGACGTTAGTCATTCGTTGGGCCAGTGTCATGTACTCGTATTCCGTATTTTTGGGAAGTAGGGCGTGACACGCATCTAACCTAATAAAAATTAATAATAAATTTTGTATGAAGAGTGTGCATACACATTGACTACACATGCACGTATTTCTCACCATGGTTGAGAATGAAGGAGAGTTGTTTGAGTTAGTGGGGCGTCGGGAGTTAATTTGGGGAAGTGGAGAGCTATTTTTACCACACAACTTTTTCATAAATAGTCCCTCCTTTTGTCATGAACAAGATAACTCAAAAAAAAAAAACAAAGGAGAGAAAGATGTAGAAGAGCCTGCAGGTTGTGCTAGGAAGAGGCCGCCATTTTTTAGAGAGCTTGGAGCTTTAGAGCATTACTTTCTAGGAGTTTTACTACTATAAATTCTACATTTGAGGTGGGTGTTTCTTCAACTTTCTAATATAGTTTTATTAGTAGAATGCTTGACATGTGTGAATTATTAGATGTATGGTAACTTATATAGATTGAGTATTCATGTTTAGATTATTTGTTTTTTATTGAATGTGTGAAAATATGATATGTTGGATTTGGGGGGATATTCATAAGGTTCTGTTTGAGTTCTAGTTGTACTTCAAAAAATCATAAATATTAAACTAGATGGAATCGGAGAGCTAAAATTTTTATAGGAGCATCTCGTATATGTCACGAATATCTCTTTAAAATTTCCTAATATTTGGATATCATTTACTATTTTAATAAAATCACAACTTAGTATTGTTTGGTATTTGGCTAGTTGCTGAAAATTTGTATACATTTCAGATTTTGAACATTTCGACATCCTAGATGAAGTATTTTGAGAAAAGTCAAAACTAAGAACTTGAAGTCGACTTCTAAGCCTTTCTGTAAAGTCCAAGAAATCAAATTTTCATAAAGAACTGAATTTATAATAAATTTTACAAGTTTGAACAGTGGCAGTCTGTATAACTTTTCGACCTTACAATAGATTTCGAACACTTTAGGGTTATAGACACAATATTTTGGGGAAACTTATAACTACAAAGTTATAGTATACTTGTATAACTTTAATTTGATCTAAAGAACACAAATTTTTATGAAGTATAGAATTTTCTATGATTTTTACAAGTAGAATGAACTACAGTTTTTGGATTTTGAACTTACTATTTTGCAAATGAATTTAGACGAAGAAATTGAGGATGAATTTAGAGTATCTTAACTACAAAGTTGTAGTAGACTCATTTATGTTTCCTATGAAACTAATAAATCTATATGTTGAGTAGAATTGGAATTTATATGACTTTTACAATACCATTGGATTGATATCTTTTATCTAGTTATCCTAAAACTTTTACAACGTATAAAGTGGGATTTAAAATTGGAATGTTAGTAAGACGTACCATATCAGGAATTAAGAGACATTTAATTATCTTATCAAGGGTTGTCTTATGAGGTTTAATAGGTGAATTAAGGAGAAAATATAGGGATTGAGTTGAATATAAAAATGGAGTTTGGAACTAAATAAATACTAATTTACATTTTGATTAAGAAGAAAATTTTGTTTTGTTTTTGTTTTGTTTTTGATTGAAGGCAATCTAAAATTATGTCATTTGGATTAAACTTGATCTAGAGTTAATTTGAGTTTGTTAAAGAATAAAATTTGAAATTTGGATATTATATTGTTTAGAAAAGGAATCCAGTGAATGTAATTACAACTTCTTTGAGAATCCTATCAGAAGGGGGTGAATAAACTATCTATTTTTACATAGAGAATGTTGATTTGAAATGTTGGATAAGACTATAAAACTATTTATGCAAATAACTAAGTTGTGTGAACAAGAGATTAATTGGATATGTGAATGAATAAAATTTCAAAATGTGAATAAAGAGGGTATGGACAATCCATGAATGTTTTGAACATGAATTATATTGATTCTAGAGGTTAAGTGAGACCCAAAGTACCGGCAAAGTGATAAAAATGATTATTGAAATTTGAGAAGTGACTAACATGGGCTATCATTCACGATATATTGTTTAAGACCGGTAGGACGGTAAGCTAGCTCTAGTTGGTATTATTATTCCTGTTTCAAATTTAAGTATAGGCACTAGAACAAGATGTGATGAAACCTAGGCAAACGTAAGTGGGGAGATTCGATATAGTCAGACGGTGTACTCCGGCACTATAGATTTAGTCGGCGATGTACTCCAGGACTGTAATTGCCCTACATCCAGTCGGGCGGTGTACTCCGGGACAGTAATTGCCTTGCATCTAGTCGGGTGGTGTACTCCGGGACTGTAATTGCCCTGCATCCAGTCGGGCGGTGTACTCCGGGACTGTGATGCGGAACGAGACGAACCTCAATTAAATCCGATATTATGATCTATAGGGCGGTGTACTCCAGGATCATGAATAGTCGGGCAAATGGAAGGCAGATCTCTGATATTCCGGAGCTAGAGCGGCACTTGCAGGATGTCCTCATGAGGTGGATTCTGTATAGTCGGACGGTGTACTCCGTGTAATACCCCGAATAAAATACACTTATATATATATATATATATCTGTGTGTGTGTGTGTGTGTGTGTGTGTGTGTGTGTGTGTATATATTCTATTAACTGAACTAAGTATAGACTTGAATTGATTAAGTAGATGTTTGAATCGGTGGAATGTACAATTGAAGTAAACATTGCCTAATATTTTGGATTAGGGTTAGGGTTAGGATTGCTAAACCTAGGGTTAGGAAACCTACTTCATGATTAGTGTTAGATGAGATTGATGAGATCTAATGGTCCTAAGTGAACCATGTGTTGATCTTCATGTAGAGATGAGAAGCACCATGAAGCTTCTAGGAATTTTTGTTAGTTGGCCCCTATCAACCCCAAACACCGGTGCTCTGATCTCCATCAGTCGCTACTCTTCCATCTCAAGTCTCATACAGTATTCCGGCCCGTGATCCACCTTCCAACGGTGCACAAGAAGACTACTATCTCTCGAGGTGGAAATAAATCAATCAGAATACTTGGCAAGTGGGTTGATAGTCCTAGGGTATCACAACCTAGACTAACTCCAAGCTATACTAGCTACGAGCTCACATACCACAAATCGACCATAACTATTCTCCCAATTTACTCATGTGTCCACCATGAGTACCAAGCACTAGAATCTCATATCAGTTCCAAATGAAGTGCTTAAATAGGGACAATCATCCAACATCTTAAAACTCAAATTAACTTAGTCATAAATCCTATAGCATGCAGAAAAATTTCATAATTTATGCTCCACTTATCGAAATCCAATAAAATTAGATTTTCTAGAAAGGTGGGAACCTCTACTACAAATTCCTAGTTAACTACGTTCTCAAATTCCTTATAGAACTCAAGTTTCCTGATTTCAAACACATGCTTGAAATCGAACAAGACAGGAGGTGGCTGAAACTTGTAACATTCATAACTTCCAAAATATAAATTGTAATTGCATGATATTACCCATTATGGAAAGCTAAGACTCTATACTACAAGTCTCTAGTTGACCATTTCTTCAAATTCAGCCATCTAGAAGCTATAAAAACCCTATATATTCTCAGCTGTACATTCTTCCATACAATTGCTGCATCTTGCCATCAACATAAAAACTTGCTCATTTGTCGGAATTACTCGATTCTAGATTCTATGAAAAGCTGGGAGTGTCTACAACAACTTCCTAGTTGAACACATTCTCAGATTCATCCATTAAGCCACTCTAAAATTCCAATTTTCTATCAGTATACACACAAGAAATGAGTTTCTTTTACAAAAATCAAGTCCTTCAATTTAGACTGGTTCTACCCCAATCTAAAAAAAATCATAACTTTTGTTTTTGAAATCTAAGACTCTCTACTACAAATCTCTAGTTTATCATTCTTCCAAATTCTTAACACATAATTTCATAATTAAATAAATTCACAGACTAGCTAACCTGAGCTAAACCTGAACCTGGTCTACTTTAAAATTCAATATAAATTCAACCAAAAGTCCAATACTCATGAAACTTTAGAATCAGTAACTAGACATATACAAGTCTAACATATTCGAAAATTGCATTAAGATTCAAAATACACAGGGAGTTATGGCTCTTCAAACTTAGCATAAAATTCCCTTATGTTTTCAGATAGGGTGTCGACCTCCCCATACAATTTATTTTTAAAACTCCATGAAATGTTATCTAACAATTCTAAACTTTTAGAACCATGTTTTAGACTCATACTAAAAAATACAGTAAAAATTTAATTACAAGATCATGCACGAAAAAGTAATAATGAATTACTGAACATCAATCCTAACACAGGGCAGATTCAGTTCTGATTTCGGACCAGTTGCAACCTCATAATTTTTTTGAGGTATGAAACGATCTCAGAAAAGTGGAAAATTTGAAACTATTGTTTTAGACACATACAAGAGTATCCAGTAAAAAATTTAGCTTTAAATACCCTACTATTTCTGAGTTATGATTTTTGGAATAACACCACTTTCTCACACAAATAGCAGTTTTCAGCTTGCTCTCTGTCCGAAATTGAAGTGATTTTCTAAGCTACTAACAAAACCAGAAAAATCTGATAAAATTCGAGGATACTCTAAACTCATCCTAGAACATGCCACAGAAATTTCATGATCAAATTCTAAGTCATTTGCATGGTAGGAATTCTTAAGCTACAACATCACATACACAAAGAAATGGAAATAACATGATTAGAGTTTGAGAACACCCACCCAAGCTTTTGAGTTTGGAAAGATGAAACCTTGCAACTTGCTCTAGCTTGCTTCTTCTCCTCCAAGCTCTAAAGAATACAAATGAAACTCTCTTTTTCTCTCTTCTCGCTTTTTGAACTAAGAAAATATGAGAAGAAAGAAATAGAGAGAATGGGTGAAGTGTTGGAGTTTTATAGCAAAAATGGGAGTAGGTGGAGGGTAAAGATTTGGAGGTGGGGATGAGTGTGATGGAGGGTATAGATTGAGTCAACTTAGTCCTAGGAAACTTCTTAGCAATTTCTTATGCTCATTTCTCCACCACAAACTTGGCAATTTGTCAGCCCTATGATCTCATCAAGATCCACCCAATCTCATTTCATCAATTCTCAATTAGAATTAAGGTTATTAACTCTAGGTTAGGTTTTCTGACCCTAGGTTAAAGTCAAAGAACTCTAACCGTAGGTTAAGCAAACTCTAACCCGAAATGAAAAACAATGTATGATTATTTACAATTCAAATTAATATGTATATTTATAGCAAAATATATTTAAATATTTAAATTATAAAATATACACGGTCGTATTCATATTCATAGCAATTATAGATCGTATATCATATACGATCCGATCAAATCAAGTGTGTGTGTGTGTATATATATATATATATATATATATATATAATTTACATACTTAAAAAAAGTTAATTTTAATTTATAAAAATATATGTTTATAAAAATCATTATTTTCCCGAAGATTGTCTTGTCAAAACAATCGGGGCAAATCCATAGTTTAATTGAGAACATATCCCGAATATACCTCATCGGGTTCAGAATATACAATATATCTGAAATTTCTCAATTAATACCAATAAACATTAGAAAAATATAAAATCGCGTGCAATACTCAGACGTGCACGGATTACAATGCAAAATAGTTATATGCTATTTTGCGGGGTGTTACAAAAATACTTCATCTTCAAAGGAACCCCCTAGTCCTTGCACAAAAAGACGAAACTGAACATGTGTTTCCATGACCCATACTACATGGGACTGACCCCCGCCTAGTTAAGTACCTTAACAATAAACTGGTGCAAGGGGAACCTGAGCCACGAGGGGAAAACGTAGAAAGGAAACATGCAAAATTCGGCTACCAACTCGTCTGTAGGACGAAGCATAGGATTAGGTATCCACAACTCATATTCGGTAGGTATGAAGAACAACTACCGAAGATACGGAAGAGCCTCGCCCGCTTAAAACATTCGGAATATTGTCTACCTCTATGACCTCTCGGCCAGGAGAGAGAGGCCGAAGTGAGGATTTCAGTAGTTCCCTAACATCATCCGGATATATCCTTACGGAAGGAGGTTCGAAGAAGGAAGGGGCACCCACTTCGTGCATATACGGATAGTCCAATCGACTAGCCCTCAACAAAGAATCCTAATCTACGGTTAGGACCTTTCTCTTCTTCGGCGGCCTATGAAACCCGGAGAGGATGTGACGAGATGACCATGTCCCGATCAACTGATCCCCTGGCAGGGAAATGCTACCAACCAAGATTTGTGTTCCTTGAAAGTTGTTTCTCCCTCTTTCCCCATCATGCTCCTCTCGAACTACGAGACCCTCGATGGGACGTACCTCCTCCGCCTTGGAAAGTGTAGGCAAGATCTGCTCTGAGAGGATGAAGATGCGAGCAGAGGCGGAGCAGCGACATCCAGACATTAAAAAAATACATACACAGTAGCATAGAGGCTGATAGAGCTCTAAATGGGAACTCAATGAAATCTGCTATAGAAATCCAGAGGGAAGCTCTGATGGCGGTAAGAGAATGTAAAAAGGAAGATGAGAAGGGGGAGAGATATATAGAGGGAAGTCTTTTGCCTCGAATTTCACAATGATGGCTTGGTAGGATTTGTGCCATTCGGATCTTTCCTCCAACGGCTCTAATGGGGTAGGATTTGTGTCATTTGTATCTTTCTAGCGACTCTAATGGATCCATGTAGCGGGATCCATGTCGTTCGTCGCCATCTTTTCTAGAGATGAGTGTGATACGCCATGAAAATCTCCTCGATTCGCTCATAGATGATGTGGCTCAATAGCAACCTGCCAATTGATTGTCCGAAAATATTGTAATCCCAAATGACATGGCCTAATAGGAACTAGTCCTTTGCTCGGATGCTCACACGTTTCATTCTCTAGGCCCACTCCTACTTGGGCTAGGGATCGGACAGTGACACATCATCCAACCCCCTCACGAGAATTTACATTTAAGGTTTGCTCCTACTGGTCCTCAGCTCGGACGATCACACGTCAATCTAGCCCCTCGTGAGAATTTCCTCTTTCAGGCATCGGCTCAGAGGTTCACATGTCATCTGAGCCCCTCACAGGAATTTTCATTCTCAGAGCTTGATCGCGTTAAGCCTCAGCTCGGACGTTCACTTGTCATTCGATCCCCTTGAGAGAAATTTTCACTCAGAATTCTAATATTGGGCCTCGGCTCAGACATACAAACATCATTCGAGCCCTCCTCATGAATTTTTTTTCTCGAAGATCACTCATACTGGGATTTAGCTCAGACTCTCACATGTCATTTGTGCCCCTCACAAGGGCTTTCGCCCATAGGGTTCATTCCTAATTTACCTCACCTTGGATGCTTAGACATCAAGCAACCCCTTCTAGAGAATTTTCTTCCCTCATATCCATTCCTAATAGGCTTCAGCTCGGACACTCACACGTCGTCGGAACGTCTCGCAAGAAATTCACAGATTTCCTCGAGAATCTCTGACCTTGCTTAGGTTGGTTTGGATGTGCAGACGTCATCTGAGGCCCTCATCAAAAATCTCCTACATCCTCAGTCCCTATGGGGGTTGGCTCAGATGTGCAGACATCATCCGAGCCCCTTGACTGGACATCCTACAGCCCTGGGCCCTGCCGGGGTCGGCTTGGACGTGCAGATGTCATCTGAGCCTCTCGTCAGATTTTTCCTACCTCCTCGGACCTTATGGCTGGATCTATTACACCTCCGGCTCCCTACATCCTCGGACCCCTACCAACTCGTCCTCCTTCCGCTGCAGACCCTAGGCCTTATACAGGCATACTTATTCTCAAAAACCCACATTCGTCAAAAGAGATACTACTCCCAGAAAGCTGCCACTTTCGACCTCCAGGAGTGGGGGGCTTATGATGTGGGTGAAAAACACCTTGTTCCAGGCCACACGATCCAAGCAAGCATGGATCTCAAAGCTCCTAAGGGCAATACAGTAGTTCTAAGTCGACAATAGACCCGCTGAATGCACATGGGCCTTCTTCATGCCTATCTACTCTTCTAGATCAGCCACTAGGGTCCACTTGCAGCCTAATTAGAGAACATCTCCTTTTAATCACAGTTGTCTAGGAAAAATCCCTCCCTAATCTGAGATTAGTCAACCGATTTGATTCCTCGGTCAGGGGGATGTGAACCAATCAGTGATTCTTTCTCTTCCAGCTCACCCTCCATTGTCTATAAATACATTTCGCCCTCCACGATATTGGGCTAATGAAAATTTCACTCTTTAAACCTAATTTTTACTTCTGGTTACTGACTTGATTGTCAGAAGATTTGTCGTCCGGATCACACCCGGTGTTTCAGGCTGTCCTTACAAGTTCTTCGGGGGTCGCCGATCATCACAACCACACTACAAAACATGAAGCCTATAATGACCTTTTTTTTGGGGGGGGGGGGGGGGGGGGGGGAGGGGCTATCCCGGTGCTTTTAAACGTCGGGATAGCCCGTAGCGGCGTTTATGGAAATGCTGTCATAGCAAGCATCAGGACAGATTGGGGTTCTATCCCGACATTTTTTAAGTCGACGCTGTAGCCCTATAGCTTCCCTAGTGTTTCAAAAACGTCGGGGTAGGTTTTTTTTTGCTTTTTAAAATCAATATTAGCTATCCCGACATTTTAAAACGTCGGGATAACTATTCTGATTTTTTTTTTTTTATGAATTATCTATCCCGACGTTTTTGTCACAACGCCAGGATAATGTTAATTTTTTTTTCTTTTTGGGTGTGTTCCCCATAAAAAACAATAAAACAACAATAACAACAAAAGGAAGAGGTAATATGACAACAGAATAAATTAAACCGAAAATGAAAACAATGAATCTAACAACAAGCCAAGCAGATTATTTTAATCTATTGATGGAGATGTATATGAAAGAGTTAGAATTTACATGCACAGAGAAATATTATTGCAAATGTTACATTATACTTGAGAAGTGACCCACATAAGAATTCACCTATTCTAGCCAAAATGTTTTCAGAAGTATCTGACCTATACCATAACTAACATCTCCACAGATACCATTTTTTTCACATAACAATAGATGGCAATGGCAAGGCACTACCATTGACATTGAACAGCAAAAACACAGAAGTATTAGCCCGTGTAATACTTAAGAAGCGCACCATAGGTACATGAAAAGTAAAAAATAACGAATAATTTTCTTGAAACAGGGGGCCAAATCAATGTTGACTTGTATGCCCTGAATGCATATCCAACAATGTTAACTCGCAGCAATTATCTTAAAATTTGTTTTCAACCTAGTTTATTAACACAATGTGTTAACTGGCAGTGTCAATTATTTTGAGAGATATATTTACCCTAGTTGTGTCTGCATGCATACATGTTTATATATGTATATATGCATATATGTACATATAGCGATAGCATGACACACCCGCACGCACACACACACACACACACACACACACACACACACACACACACAGAGTGTATATATATATATATATTGTAACGCCCCGGATCCCACTATCGGAAATCCGCGACGCAAACCAGAATCTTTTCCTTCGAATGCATCTCAACACAGTAATAACACAAAAATTTAAAAACTTCTTATTGCAAAATAAGTCATTACATCATCAAATACAATCATTATCTTGTTCTTGAACAAGGAAACAAATTACATTAAAGTATTACAAATAATATTTATAATAGCTACCGTCTTCCACCCAAACGGTAGTCAGCTGCTCTCTACTTGAACTCCATCGATTGGTCATGCTACTTTCCTGAGATGCGCCATGTAGCTCAAATCTTCCGCTGCGCTACTCTGATATCCCGGCACTTGCTCGAATGGTAGGTAGGTATATTGCTACTCCATTTGGATACCCTCCTTGTCTTGAGTCCTCCGTACTTGCGACCCGGTATCCAGCACCTAATTGAGTGTGCACGTCAGTACATATACTGACACAATGCTGATCAGGAAACATCAATCTCCAACTAGCAGTCACAATCAACCTTTGAATGAAAACGGAAATGTGCATCCTCATTTCCTAGTGCCAATGTACGTCATGACCTGAAGTCTAATGCATAGTACACAATGTATAGAAAATAGATGCACTTAGTCTAATGTCAGCAAGACTTTGGACACACATGCATCTCATACTACATACGCTCCAAATCAAGTCTTCTTCTCCAGTTCTAGGGTTTTGAACCCTTACCATGCAATGCATTCTACTATTGTACACTTCCTGTTCCCGATAAGTACACATGGTTGAGGAGCTTATAAAATTTCGGGGTATTCCATTTTGTCACTAATAGCCGGCACACCGGACCTCTCTCAAAGGTCGTGAAGAACTTACAGATACACCGCAGCATACCCACTGTGCCGAAGATTCATGAGACCACGACCCCATGGTCCATTCGTGTCCACCAACATAGGACAAAGGAACATCCCGTTCTTATCAAGGTACTCCGGGACTTAACAGAGCGAGATACGGCTCTTGTGTTCTTAACCAGTGAAAAGACACAACCCGTATCTTTTTGACAGGAAGAGACAACCCTGGTTATCACAGCCTGGTGTAGGCCTCTTAGAGCAAATCAGATTATAGGGAATCACCCCTAATAAAAACTTGGCCTTTAAGCGAAAAGTAAAGAGAACTTAATTAATAACAGTTACTAAAGATATGATTTTCAATCAAATTATACACGGTATTTAACAATTGTTGATCCCTAACTGTTCAGTCAAATTAATAACCCGGCGAGTCGATACTCATCGACTGCCATACCCCGACGAGTGGATACTCAGCGAGTGATACATCGACACCCAAGAATTCTTTTTACCGACAATTACTTACAAACATGACACCCAACTATTGACAGACAAAGGCTATGAAACACAAGTAAACATACTCAAAATGTGATAAGATCAATATCGTGAGTATAGCAATGCTACAAGTTCCCAAATCGATAACTTGGAGTAAAGAAAATAAACTTTCTACTTAAAGGCCTAGATCTACCCTGATATTAGAAAATCCATAACTTCTAATCCACGTTCTGGAATTGCATGAATTGATACTTTTTGGGAAGCTAAGAATACCTACTTCAATTCTCTAGTTGATCATTTTCTTAGATTCCAATAACACAGTTCCAGAAATCCACAAGTTTTACTGTTATGTCAAAACAATGTTTTCTGAATTCTATATCGACTTTACACACAACTCCTGAACTTAGAAAACTCATAACTACCGAAATACAATATGGAATTGCATGATCTTACCCATTCTGGAAAGCTAAAACTCAATGCTACAAGTCTCTAATTAATCATTTCTTCATATTAAGCCATCTAGATGCTATAAAATCCATATATGTCCTCAGTTGTACACTTCTTCAATGCATTTGTTGCATCTTGCAAATGACATAAAAACTTGTTTACTTATCGGAATTACACGATCATGGATTTTATAGAAAGCTGGGAGTGTCTACTAAAACTTCCCAGTGATCACATCCTCAAATTCATTCATTAAAATACTGGAAACCCCTTATTTCTCACCAGGTGTACATAGGAAATGAGTTACTCTACAAAACAAGGTCTTTTTAGAAAGACTATTTCTGTCCCACACTTAGAAAAATCATATCTTCCAAACCACAAATTGAAATTGCATGATTCAAGATGTTTTCGAAATCTAAGACTCTCTACTACAAGTCTCTAGTTGATCATTTCTGCAGATTCTAAACATATAATTTTAGAATTTCACAAGTTCACAGCCTAACTAACTCAGAGCTGAAACTGAACATAGTCCAGTCAAAGTTCAATATCCATTCAACCATAAGTCCAATACTTATGAAATTTTAGATTCAGTACCTAGACATATACAAGTCTAACATATTCAAAAGTTTCATCTATATTCATATCACACAGAGAGTTATAGCTTTCTAAACGAAGCATAAAAATTCCTTCTGTTTTCAAACAGGGTGTCTACCACCTTTTACAAACTATTTTTAAAACCCCATAAAATTTTATCTGTCAATTCTGAAATTTTAGAAACATGATCAAGACTCACACCACATACTACAGTAAAAGTTCATTGCAAGATTATGCACCAATAAGTAGCTATGAATCATTGAACTTCAATTCTAAAACATAGCAGAACCAGCTTTTGGTTGTGGACCAGTTGCCAACCTATATTTTTTTGAAATACAAACGAACTCAGAAAAAGGTGAAATTTGACAGTGTTGTTGTTAACACATTCAAGAACCCCTAGAAAAAATTTGGGCTTAAAAGTCCTAACCAATTCCGAGATATCATTTTAGTAAGAGCACACAAGTTTTCATAAACCCAGCAGTTTCCTACCACTCACTGCTCCGAAATTAAATAATTTATTGAGCTACTAAATGAACACCAAATATTGTGAAAAAAATCAAGTATGCTCTAGACTTATAGTAGAACATACCCTAAAAATTTCAGTTAAAGTTTCTAAGCCAAATGTACGATAGAAATTCTTAAGCTCACAACATCACATTCAAGTTCTTTCATGTCATCTAGGTTTAAAATTGTACTCAATAATCAAACTCAACAAATATTCATGCATGGCAACATGTTACTATCTTTTCACTCCTACTCACAAAAATCATATATATATATATATATATATATATATATATATATATATATATATATATATATATATATATATATATATATATAGAGAGAGAGAGAGAGAGAGAGAGAGAGAGAGAGAGAGAGAGAGCCCCTACCATTCCATGTAGAGAAAATAATCCTAGCTTCAAGATTGCTTCCTCCTCCAAGCTCCCTCCTCTTAAACTTGAATTCATATAACAAAGAGTAGATATTATTGGCTAATACTCACTCCCTTTTCCTTCTCCTACTTCCTCTCTTTCTCTCCCTTTTTTTTGAACTAATAAAGCATGAGAAGAAAAAAATAAAGCATGAGAAGAAGAAATAGAGTAATGGGTGAAGTGTTTGGAGCTTTATAGGAAAATGGGAGTGAGGGTTTGGGGTTGGCCAGCGACTATTGATGGAGGGTGAGTATTAGGTGGTGAGGGGTAAGTGTGATGGGTGGTGGAGATGAAAGCCGACATACACATTGCCTAGAACATTCTTGGTCCTTCTCATTTCTACACGAAGATCACACATGGGTGAAAGTTGGCCCTTGGATCTCATCAATAATCAACCTAACACTAATCATGAGGTAGGGTTCCTAACCCTAGGTTAGGGTTCTAAACCTAGGTTTGGCAACCCTAACCCTAACCCTAATGCATATTATTAGGCAATGTTTACTTCAATCGTATATTCAATTGATTCAACCATATACCTAAACAGTTCAAGTTAATATTTGATATCCATAGAAAATATATATTCAAATATTTAAATTATAGACTATATATGGTCATATTCACATTTAAAACAATTATAGATCGTATATCATATACGATCCAATAAAATCCAATCATATATATATATAGATATTTATCTATATACTTAAAATTAAGATAATTTGTATTTATAAAATATATGTTTATAAAATTTATTATTTTTCCGAAGATTGTCTTTTCTAAAATAATCGGGGCAAATCCACAGTTTAATTGAGAAGTTATCACGAGTTTTTCTCATCGGTTCAGAGTAACTAATATATCTGAAATTTCTCAATTAAAATTAATTACTATTAGAAAAATATATAATCACGTTCAATTTTTAACTATGCACGGATTACAATGAAAAATAGTTATATGCTATTTTGCGGGGTGTTACATACTCCTTCCTTAGAATCATTCTGTCCTCAGAACGACGGTTACGGAAAGGAAAACAGAACACTAATATCAATGGTTATGAGAAATTTCCTTGAACCATCTCCAGTTTCTCAAGTGACACCCTCGACAAACTGGTCTTCTATACAAGCAAAGTGGTCGTCCTCCGGTCTTCTGGATAGATCGACCATGAATTTGATACTGGAATTCTTCTGTTTCTGCTCTGGAGTAGACGATCGCCACTATAGTCATCGGTTCTTGACCTTAATTTGTGAGTATCTTGTGGTACCTGTAACATCAGAACACGATATTAGTGCCATTTAACTTCGTTCTTTACTCGCTAATGATGTTGATCCATGCCTTGATTGCAATCCCTGCCAGGTGGTGACCACTCCCTCCTTAGAAAGGACGAAGTCACAAATTTCTGCTCTGTTCTTCTAGTAATGACCGTATAATGATTTTGCTGAATGTTTGACGTGGGCATCCAATGTTTGGCCCGATTTCTTCCTTTGTGTGCTTCTGGCGGTTGCTTGATCATAAGCTAATCACGGAGAACTCTGCAGCTTCTGGAAAATTACTGAGTTGGTCGTCGACAATTCCTTCCTCGAGTCTAGACATAATTCATTCCCGGCGATGGCGCCTGGATCCTGTTATCTTCCTCCAGTTGCCGTCCCCTGGTATACAACGAATCTTAGTCTCGATGTTGAGTTTGTCGATGCGGCTTTACTGTTTTTCCTCACTTCTTGTACTAGAATTCGCCCTCATTTGTCGGTCGCTACAGACTCGCTTCCTTCACATCAGGTTACAAATGTGCTTTCTCGACTTCTTGTTGTAGGTTTGCCTCTAATAATGTCTGGTTGCCGTTGTAGTCCTCAACATCTAGTTGCGCCACAATTGCAAAATCAAATTAATCATCCAAAAAGTAGTGCACCGAGAATTTCCCGAAACACAATGTCATTCATAGATAAGTAGAACATTTGGAGTACTTGGTATCTTACATATTACTTGTCTATCGATACATACCATTACATGGCCAGTCCACATAGTATTCATATTTTATTACAGATTTCCTTCTACCGGCTTGATGAGCAAGCCCCTTGTAATTGTGGGCAATTTGGGTAGATATGCCCCATCTTTCCTGTCACTCCCCGCTTCCCAAAAATACGGAGTACGAGCACGTAACAAAAGCCCAGCGAATGATTTTCATCATCCATAAGCTGTTCAGAAATCTTTACAATATCTCACAAAATAATCAGAGTCGGAAGCCAGAAAAGTCAACCACATGCACATATGAACCAAATACCAACAAGAATACTTGAAATAAAATATATTAATCTCAAATAGTCATGATCTGAAATACACAAATAATCCTGGGTCACATCGCCCAAATACAAGAATAAATCCAAGTCTCAAAATATAATTATTGTTCAAGCAAGATACAAGAAATGGTATAATAAAATGCAGCACTAATACTTCATGTAACCGATACCATCTGGAACCTGTATTCAACGAATGCAGGAAAGAGGGAAAGAGAAAAACAAGTACCCGTCAATTGCAAGTTGCGGGTCACAAATAATGTAGGATACAAGCATATGGGGAAAAACTAACTAATAACAGGGCAGTCAACTAGCATGGTATACTAACAGTACAGTTGTTTTATGTCAAAGGCAGTGTCATAAGGTAACTAACAGTCTCTAGTAACAGTAAGCTCAGTATATCAGTGAATCAGGATAATAATATATCAGTATCAGTCCAACAGTCTCAGTACCTCAGTCTCAGTCTAACAGTATCAATCTAACAGTCTCAGTTTATGTTCTGACCGTCTTGTGTGATTACTATCTAGGTAGCACTTCATGCGCCATACTTTTATCACATGGTTGCTACATTCAAAACAATTGCATTTATAGATTTCGTAGGGGATCATATAGGGCAAAGTACTTAGGTATCAGTAGCAGTAACAGTTCGAACCTAGTGGTCCGCCTCCGAGTACACCTTCCTATAGGGAAGTGTGCAGTCAGGTAATCAGTAACAGTAACAGTTCGAACCTAGTGGTCCGCCTCCGAGTACATCTTCCTCTAGGGAAGCATGTAGTCAGGTAATCAGTAACAGTAACAGTTCGAACCCATTGGTCCGCCTCCAAGTACACGTTTCTATGCTTTCCCTTTACTAGAACTTTCCCATAAATCCCGGCTTGATTACTTTTATTATGGTTATTAAACAGACACAAATGTGTACGAAATAGTGTCAAACTAACATGGTATGATCAGTATTAGGTTCAGGAAAACAAATCAGCGTGCATAAATAATATATAGTCACATAAACGAGCAAAACAGTGTATGTTTATAATCAGGACAGCACGACCAGTCAGTACTAAAACAGCGATCCTGAACTCTAAAGAAATGCAAACCTAGATCCGTCAAAGGATCTGGAAACTAGACATCCACACAAATCCAACGCATATAAATAATTTACATACTAGTTCACAACAATTCAGCTCAAAACAAGTTCGAAGACAGAAAACATGTTCAGTCAGAAATCAGGAAACCAAATTCAAGAGCATGAAAACAGTATAAAAACACTTTGAATAAATCCACGAAAAATCTGGGGTATTTCCCTATATGTCTAGAGTTAAAATAATAAGTTTCATAATATTCTAGTAAGTATTGATTAGTCATCAAAAATAAGAAGCAACACAAAAACATAGTTTTGACGAATCTGGAATTCTCAACACTGCTGTACGAAAACTAGGATACCTCGCAATCAGTGAATCGAAATCCAATTCTGCCAAAACGACATGAAAATAGATGAAATTTTCTAGCTTTCACATTTCACAAAATAATTTCATACAGTATAAGGAATTATAGGAAAAACAGAGTTCTTTACTAAACAGCGTGCAAATTACAACATAAGTAAAATTTAGAAAAGAATATGAAATACCACATAAAACTCATCTTTAAAATCCATCAAAAATCTGGGTAGTCCCTAATATCATAAGGAAACACTGAGCAAAATATTATACCAAGATATTATGTATAGAATAGTTCTTGAAAATAATTTGTTAACAAAATTGACCCAAAACAGAATCTGGAATCTATCGACACGCCTGTACCAAAACATTCATAACTCAGTCATACAAAATCCAAATCAAGTTAAACAAGTGGGGTTTGAAAATAGACAAAATTATCTAAAATCCATCTTTTATTTTGGAGTTAAGATTCCGACTGTAGCATGGACTAAAACAGCAAACAACACAGAACAAGCCGCAAATACAGATTTCACACCTCTAACCTAGAACATCATAACTTCATGAATATTGATCCAAACTCAACCAAACTTGAAATATAACCTACCAAACATATAAACATCATGATTTAGGATTTCTAACATGTCCACACCTATTATTTTCACATGGGCATTCAATCAAACACAACTCATGCAATAATCACATACATGCATCAAGATCAAGTTTTGGGTATAACCAATGTTATTATCCTATCAAGCTTGGTGTCATTAGTCATCTATGGGCAATTTATCAAAATAGAGAAAAAACCCATCAAGAAAAACACAAATTTTTTTTTGGTTGTCTCTAGACCCAATTATACTAGATGTGGACTTTTTGACTTGTATCAACCTAAGGAATTTTAGTACAAGTTACTTGCCTTGTTATGGAGTTGAATACGATGCAAATAGCCCTAGGAGAAAAACCCACAAACGAATCCTCTCCAAACACGAATCCAAGCAAACTTGAGCAAAAACCTCCACACGAACAATTCCACCAAAAGAAAAATGATCCAAGATGGATGATGACAATAGTGGCTTGCGGGGTGGCATAAGCAAAAAGGAGGGAGGCCGGGGGTTATTAGGTGGAGGCTAGGATTTAGGATTAGGGTTTAGGGAGAGAGGGAGATGAGAGATATATATATAAGGAGATTAGGATTAATAGGTAATTAGGAGTAGTAGTAGGATTTGTTTAATGGGTATGGATAATGATTAATTTCACATGATAACAAATATGATTTAAATAAAATATCAAATCGAATGGATAAAGTAATAAATAAAAGTAGGATTATATATCAAAATATATATTGATCTACAAGATAGAAATTGATTGAAATAGTACAAATAAAAATATCAATAGAAATAGATTTTTAAATCAACAATCAAGAGTAAAAGATAAAATAACACGAATAACAAAAATAATAATAATAATAATAATAATAATAATAATAATAATAATAATAATAATAATAATCATAAACATAAACATAAACATAATAATCCAAAGCATAATAAAAATATTTGTATTCTAAAAAAATATCGTTGGGAACTAGTTATAAATAAACTATTGATTAAAAATAGGTTTTAACAGAAGGTCTTAATAATACATTTTAACAAAGAATTTGAAAGCAGAAAAATTAATTTACAAAAATTTTAAATATAGAAAAATACACAAAAAATACGGGTTTGGGGAAACAGGAGTTACATTTCCGCAGCTGAAACATGTAACCCTATTCTTTGGGCATTGTGACTTTAATGTCCCTACTCACCGCAAAGATAACATTCTACCAATTTAGATGCTCTCGCACTGGCGTTGGTCTTTTTCAGCTTCTAGTTCGAGTTGTGTCCTATCTTCCCACAGTTGTAATATTTCTTGGTTGTAATTGCCTTCTTGGAGCGTTTTCCCTGAGAACATTTGGTTCCTTTCCCAGCTCTCCTTGGCTTGATGGTCTTCTCAGCAGTTCTTGGCTTGGTGTCTACCTGGAGTTCCCACCAACGATCATGTAAGCATGTCATATGGGATTGAAGTTGCTTTTGCTCATTCTTTAGATGTGCAATCTGCTGCTCGGCATGGCGAACCTCCTTATCCTTACTTTCCTTCAGCATTTTCATTCCCATATATATGTCAGTTATTATCTGCTGCTCCACGGTTGGGCTTGATGATGGTAGAGGTGAGTCTTTTTTCATTTTCGTCCTGCTGTAGTACTTCCATCATTTCTTCCTCCACTGTCATCGGTCCCTTTTTAGGTATTGGTTCATCTGCTGCTAGTGACACATCATAGATGAAGATATCTTCAAACACCAACCTACAAAACATATATAGGTTTTAGTTCCGGATAGAGAGGAATCACAGACATATATTGTACTGTCCGAACGTAAACCTGCCTCTAACTGGCATTTTAAGGTTTAATTTCCTACGATGTTAGATTACAATTCCAAGTCAGCTCTGATACCACTTATGTTACCGAAAATCTATGACACAAAATATAATCTTTTTCTTTGAATGCATCTCAACACAGTAATAATACGGAAATTTAAAAACTTTTTATTGCCAAATAAGTCATTATATCATCAAATACAATCATTATCTTGTTCTTGAACAAGGAATACAAATTACATTAAAGTATTACAAATACTATTTGTAATAGCTACCGTCTTCCGCCCAGATCGGTAGTCAGCTGCTCTCTACTGGAACTCCATTCAGTGGTCATGCTACTTTCCTGAGATGCGCCCTGTAACTCGAATCTTTCGCTGCGCTATTATGATATCCCAACACCTGCTTGAATGGTAGGTAGGTATATTACTACTACATGTGGAAGCCCTGCTTGTCTTGAGTCCTCCGTACTCGCGACCCGGTATCAAAAACCTAATTGAGTGGGCATGTCAGTACATATACTAACACAATGCTGATAAGCAAACATCGATCTTTACCTAACGGTCACAATCTGTCTTTGAATGAAAACAGAAACGGGCATCCTCATTTCCTAGAGCCAGTGTATGCCATGACCTGAAGTCTAATGCATATTACACAATGTACCGAAAACAGATGCACTTAGTCTAATGTCAGCAAGACTTTGGACACGCATGCATCCCATACTACATACGCTCCAAATCAAACCGTCTTCTTCAGTTCCATGGTTTTGAACCCTCACCATGCAATGCATTCTACTATTGTACACTTCCCGTTTCTGATAAGTACACATGATTGAGAAGGTTATAGAATTTTGGGGTATTCCAGTTTTTCACTAATTGCCGGCACACCGGACCCCTCTCAAAAGCCATGACGAACTTACATATACACCGCAGCATACCCATTGCGTCGAAGATCCACGAGTTCGTAGCCCCATGGCCCATTCGTGTCCACCAACATAGAACAAAGGAACATCCTGTTCGTATCAAGGTTCCCCAGGAATTAACATAGCGAGATACGGCTCCCATGTTCTTAACCAGTGAAAAGACACAGCTTGTATCCATTTGACCAGAAGATACAACCCTGGTTATCACCGCCTAGTGCTGGCCTCTTAGAGCAAATCGAATTGTAGGGAATCACCCATAATACCAACTTGGTCTTTAAGCAAAAAGTAAAGAGAACTTAATTAATAACAGTTACTAAAAATATGTTTTTCAATAAAATTATACACGGTGTTTAACAATAGTTGATCCCTAACTGGACTTTCAAATTAATAACCCAGCGAGTCAATACTCATCGGCTAACATACCCCTATTGGTCCTCGACCAAATCCTCGGCCCATGACCCTCAGCGAGTGATACAGGGTGCCCAAGAATTCCTTTTACCGGCAGTTACTTACAAACATGACACCCAACTATTGACAGACCAAGGCTTTCAAACACAAATAAACATACTTAAAACGTGATAAAATCAATATCTTGAGTATAGCAATACTACAAGTTCCCAAATCCATAACATGGAGTAAAGTAAAATAAACACTCTACTTAAAGGCCTAGATCTACCCTGATATTAGAAAAATCATATCTTCTAATCCACGTTCTGAAAAATAATGAATTGATACTTTTTGGGAAGCTAAGAATGCTTACTTCAATTCTCTAGTTGATCATTTTGAAAGATTCCAATCACACAGTTCCAGAAATCCACAAGTTTTACTGTTAACTCAAAACAATGTTTACCCAATTCTATATCAACTTTAAACACAACTCCTAAACTTAGAAGACTCATAACTTCCGAAATACAATTTAAAATTGCATGATCTTACCCATTCTGGAAAGCTAAGACTTGATGCTACAAGTCTAGTTAACCATTCCAACAAATTCATTCATCTAGACGCTATAAAATCTCTATTGGTCCTCAGCTATACACTTCTTCAATGCATTTGCTGCATCTTGCTAATGACATAAAAACTTGCTCACCTATTGGAATTACACGATTTTGGATTCTATAGAAAGCTGGGAGTGTCTACTACAACTTCCGAGTTGATCACATCCTCAAATTCATTCATTAAAATAGGAAAACTCTTATTTCTCACTAGGTGTACACAGGAAATGAGTTACTCTACAAAACAATGTCTTTTTAGTAAGACTGGTTTTGTCCCACACTTAGAAAAATCATATCTTCCAAACCACAAATTGAAATTGCATGATTCAAGATGTTTTCGAAATCTAAGATTCTCTACTACAAGTCTCTAGTTGATCATTTCTGCAGATTCTAAACATATAATTTTAGAATTTCACAAGTTCACATCCTAACTAACTCATAGCTAAAACTGAACATAGTCCAGTCAAAATTCAATATCAATTCAACCATAAGTTCAATACTTATGAAATTTTAGATTCAGTAACTAGACATATACAAGTCTAACATATTAAAAAAATACATCGAGGTTCGTAACAAACAGAGAGTTATAGCTTTTTAAACTCAGCATAAAAATTCCTTCTGTTTTCAGACAGGGTGTCTACCTCCTTTTACAAACTATTTTTAAAGCCCCATCGCATGTTAACAATCAATTCTGAAAATTTATAAACAAGAACTAAACTCACACCACATACTACAGTACAAATTTCATTGCAAGATTATGTACCAATAAGTAGTTATGAATCATTGAACTTCAATTCTAAAACATGCATAACCAGCTTTTGGTTCTGGACCAGTTGCCAACCTATTTTTTTTGGAAGTATCAAACGAACTCAGAAAAAGGTGAAATTTGAAACTGTGGTTGTTAACACATTCAAGAACTCCTAGAAAAAATTTGGGCTTAAAAAGCTCTACAAATTTCGAGATATGATTTTTGGAAAAGCACACAAGTTTTCATAAAGCTAGTAGTTTCCTACTGCTCACTGCTACGAAATTAAATAATTGTTTGCACAACTAAATGAGCCCTAAATATTGTGAAAAAAATCAAGTATGCTCTAAACTCATAGTAGAACAGACCCTAAACATTCCAGTTCAAGATTCTAAACCATTTCTAAGATAGAAAAATCCTAAGCTCACAACATCACATGCAAGTTCTTTCATGTCATCTGGGTTTAAAATTGTACTCAATAATCAAACTCAAGATGTGAAACTCAAAAAATATTCATGCATGTCAACAAGCTACTATCTTTTTACTCCTACTCACAAGAATCATATAAAAAAAAAATAGTGTTTAGAGAACTCCCACCATTCCAAGTGGAGAAAATGATCCTAGCTTCAAGATTGCTTCCTCCTCCAAGCTCCCTCCTCTTGAACTTGAATTCCAACAACAAAGAGTAGATATTATTGGCTAATACTCACTCTCTATTCCTTCCACTACTTCTTCCCTTTCTCTTCCCTTTTTTTGAACTAAGAAAGCATGAGAAGAAGAAAATAGAGAAATGGGTGAAGTGCTGGAGCTTTATAACAAAATGGGAGTGAGGGTTTGGGGTTGGCCGGCCACTATTGATGGAGGGTGAGGATTAAGTGGTGAGGGGTGAGTGTGATGGGTGGTGGAGATGAGGGCCAACACAAACAATGCCTAGAACATTCTTGGACCTTCTCATTTCTAGAAGAAGATCACATATGGGTGAAAGTTGACCCTTGGATCTCATCAACAATCAAACTAACACTAATCATGAGGTAGGGTTCCTAACCCTCGGTTTGAGTTCTAAACCTAGGCTAGGCAACCCTAACCCTAAACCTAATGCATATTATTAGGCAATGTTTACTTCAATCGTATATTCAACCGATTCAACCATATACCTAAACAATTCAAGTTAATATTTGATATCCATGGAAAATATATATTCAAATATTTAAATTATTGACTATATACTGTCATATTCACAATCAAAACAATTTTAGATCGTATATGAATCCAATCAAATATATATATAGATATCTATCTACATACTTAAAATTAAGATAATTTGAATTTATAAAATATATGTTTATAAAAATTATTATTTTTCCCGAAGATTGTCTTTTTAAAACAATCATGGCAAATCCACAGTTTAATAGAGAAGATAAACTGAGTCTTTCTCATCGGTTCAGGGTAACTATTATATCGGAAATTTCTCAATTAAAACTTATAATTATTAGAAAAATATATAATCGCGTGCAATTCTCAACTGTGCACGGATTATAATGAAAAATAATTATATGCTATTGTGTAGGGTGTTACATTACTTTCTCCTTAGAATCATTCTGTCCTCAGAACGATGCTAGCAGAGAGGAAAACAGAACACAGATATCAATGTCTATGAGAGATTTCCCTGAACCATCTCCAATTTCTCGAGTGACACCCTCGATAAGTTGAACATTCGGAGTACAAGGTATCTTACATATTACTTGTCTATAGATACATACCATTACATGGCCAGTCCACATAGTATTTATATTTTATTACAGATTTCCTGCTACTGGCTTGATGAGCAAGCCCCTTGTAGTTATGAGCAATTTGGCTAGATATGCCCCATCTTTCCGCAGCTGAAACATGTAACCTTATTCTTTCGGCATTGTGACTTATATTGTCCATGCTCACCACAAAGATAACATTATACCAATTTAGACGCTCCTGCACTGGCATTGGTTTTTTCATCTTCTGTTACGAGTTGTGTCCTATCTTTCCACATTTGTAATATTTCTTCATTTTAATTGCCTTCTTGCAGCATTTTCCCTTAGAACATTTGGTTCCTTTCCCAGCTCTCCTTGGCTTGATAGTCTTCTCAGCAATTCTTGGCTTTGTGTCTTCCTGGAGTTCCCACCAACAATCTTGTAAGTGTGTCATATGGGATTGAAGTTGCACTTGCTTTTTCTTTAGTTGTGCAATCTGCTGCTCGGTCTGACGAACCTCCTTGTCCTTGATTTCCTTCAGCATTTTCATTCTCAGATATATGTCGGCTATTATCTGCTGCTCCACGGTTGTGCTTGATGATGGTGGAGGTGAGTCGTTCATTTTTGTCCTGCTGTAGTACATCCTTCATTTCTTCCTCCACTGTCATCGGTCTCTTTGTAGGTATTTGTTCATATTCTACTACTGACATATCATTGATGAAGATGTCTTCGAACACCATCCTGCAAAACATACGCAGGTTTTAGGTCCGGTTAGAGAGGAATCACAGACATATATTGTACTATCTGAACGTAAACCTGCCTTTAACTGGCAATTTTAGTTTTAAATTCCGACGGTGTTAGATTAAAATTCGAAGTCAGCTCTTATACCACTTCTGTAATGCCCCAGATCCCACTATCGGAAATCCATGATACAAACCAGAATCTTTTCCTTCGAATGCATCTCAACACAGTAATAACATGAAAATTTAAAATCTTTTTATTGCCAAATAAGTCATTACATCATCAAATACAATCATTATCTTATTCTTGAATAAGGAATACAAATTACATTAAAGTATTACAAATACTATTTGTAGTAGCTACCGTCTTCCACCGAGAACGGGAGTCAGCTGCTCTCTACTGGAACTCCATCGAGTGGTCATGCTACTTTCCTGCGATGCGCCCTATAGCTCGAATCTTCCGCTGTGCTACTGTGATATCTCTGCACCTGCTTTAAAGGTAGGTAGGTATATTGCGACTCCATTTGGATGCCTTTCTTGTCATGAGTCCTCCGTACTCGTGTCCCGGTATCCAGCACCTAATTGAATGGGCACGTTAGTACATATACTGACGCAATGCCAATAGGGAAACAAGGATCTCAACCTAGCAGTCACAATCTGTCTTTGAATAAAAATAGAAACGAGCATTCTCATTTCCTAGTGCCAGTGTATGATATGACCTGATGCATAGTACACAATGTACAGAAAACAGATACACTTAGTCTAATGTCAGCATGACTTTGGACACGCATGCATCCCATACTACTTATGCTCCAAATCAAGCTGTCTTCTCCAGTTCTCGAAATTTTTACACCCTCGCCATGCAATGCATTCTACTATTGTACACTTCTTGTTTCCGATAAGTACACATGATTGAGGAGGTTATAAAATTTCAGGGTATTCCCATTTTTCACTAATAGCCGGCACACTGGACATCTCTAAAAAACCGTGACGAACTTACTGATACACCGCAACATACCCATTGCGCCGAAGATCCACGAGTCCGCAGCCACATGGCCCGTTCGTGTCCACCAACATAGAACAAAGGAATATCCCATTCTTATCAAGGTACCCCGGGAATTAATAGAGCAAGATACGGCTCCCGTGTTCTTCACCAGTGAAAAGACACAACCCATATCTTTTTGACAGGAAGATACAATCCAGGTTATCACCGCGTAGTGCTGGCCTCTTAGAGAAAATCGGATTGTAGGAATCACCCATAATACCAACTTGGTCTTTAAGCGAAAAGTAAAGAGAACTTAATTAATAATAGTTACTAAAAATATGTTTTTCACTCAAATTATACACGGTGATTAACAATAGTTGTTCCCTTACAGGTATGTCAAATTAATAACCTAGCGAGTCGATACTCATCGGCTGCCATATCCTTGTTGATCCTCGACTAAATCCTCGGCCCGTGACCCTCAGCGAGTGATACAGCAGCGCCCAAGAATTCCTTTTAACGGCAGTTACATACAAACATGACACCCAACTATTGACAGACCAAGGCTGTCAAACACAAGTAAACATACTCAAAACATGATAAAATCAATATCTTGAATATAGTAATGCTACAAGTTTCTAAATCCATAACTTGGAGTAAAGTAAAATAAACACTCTACTTAAAGGCCTAGATCTGCCCTGATATTAGAAAAATCATAACTTCTAATCCACCTTCTAGAATTGCATGAATTGATACTTTTTGGGAAGCTAAGAATGCCTACTTCAATTCTCTAGTTGATCATTTTCTCAAATTCCAATCACAGTTCTAGAAATTCACAAGTTTTACAGTTAAGTCAAAACAAAGTTTACTTAGTTCTATATCTTCTTTAAACACAACTCCTGAACTTAGAAAACTCATAACTTCTGAAATACAATTTGGAATTGCATGATCTTACCCATTATGGAAAGCTAAGACTCTATGATACAAGTCTAGTTAACCATTCCTTCAGATTCAGCCATCTAGATGCTATAAAATCCCTTTCTATCCTTAGTTGTACACTTCTTCAGTGCATTTGCTGCATCTTGCCAACGACATAAAAACTTCCTCACTTATCGGAATTTCGCGATCTTAGATTCTATAGAAAGCTGGGAGTGTCTACTACAACTTTCCAGTTGATCACATCCTCAAATTCATTCATTAAAATACTGGAAAACTCATATTTCTCACCAGTTGTACACAGGAAATGAGTTACTCTACGAAACAATGTCTTTTTAGTAAGACTGGTTCTGTCCCAAACTTAGAAAAATCATATCTTTCAAACCACAAACTGAAATTGCATGATTCAAGTTTTTTTTTGGAAATCTAAGACTCACTACTACAAGTCTCTATTTGATCATTTCAGCAAATTTTAAACATACAATTCCATAATTTCAGAAGTTCACGGCCTAACTAACTCAGAGCTAAAACTGAACATAGTCCAGTCAAAATTCCATATACAAGTCCAACACTTACGAAATTTTAGATTCAGTAACTAAACATATACAAGTCTCACATATTCAAAAATTGCATCTAGATTCATAACACACACAGAGTTATAGCTTTTTGAACTCAGTATAAAAATTCTTCTGTTTTCAGACAGGGTGTCTACCTCCTTTTACAAACTATTTTTAAAACCTCTTCACATGTTAACTATAAATTCTAAAAATTTATAAACAAGACCTAGACACACCACATACTATAGTAAAAATTTCAATGGAAGATTATGCACCAATAAGTAGTTATGAATCATTAAACTTCAATTCTAAAACAGAGCAGAACTAGCTTTCGGTTATGGACTAGTTGCCAACCTATATTTTTTTTGAAGTGTCAAACGAACTCAGAAAAGGTGAAATTTGAAACTGTGGTTGCTAACACATTCAAGAGCCCCTAGTAATAATTTGGGCTTAAAAAGCTCTACCAATTCCGAGATATGATTTTCTGAAGAGCACACAAGTTTTCATAAACCCAGCAGTTTCCTACTGCACAGTGCTAAAAAATAATTGTTTGAGCTACTAAATGAACCTCAAATATTGTGAAAAAAGTCAAGTATTCTCTACACTCATAGTAGAACATACCCTAAACATTCCAGTTCAAGATTCTAAGCCATTTGTGAGATAGTAAAATCCTAAGCTCACAACATCACATGCAAGTTCTTTCATGTCATCTGGGTATAAAATTGTACTCAATAATCAAACTCAAAATGTGATACCCAACAAATATTCATGCATGTCAACAAGATACTATCTTTTTACTCCTACTCACAAGAATCATATAAAAAAAATATAGTTTAGAGAACTCCCACCATTCCAAGTAGAGAAAATGATCCTAGCTTCAAGATTGCTTCCTCCTCCAAGCTCCCTCCTCTTGAACTTGAATTCCTACAACAAAGAGTAGATATTCTTGGCTAATACTCACTGTCTTTTCCTTCTCCAACTTCATTTCTTTCTCTCCCCCTTTTTTTTGAACTAAGAAAGCATGAGAAGAAGAAAATAAAGTGTGGGAAGAAGAAAATAAAGAAATGGGTGATGTGTTGCAGCTTTATTGTAAAATGGGAGTGAGAGTTTGGGGTTGGCTAGCCACTATTGATGGAGGGTGAGGATTAGGTGGTGATGGGTGAGTTTGATGGGTGGTGGAGATGAGCGTCAACACAAACAATGCCTAGAACATTCTTGGACCTTCTCATTTCTAGAAGAAGATCACATATGGGTGAAAGTTGACCCTTGGATCTCATCAACAATCAAACTAACACTAATCATGAGGTAGGGTTCCTAACCCTCGGTTTGAGTTCTAAACCTAGGCTAGGCAACCCTAACCCTAAACCTAATGCATATTATTAGGCAATGTTTACTTCAATCGTATATTCAACCGATTCAACCATATACCTAAACAATTCAAGTTAATATTTGATATCCATGGAAAATATATATTCAAATATTTAAATTATAGACTATATACGGTCATATTCACATTCAAAACAATTATAGAACGTATATGAATCCAATCTAATATATATATAGGTTTCTGTCTATATACTTAAAATTAAGATAATTTGAATTTATAAAATATATGTTTATAAAAATTATTATTTTTCCAGTAGATTGTCTTGTTAAAACAATCAAGGCAAATCCACAGTTTAATTGAGAAGATATGCTGAGTCTTTCTCATCGGTTCAGAGTAACTAATATATCTGAAATTACTCAATTAAAACTAATAATTGTTAGAAAAATATATAATCGCGTGCAATTCTCAATTTTGGACGGATTACAATGCAAAATAGTTATATGCTATTTTGCGGGGTGTTACATTACTGCCTCCTTAGAATCGTTCTGTCCTCAGAACGACGCTAGCAGAGAGAAAAACAGAACACAAATATCAATGGTTATGAGAGATTGCCCTGAACCATCTCCAGTTTCTCGAGTAACACCCTCGATAAGTTGAACATTCAGAGTACAAGGTATCTTACATATTACTTGTCTATCGATGCATACCATTACATGGACAGTCCACATATTATTTATATTTTATTACAGATTTCCAGCTACTAGCTTGATGAGCTATAACCCCCGTTCTAGCAAATATGTATTTTCTAAGTATTTTATGTATCTCGATATTTACAAATTCGTTTTGAATTTTATGTTAAAGTATTTTTCAAAACAATAGTTATAATTATTTCGAATAAACTTTTATTCAATTTCTACTTGATCAACTATTCACATTTTAACCCAAATCAAAAATATTATTACTGTTTGGACTATTTCAATAAATTCCTATTTTAATATAATCTTATTATTCTGATTGTAATATCCTAGATTTTCGAATCTTAATTAAATTAGCATTTTTTTGTTTCCATGTGTTGTGCACGTGCAAATTTGTGCATGTGTTTCCCTAAAATTATTTTCATGAACATTTAATTCAAATTCTTCTCTTTTTAATCTAGAAAGCGTAATTAAAATCCTAGTCTTAATTGTCTCTTTCTAGCCTACCCTAATTAATAAATTAATTAATTTATTAGAGCCCATGGTTATTTTAGCCCAGTAGAGAGCCCATTAACTTAATTCCTCTTTTAATTAGTCTAACTTGTAGTGTAGACCAAATTAGTAAATAATTAATTAAATTGCATGAACAAACTTACAAATGGGGGTACTAGTGTAGCACGTGCATGGCACTAGCACGTGCAACGGAGCACTACAAGGGGTTGGCCGGATTATGCAAAGAGAGAGGGAGAGATGGGTGAAGTGGTGAGTTGGTTATCTCATCATGGGTAGTTGCTACAACTTCCTAATTCATATTAGACTTTGATCCTTAACTATTTGGACTAATCCTAGCCTTCCATTTGGACTCAAAATTTAGATAATTACCCCCCCCCCCCCCCCCCCCCCCCCGCCCCGCGTTACACTCTTCATACTTGCACCTAAAAGATTGAAAGAAAGAAAGAAAGAAAAGAAGAAACAATTAGTGAGTAAAAAAAAAGTTAGGAGAGAGTTGTGAGTTTAAAAGATGGAGAGTTTAGTTTTGTATGTTCCCCATCCCATTGTTGGCCGGCCTACCATTGGAGCAAGAAGGAAGGAGTTTAAACACCATTCAAGCTAGGCGGAGAAGTCAAATTGGTGGCTCAATCTAGGAAGAGAAGGCTTCATTTGTTCATTCTAGGAGACTTTAGGAGTTTTGTTGTTTCTCTCCATTAAAGGTGGGTGATTTTCTCGAACTTCTAACTAGATACCATGCTAGAAAATTGTTTGATAAAATTGAGAAGAAAACCCTAATTAATTTAGCCATATGTTGTGAAAATGAGACAATTTGCAAATGGTTTGAATGCTTGTTAAAAAGAATGGTAATTCATACAAATTGTGATTGTTATCTTAGAAATTACCATGCTACCATGATTTATATGTTTGATATGTGTTAAAATGAGAAATTGTGCTTGTATGTTTACTTAATTGAAATGGGAAGCATGAAAAATGTGAATCGCCTAATTGACTTGGTAATGGCAGGAAAAAGGAGATTTTTTCGTAGAAATGATTGTATAATGTTAATAAAAATAATAAAAGTGATCTAGGGAATGTTTTGAGTACAAACTCACAAAGAAACTACACTTGTATTCTTAGTTTCGAAATTGTAGAGACAAATATGTGTAGAGAGTAAAAAAGAAAAAAAATTATAATTTTGTGTCAAAAATCAAGTTTTATTTTACTGATATAATGTAAATATATAGAAACAAAATTCTACAAATTTTGAATACAATTGGGAAAGAAAAGAAGTTAAGAATAATTGTTTTTTATAAAAATTTCGAAAAGAACAAAGACTTGAATTATAAATCCTAAAACCCAAACCATATTAGGTTAGTCACTTGGACTTATTGGTCATCGGGTGCAGTTGGGTTCGATTACTGTAGCCGTGGGTTGGTCTTTGGTCTCGGGTTCGAAACTGGGCATTAGCCTTTTGTTTTCATTTTTTTTTATAAAAATCGAAATCCGAGAACTAATTTACATATAAGTAAAACCCAGTCATATCGCATGGGTGCCTTGGCCTTTCTGGTTTTCGGTGGCATCACAGTGTGGTCACTGTAGCAGGCGGGTGTGCCTTGGATCGCGGGTTCGAGGCTCGGGTCTGGCATTTAAAACAGTTTTTTTATTTTTTTTGGGTTTATTTGGATTTCTTTGAGCTTTAAAAATTCTGAAAATATATTATAATTATTCAAAAAAATATATAGACTTCATGAAAAATATTTATACAATATTTGGCTTACTAAAAAGAGATTTAGAAGCAAAAAAAGAAAATGAGTAGAACTCTATAAAATTGTCATTTGCATGAATATGAAATGTGATTTTTTTTCCATCAGAGAATTCTACTTAAATTTATAAAAGAGGATCTTGTATGAAAAAAAATTAAGTGGGTTATTTATGGATTTTTTTTATTTGTGCAAGTTATGCATTTTTAAAGTTAAATGAAAAATATAATTGTGATCTACTTGGACCAAATAAAGAAACGAATGATTGTGTGAGAATTAAATGAATTTATTGAGATTAATCCTGAATGAGAAAGATATAAATCGAAATTGAGCTTTATGTATGAAATTGATTCATAGAAAAAAAATGAAAATCATGTTGAACTATGAAAAAGACTTTATGAGTATGAAAACTCAATTTTGTGATTATGAAGTGAAATTGAGAACTAGAGTGTAGCTAAGCCTCATACCGGTATTGAAAGAATTTGTTGAGATAAAATTTGAAATTAAAAGACCAAGATTTGGGTTGTGTTATATAAATGGTTAAGACCATTATAGTGGGAGTGCTAACTCTAGAAGATTGATTTTATTCATGATTTAAATAAATTAAGGACTAGACGCATAGTGGAAATGTGATGAAAGTAAGAAAAACATGAGTATGAGGGCCATTAGATTGGCGGCGTGAGAGTATTCACAGAATGTCCCATGATGCGTCATGAATAGAACATGGATACTACTTCAGAGTACCATCCCGGTGGCGATGCTTATGGGGTGGTCTAGTGACTACGGGTGGTGCCATGTCTTTGGTAAAAGGTGAATTGACCACAAGATGCCTGCATGATGAGTCATGTGTCAGTGCGTGGGATTCTCTACAGGGCGCCTAGACGTGGGCTCGTAACTCATAGGACACCTAGCATACTTAACGTAGTTACCGTAGTAGATTAAGTCATGGCGAGGGATTGAACCCTACAAGATGAAGAACGATTAAGGGCTTGCCCTCGGACCTATGTAGTATGGGCTGCATAGACTCTGAACAAGTGCGCATTAGTGTTATATAATATAAACAATTGTATTAAGGACTAAGTGCACATTCACAACACGACATCAATTGGATAGTCCCCGTAGTTTTGTTTGTGACAAGTTTGTGCTTTCCAAGTAAGAGAAAATTGATGTATTATATCCTAGTGTCAGTTGAATGAACTGACGTGCCCACAGTTTCTATGCAGGATAAAGTGATTGACAATATTAATATATGCATGCTGCTTAAAGAATGATTTAAGTGTTGTATATTTTTATTCATGTAATTGTTGTAAATTGCTTTCGCTGTATAAGTGTAATGTAAATGTAACTCTGATGTAACAAAAAATTTTAATTCCTTGTAAAATTGTACGAAGAGAAGTGTAAAGATCCTGTGGAACTTCTAATTCGGTCTTATTTAGAATTTGCGGTGTTACAGAGTGGTATCAGAGCCATGCTTCTAAGTAATACAAATTTATAAGGAACGACACCCTAGAGTGGACATTTGAGCGTGTGTTGAGTATAAAGATTTAAATGTAAGTCCTTTACATTTTTGTTGCTCTATGATTGATGTTTCTTCTCCTCCCTTTTCTAAGATGGCGGACCACTTCGACCCAGCTGGAGGTGATGACTGGCACATAGTCGAGGAGGATTACTACCCCGGACAAGCTGATTCTAGCAAAGAAGATCCTGAAGAATTTGAGGAGGAATGGCCTAAGTTCTGAGAGATCACTACGCCTCCGGATTCATCTGATGATTCCTCTGACGAGGAAGAACCAGTTCCGAGCAGTCTCATTGTATCTCTTCAGATGCAGGTGGAGACTCAGAGGGAGAGAGCAGAGCTGCTGCAGGCACAGTGTGCGAAGTGCAAGGAGAGCATTGCTACCCTCAGTTATCATGTTTGGGAACTCGAGAAGAGGAAAAACATGTACGAAATACCGAAGGAAGAAGTGGCGGAACTACGGGAAGAGCTTCGAGAGGCCAAGAAGACCCGTAGAAACTAGACTGTTGTATCTTCTTACTGCTTTCATTTGATGTCAGAAATGTTTTAAATTCGAATGTATAAAGTTTGAAATTCAATGAAATGAAGAGTTGATTTAAATTCATGTTTTCTACTTCAAATTTAATGGATCTTTTGCATCAGAATATGGCTGGAAGAAGAGCTAGAAGCGGAGAAGGGCTGGACTTGAAAACGGAGTTAGCGAGGGTCTATCAGACACTCAATACCGTTGCCATGAATCAGAACCAAGGGAGGATGCCTATAAATCCAGTACCTGAAGCAATCAAACTTGTGGAATCATTCAAAAGGATGAAACCACCCGTGTTTGAGGGGAAGTCAGACCCAGATGCGGCTGACAATTGGATCAGATAGGTCGAGACTATCTTCGAAGTCTTGGAGACTTCGGATGGCAGCAAGGTGAAGTTGGTTGCACTGCAGTTCGAGAAGGATGCGGCTGTGTGGTGGCAGTCAATGAAGCGGATGATGGGAGATATTGTTCTTGGCTGGAAGGAATTCTTGGAGGAGTTCCACAGTAATTATTTATTATCAGACGTCCTGAAAAAGAAGGCCATGGAATTTCTGGCGCTGCAGCAGGGCGGTATGTCGGTCAGAGAGTATGAGACAAGGTTTACTCAGCTCTCGAGGTATGCGCCCGAACTGGTGATGGACGAGGCAAAGAAGGGTCGAAAATTCGAGCATGGAATGAGGCCAAGTCTGAGATCAAGGATGATACCCCTCAGTATCAGGAGGTTTGACAAGTTGGTCAAGCGCGCTGCAGCCACTTAGGTGGATATGGAACAGTTCCATGCTGTTCAGAATCGGAGGAACAAATGGAATGTGGGGAAGAGATCCGCAGTTGATGGAAATGTCAGGAGACAGCCGCCGGCTCAAAGGTTCAAACTGACGGGGGAGAACGCTGTCAATGTGGCGGGAAAACTCGAGAATGCTTGGGTGAGACCTCCTGTGACTTGTTTCAACTGTAGAGAAACAGGCCACTACAAGTCTCAGTGCCCTAAGCTGCAGGATGTCATCCATAATGGACCAACTCAGCAGGCCGAAAAGAAGCCGTACGAGCAGGGGCGAGTATTTTCCTTAACTGAAGCTGACGCTAATGAAGTGGATCACGTCATCACTGGTACGAGGGCAGATGTTTAGAAGTGTTTTCTGTTGTTCTCTTTTTCCCACTTTATTTAGTATCCTGTTATGTAACGAGTGTGTGTTATGTAACAGGAGAACTTTATTTGAATGGAAAGAAAGTTGTTGTTTTGTTCGATACTGGATCCTCTCATACCTTTATATCACCTAAATTTGCTAAAGTTTTGGGAGTTGAACCGAAGGTCTTTCCAGGCAAGATCTTAGCAGTAGCTACTTCGTCAAGGGAGACTTTAACCAGTGAACGGTACTATGCGGACTGCGAGATCATGATTGAAGACAAGATTTTCGGGATTGATCTGATCGAGCTAAATATCTTGGGGGTCGATGTTATCATTGGCATTGATTGAATGTCGGTGTATAGTGCAAACATCGAGTGCAAGACCAAGGTAGTAACAGTGAAGGCTCCAGGAGGTCCTGAAGTCACTTTCCAAGGGAAGAAGAGATGTTAGAGTTGGTGGCAGCTATCAGCAAGAGGAAGGTTCCTGTGGAGGTGAAGCAAATTCCAGTAGTTCGGGATTACCCGACCGTATTCTTGGAAGATTTGCCCGGGTTACCCCGCATCATGATGTAAAGTTCAGCATCACTATTCAGCCAGGGAGTGCACCCATTTCCAAGGCACCGTATGGATGCCACCTGTGGAGCAGGATGAGATCAAACGGCAGATTAAGGAACTGTTAGAGAAAGGCTTTATTCAACCGAGTGAATTGCCTTGTGTAGCACCGGTGCTGTTGGTAAAGAAGAAGGATGGTTCGATGAGGATGTGCATCAATTACCGAAAACTGAATAATGTCACTGTTCAGAACAAATATCCGATTTCACGAATTGATGATTTGTTCGATCGTCTACAAGGAGCAGCTGTTTTCTCCAAAATAGATCTTCAATTAGGATACCAACAGGTTCGAGTGAAGACTGAAGATGTGCATAAGACTGCGTTCAGAACTCGACATGGGCATTATGAATTCTTAGTTATGCCATTTGGAGTGACGAATGCGCCTGCAATCTTCATGGATATGATGAACAGAGTTCTGAGACCGTTTATTGATTCTTTCGTCGTGGTGTTTATTAACGATATTCTTATGTACTCCAAGTCAAAGGAGGAGCACATAGAGCATATGGTTGAAGTTTTGAAGAAACTTCAGGAGCATGGGTTGTATGCCAAGTTATCCAAGTGTGATTTCTGGAAGTCTGAAGTGGCATTCCTAGATCACATCCTTTCTAAGGAAGGAGTGAAAACTGATCCGCAGAAGATAAAGGCGGTGAAGGATTGGGCAAGGCCTACTACAATGAAGGAAATCAAGAGTTTTCTTGGGCTAACTAGATACTACAGGAGATTTATCCAAGGCTATGCTCAGATAGCCATTCCGCTCACTGGTCTGACCAAGAAGAATGTGAACTTCAAGTGGACTGAGCAGTGCGAGGCAAGCTTTCAGGAGATGAAAGAGAAGCTGACTACTGCTCCCATTTTAGCTTTGCCTAGAGTAGGTGTTGAGTATGATGTCTACAGCGATGCTTCACATCGTGAGCTTGGTTGTGTCTTAATGAAAGAAGGGAAAGTGCTCGCTTATGGGTCTAGACAACTAAGACCGCACGAGAAATAATATCCGACTCATGATCTGGAGTTGGCTGTGATTATCTTCGCCTTGAAGCAATAGAGACATTACGTGTATGGTGAGATCCTGAACATGTACATAGACCACAAGAGCTTGAAGTACATCTATCAGCAGAAGAACTTGAATCTGAGGCAACGGAGATGGCGGGAAGTACTTGAGGACATTCATCTAGAGATTAAGTACCATCCTGGGAAGGCTAATGTTGTTGCTGACGTACTTAGCCGTAAGAGCAGTCTGGCTCGTTTGATTACAACTCAGAGGCATCTTGCAGAAGAGTTGGATCAGGCTGGTATTGAAGTTGTTCTGCAAGGCGTGGGATCATCTTTAGCTCAGTTAAGGCTCCAACCAGCGCTAAATGAAAGGATTATCGCAAGTCAGAAGGACGATGCAGAGATTCAAAAGATGAAGGAGCAAGTTGGTGTAGGTAGATTGCCCAAGTTTCAGATCAGAGATGAAGTGTTGTGGTTTGGAGAGAGGCCGTGTGTTCTGGATCAAGCATAATTGAGGGAGAGTATTTTTCAGGAGGCACATGCTACTTCTTTGTCTGTACATCCTGGAAGTACCAAGATTTATAAGGACATCAAGCAACATTTCTGGTGGTCAGGTTTGAAGCGGGATGTGGCTGATTTTGTGGCGAAGTGTGAGATCTGTCAGCAGGTCAAAGCCGAGAATCAGAAGCCTGGAGGTTTATTGCAACCGTTACCTATTCTGCAATGGAAGTAGGATAACATCAGCATGGATTTCATCACAGTTTTGCCCAAGAGTTAAAAGGGTAATGATGCGATTTGGGTCATAGTCGATCGACTAACCAAGTCTGCTCACTTCTTGTCTATGAAACTCACTTCGTCTATGGACAAGTTGGCCAGCTATATATTGGAGAGATTGTCAGGCTTCATGGTGTTTTGTTAACCATTGTGTCTGATCGAGATGCGCGGTTTACTTCTCATTTCTGGAGGAGTCTTCAGACAGCCTTGGGTACCAAGACGAATTTCAGCACTACCTTCCATCCTCAGGCCGATGGATAGACTGAGAGAGTCAATCGAGTTCTTGAGGATATGCTTCGGTGGTGTGTTCTAGATTTTGGAAGCAGTTGGGAAAGGCATCTAGCTCTGGTGGAGTTTGCCTACAACAACAGTTTTCAGACTAGTATCGGGATGGCACCGTACGAAGCTCCATTGGCAGGAAGTGCAAGACGCCTGTTTGTTCGTTAGAACTTGGGGAGCGGCAAATGTTTGGGCCTGAGATTGTGCAGCAGACCTTTGAAAAGATCGTTCTGATCAGGAAGAGGTTGGTGGATGCTCAGAGTAGGCAGAAGAGCTATGCAGACAACCGGAGAAGGGACCTTGAGTTTGAGGTTGGTGACTTTGTCTTTCTGAAGGTTTCACCTCGCAAAGGTGTGATCCGTTTTGGCAAAGGTGGGAAGTTAGCCCCAAGGTTCATATGCCTATACAAGATATTGAAGCGGATTGAGAAAACCGCTTACCGGCTAGAGTTACCTGAAGAGTTGTCTCAGATGCACAATGTCTTCCATGTGTCCATGCTGAGAGGTTATATTCTCGATCCAAGTCACCACTTCTCCGAAGTGCCGGAGGGTTTACAACTGGATCAGAGTTACATTGAACTCTCGGTTGAGATTGTGGATCGTCGGGAGAAAGTCTTGAGGAACAAGACGATACTGATGGTCAAAGTAGTCTGGAGAAACCAGTTGGTTGAAGAGGCTACTTGGGAATCTGAGGAGAGGATGTTGAAGGATCATCTTGAGCTCTTTGTCTAATTTGTATCTTGTTTCTTTCCTTTCTTTTCTTGTTGTATTGCTTTTCTCACCATTTAAGTGTAGTTACGGGGACGGAACTATTCTAAGGAGGGAGCGCTGTAATATCCTAGATTTTCGAATCTTAATTAAATTAGAATTTATTTTTGTTTCCATGTGTTGTGCACGTGCAAATTTGTGCACGTGTTTCTCTAAAATTATTTTCATGAACATTTAATTCAGATTCTTCTCTTTTTAATATAGAAAGCCTAATTAAAATCTTAGGCCTAATTGTCTCTTTCTAGCCTACCCTAATTAATAAATTAATTAATTTATTAGAGCCCATGGTTATTTTAGTCCAGTAGAGAGCCCATTAACTTAATTTCTCTTTTAATTAGTCTAACTTGTAGTGTAGACCAAGTTAGTAAACAATTAATTAAATTGCATGAACAAACTTACAAATAGGGGCACTAGTGTAGCAAGTGCATGGCACTAGCACATGCAATGGAGCACTACAGGGGTTGGCCGGATTATGCAAAGAGAGAGGGAGAGATGGGTAAAGTGGTGAGTTGGTTATCTCATCATGGATAGTTGCTACAACTCCCTAATTCATCTTAGCCTTTGATCCTTAACTATTTGGACTAATCCTAGCTTTCCATTTGCACTAAAAATTTGTATAAATACACCCCCCCCCCCCCCCCCCCACCTCCCACCCCCCCCCCCCCTACACTCTTCATATTTCCACCTAAAAGATTGAAAGAAAGAAATAAAAGAAGAAACAATTAGTGAGTAAAAAAAATTAAGAGAGAGTTGTGAGTTTAAAAGATGAAGAGTTGAGTTTTTAGTGTTCCCCATCCCATTGTTGGTCGGCCTACCATTGGAGCAAGAAGGAAGGAGTTCAAACACCATTCAAAGGAGGAGAAGTCAAATTGGAGGTTCAATCTAGGAGGAGAAGGCTTCATTTGTTCATTCTATGTTGTTTCTCTCCATTAAAGGTGGGTGATTTTCTCGAACTTCTAACTAGATACCATGCTAGAAAGTTGTTGGATAAAATTGAGAAGAAAACCCTAAATAATTTAGCCATATGTTGTGAAAATGAGACAATTTGCAAATGGTTTGAATGCTTGTTAAAAAGAATGGTAATTCATACAAATTGTGATTGTTATCTTAGAAATTACCATCCTACCATGATTTATATGTTTGATATGTGCTAAATTGAGAAATTGTGCTTGTATGTTTAGTTAATTGAAATGGGAACCATGAAAAATATGAATCGCCTAATTGACTTGGTAATGTCATGAAAAAGGAGATTTTGTTGTAGAAATGATTGTATAATGTTAATAAAAATAATAAAAGTGATCTAGGGAAAGTTGTGAGTACAAACTCACAAAGAAACTACACTTGTATTTTTAGTTTCGAAATTGTAGAGACAAATATGTGTAGAGTAAAAAAGAAAAAAATTATAATTTTGTGTCAAAAATCAAGTTTTATTTTACTGATATACTGTAAATATATAGAAACTAAATTTTGGAAATTTTGAATACAATTGGGAAAGAAAAGAAGTTAAGAATAATTGTTTTTATAAAAATTTCGAAAATAACAGAGACTTGAATTATAACTCCTAAAACCCAAACCATATCAGGTTAGTCACTTGGACTTATTGGTCATCGGGTGCACTTGGGTTCGGTTACTGTAGCCGTGGGTTGGTCTTTGGTCTCGGGTTCGAAACTGAGCATTAGCCTTTTGTTTTCATTTTTTTTATAAAAATCCGAAACCCGAGAACTAATTTACATATAATTAAAACCCAGTCATATTGCACGGGTGCCTTGGCCTTTCTGGTTTTCGATGGCGTCATAGTGTGGTCACTGTAGTAAGCGGGTGTGCTGTGGGTCGCGGGTTCGAGGCTCGGGTCTGGCATTTAAAACTGTTTTTTTTGTTGTTTTTTTGGGTTTATTTGGATTTCTTTGAGCTTTAAAAATTTTGAAAATATATTATAATTAATCAAAAAAGTATATCGACTTCATGAAAAATATTTATACAACATTTGGCTTATTAAAAAGAGATTTAGAAGAAAACAAAATGAGTAGAAGTCTATAAAATTGATATTTGCATGAATATGAAATGTGATTTTTTTTCCATGATAGAATTCTACTTAAATTTATAAAAGAGGATCTTCTATGAAAAAAAAATTAAGTGGGTTATTTATGGAATTTTTTTATTAATTTGTGCAAGTTATGCATTTTTAAAGTTAAAAGAAAAATATAATTGTGATCTTCTTGGACCAAATAAAGGAAGGAATAATTGTGTGGGAATTAAATGAATTTATTGAGTTTAATCTTGAATGAGAAAGATATAAATCGAAATTGAGCTTTATGTATGAAATTGATTCATAGAAAAGAAATGGAAATCATGTTGAATTATGAAAAAGACTTTATGAGTATGAAAACTCAATTTTGTGATTAGGAAGTGAAATTGAGAACTAAAGTATAGCTAAGTCTCATACCGGCATTGAAAGAATTTGTTGAGATAAAATTTGAAATGAAAAGACCAAGATTTGGGTCGTATTTTATAAATGGTTAAGACCGGTATAGTGGGAGTGCTAACTCTAGATGATTGATTTTATTCATGATTCAAATAAACTAAGGACTAGACACATAGTGGAGATGTGATGAAACTAAGAGAAAAATATGGGTATGAGGGCCATTAGATTGGCGGCGTGAAAGTATTCACAGGATGTCCCATGATGTATCATGAATAGGGAGTGGATACTACTCCAGAGTACCGTCCCGATGGCGATGCTTATGGGGTGGTCTAGTGACTACGGGTGGTGCCATATCTATGGTAGGAGGTGAATTGACTACAGGATGCCTGCATGATGAGTCATGTGTCAGTGCGTGGGATTCTCTCCAGGGCGCCTGGACGTGGGCTCGTAAGTCATAGGACACCTAGGATATTTACCGTAGTTACCGTAGTTGATTAAGTCATGGCTAGGGATTGAACCCTACAAGATGAAGAACAATTAAGGGCTTACCCTCGGACCTATGTAGTATGGGCTGCATAGACTCTGAACAAGTGTGCATTAGTGTCATATAATATAAACAACTACATTAAGGACTAAGTGCACATTCACAACACGACATCAATAGGATAGTCCCCGTAGTTCTGTTTATGACAAGTTTGTGCTTTCCAAGTAAGAGAAAATTGATGAATTATACCCTAGCGTCAGTTGAATGAACTGACGTGCCCATAGTTTCTATGCAGGATAAAGTGAATGACAAGATTAAAGTATGCATGCTGCTTAAAGAATGATTCAAGTCGTGTATATTTCTATTCATGTAATTGTTGTAAATTGCTTCCGCTATCTAAGTGTAATGTAAATGTAACTCTGTTGTAACAAAAGTTTTTAATTCCTTGTAAAATTATACGAAGAGAAGTGTAAAGATCCTGCAGAACTTCGAATTTGGTCTTATTTGGAATTCGGGGTGTTACACTGATAATTGATATTGTTGTTGTTAGTATTATTTATTGTTATTACTATTATTATTATCATTATTATTATTATTGTTAATATACTTTTATTAGCATTAGTATTGTTAGTTTCATTATTAATATTGTTGTTATTATTATAATTTATCTCGTTATTATTATTATTATTATTATTATTATTATTATTATTATTATTATTATTATTATTATTATTATTATTATTATTATTATTATTATTATTATTATTATTATTATTGTTACTATTATTATTGTTATTGTTATTATTATTATTAATATTATTATTGTTATTATAATTACTCTTGATTGATTCTTAAAAATTCTTTTCTATTTAATAATGGTATTTGTAGTTATTTCATATAAATTTCTATAATGTAATACAAATTAGATTTTTTTATAAATCCTATTTTATTTGGTTATTTTACTTCCCTATTGGATCTAGAAGCCCAAACCTTATTATTTCCTATTGGATTCTAACCCAATTACCCATTAACCCTATATCTCTATTTAACCCTATATATATTCTAACCTACCCTAACCCTAGCCCCCTACCCTAACCCTTTTCCCTGTGCAACCCTGCCGCTCTTTCTCCCTTTCCTCTATTTCTCCCGCACCCCGAACCCAACTCGACTCCCCTCCTCGTCCTCTTCTTCTGACTGCCCTCGACCGCAACCGCCCACCACCCTAGTCCTCATCCTCCTCCGCAACACCTCCGCCATCTGCCTTCCTCCTTCTCCTCGCCTTCCTCCCGTAACTTAACGCTACTGAAACCCATCTTTTGCTCCATCACCCTCAACCGTTGATGTCTCATCACTATCGCTAGCAACCACCTCACCCCCCTCACCCCGTCTATGACTCCGATCGCGCCCCATTACAATCACAACCTGCACCTTTCGCTCGTCGCCAGCCTCCAGACCCCCCATCCAACTCGACTCTGCATCACCATCATTAGCCCCGCCTACCATCGCCTAAAACGTCCCCATCGACCACCGATCCCCTACTCTGCCGTCCTCTCACCAAGCACCTCGGTCGCTCCTCCTCTGCTGCTCCCCTGCCCCCGCAACCCACCTCCTCTATTATCCCCCCAAAACAGAGCGCCGCATCTTCCCCCTGTTCTCCGTCGAATGCTCGTCCCCGAGCGCCGTTGACCGTCGCCGCCTTGCCAGTGTCGTGCTCGTATTCCCGTATTTTGGGAAGCGGGGCGTGACATGAGCATCCCCCTTGTAGTTGTGGTAATTTGGCTTGATATGTCCCATCTTTCAGCAACTGGAACATGTAACCTCATTCTTTCGGCATTGTGACTTATAATGTCCCTACTAACTACAAAGATAACATTTTACCAGCTTAGACGCTCCCGCATTGGCGTTGGTCTTTTTCAGCTTCTTGTTCGATTTGTGTCCTATCTTCCCACATTTGTAACATTTCATGGTTATAATTGCCTTCTTGGAGCGTTTTCCCTTAGAACATTTGGTTCCTTTCCCAGCTCTCCTTGGCTTGATGGTCTTCTCAGCAATTCTTGGCTTGGTGTCTTCCTGGAGTTCCCACCAACGATCCTGTAAGCGTGTCATATGGGATTGAAGTTCCTTTTGCTCTTTCTTTAGGAGTGCAATCTGCTGCTCGGCCTGGAGAACCTCCTTGTCCTTGCTTTCCTTCAGCATTTTCATTCTCAGATATATGTCGGCTGTTATTTGCTGCTCCACGGTCGGGCTTGATGATGGTGGAGGTGAGTCTTTTTTTATTTTCGTCCTACTGTGGTACTTTCCTCATTTCTTCCTCGAATGTCATCGGTCCCATTGTAGGTATTGGTTCATCTGCTGCTACTGACATATCATTGATGAAAATATCTTTGAACACCATCCTGCAAAACATACACAGGTTTTAGTTCCGATTAGAGAAGAATCATAAACATATATTGTACTGTCCGAACATAAACCTGCCTCTAACTGGCATTTTAAGTTTTAATTTCCAACTGTGTTTACAATTCGAAGTCAGCTTTGATACCACTTCTGTAATGCCCCGGATCCCACTATCAGAAATTTGCGACACAAACCAAAATCTTTTCCTTCGAATGCATCTCAACACAGTAATAACACGGAATTTTAAAAACTTTTTATTGCCAAATAAGTCATTACTTTATCAAATACAATCATTATCATGTTCTTGAACAAGGAATACAAATTACATTAAAGTATTACAAATACAATTTGTAATAGCTACCGTCTTCCACCCAGAACGGTAGTCAGCTGCTCTCTACTGGAACTCCATCGAGTGGTCATGCTACTTTCCTAAGATGTGCCCTGTAGCTCGAATCTTCCACTGCGTTACTCTGAAATCCCTGCACCTGCTAGAATGGTAGGTAGGTATATTGCTACTCCATTTGGATGCCCTGCTTGTCTAGAGTCCTCCGTATTTGCAACCCGGTATCCAACACCTAATTAAGTGGGCACGTCAGTACATATACTGACGCAATGTTGATAAGGAAACAACGATCTCCAACTAGCAGTCACAATCAGTCTTTGAATGAAAACAGAAACGTGCAACCTCATTTCCTAGTGCCAGTGTATGTCATGACCTGAAGTTTAATGCATAGTACACAATGTACAGAAAACAGATGCACTTTGTCTAATGTCAGCAAGACTTTGGACACGCAGGCATCCCATACTACATACGCTCCAAATCAAGCCGTCTTCTCTAGTTCCAGGGTTTTGAACCCTCGCCATGCAATGCATTCTACTATTGTACACTTCATGTTCCCGATAAGTACACATGATTGAGGAGGTTATAAAATTTTGGGTTATTCCCATTTGTCACTAATAGCCGGCACATTGGACCTCTCTCAAAAGCCGTGACGAACTTACAGATACACCGTAGCATACTCATTGTGCTGAAGATCCACGAGTCCGTAGCCCCATGGCCCATTCGTGTCCATCAACATAGAACAAAGGAACATCCCGTTCTAATCAAGGTACCCTGAGAATTAATAGAGCAAGATACGGCTCCCGTGTTCTTAGCCAGTGAAAAGATACAGCTCGTATCCTTTTGACAGGAAGATACAATCCTCATTATCACCGCCTAGTGCTGGCCACTTAGAGCAAATCGGATTATAGAGAATCACCCTTAATACCAACTTGATCTTTAAGCAAAAAGTAAAGAGAACTTAATTAATAACAGTTACTAAAAAATGTTTTCAACCAAATTATACACGGTGTTTAACAATAGTTGATCCCTAACTGTTTCAATCAAAGTATGCTCTAGACTCATAGTAGAACATACCCTAAAAAGTTCGGTTCAATATTCGAAGCCATTTGTAAGATAGAAATTCCTAAGCTCACAACATCACATGCAAGTTCTTTCATGTCATCTAGGTATAAAATTGTACTCAATAATCAAACTCAAGATGTGAAACTCGACAAATATTCATTCATGTCAACAAGCTACTATCTTTTTACTCCTACTCACAAGAATCATATTAAAAAAAAAATAGAGTTTAGAGAACTCCCATCATTCCAAGTAGAGAAAAAGATCCTAGCTTCAAGATTGCTTCCTCCTCCATGCCCCTCCTGTAGAACTTGAACCTACAACAAAGAGTAGATATTCTTGGCTAATACTCACTCTCTTTTCCTTCTCCTACTTCTTCTCTTTCTCTCCCCCTTTATTTGAAATAAGAAAGCATCAGAAGAAAAAAATAAAGCATGAGAAGAAGAAAATAGAGAAATGGGTGAAGTGTTGGAGTTTTATAGCAAAATTGGAGTGAGGGTTTGGGCTTGGACGGCCACTATTGATGGAGGGTGAGGATTAGGTGGTGAGGGTGAGTGTGATGCATGGTGGTGAGGAGAGCCAACACACACAATGCCTAGAACATTCTTGGTCCTTCTCATTTCTACAAGAAAATCACACATGGGTGAAAGTTGACCCTTGGATCTCATCAATAATCAACCTAACACTAATCATGAGGTAGGGTTCCTAACCCTAGGTTAGGGTTTAAACCTAGGTTAGGCAACCCTAACCCTAACCCTAATGCATATTATTAGGCAATGTTTACTTCGATCATATATTCAATCGATTCAACCATATACCTAAACAATTCAAGTTAATATTTGATATCCAGAGCAAATATATAATCAAATATTTAAATTATAGACTATATACGGTCATATTCACATTCAAAACAATAATTAATCGTATATCATATACGATCCAATACAATCCAATCAAATATATATATAGATATCTATCTATATGCTTAAAATTAAGATAATTTGAATTTATAAAATGTATGTTTATAAATATTATTATTTTTTCGAAGATTGTCTTGTTAAAATAATCGGGGCAAATCCACAGTTTAATTGAGAAGATATCCCGAGTCTTTCTCATCGGTTCAGAGTAACTAATATATCTGAAAATTTTCAATTAAAACAAATAATTATTAGAAAAATATATAATCGCGTGCAATTCTCAACTGTGTACGAATTACAATGCAAAATAGTTATATGCTATTTTGCGGGGTGTTATATATATATATATATATATATATATATATATATATATATATATATATATATATATATATATATATATATATATATATATATATATATGTTTGTATTTTTCAGTTTTATAATTTAAATTAACTACCAGTCTAATCCAAAAAGAGAACATCAACCATATATAACCTGCAAGTATTGTATCTAATTCCTTCTGAAAAGCTTCCTTTTTAGGATCCTTATTGCCCCTGAAGGTTGAAATATCCCCGTATCATAAACACAGACCATTAGAAATGCTTTGATATAATAAATTGTAACACCCTAGCCCCAAACTCAAACAATTTACTTATTTATTAATACAACTGCCCACCACAGGCTGCCTATCAAAAGGTGGTTAAGCAATTAGGTGACTTTTAATCATAGGAAATATTATTTATTATTTAATTAATCTTGCATTCTTCCGATGTGGGATCATTTCAATTCCACACCCGCCTTCTCTCTATGTGCCAACTACCACAGCAAAGCCAACGGTGGAGGACCCACGCCAGCTGGCACCACACAGACCCACTACCCTGCTCCTGGGCCCCACCTCTGCCATGTCACCCACATGGGCAGCCAGAGCCCCCCATCTCATTTAATCCCATTTCATTATTACAACATTGTCATTCATCATATTTACCAATATGTCATTCTTATATATATATATATATATATATATATACTATCTTATACTAGTACTAGGTTTGCCCGTTGACACGTGCCTACGGCACGTCTTCGGAACGGTGCACCTAGTTTGATTATATACAATAATTTTGGAGGTCCAGCAAATTAATGGAAGTAGCAAACATATTATATGAGGAAGCAGTATATCTACATTTAAGCTCAACCATCACCTTCTTGATCATTAGCTTGAACTTACCTGGAATGCATATAGTTTGTTAGAAACACTGCATTGAGTTTTTTAACTTCAGCATCACTTTTAGATGCTTGTAATCGTTATGCAAGGACATTTTCATATAGGTTTTATAGAGCTTACTCTAATCCCATAACCACTATGAGCATGTCTAAATACAATGGTAACGCAAGTGCTGGTGTCAAAGTATCTATAATACCAATAATCTAAATATTTGTTTGTCTGAGACTCATTTTGCAATTGAAATACCTCTTATTATTATTTCAACCAAAATGAAATACATGAAGTTCTCAAAACTCTAATCCAAACTAATCATTTCTTTTATCTCCACTTTGTCTCCCCATTGCACCTTTATAAAAAAAAAATCAAAATAGATAAATAACAAATTTACTTTAGCTATCTTTCTTGAGTTGAGAGTTTGCAACCTTCGCTGGTAAACTCCAGTCATCCCAATCCTATATATCCAAACATACACTAAAAGTTCTTATATGTTATGTTATCCATTGTTTCTAATAACCAGTGAAGGAAACAATTCACGATAGTATTTTCTCCTGTAGTAAAGAAATTAATGTTGCATAATTGCCAAGTTATTTTAGGTTGCTGGTCAGCTTACCTGTCCTGCTATGGTTTGAAAGCCCAAATTGAGGACACCAAATAATCCATCTCTCACTTGCGTACACCTTAAATGAAAACCAATAAAAAAAACTCATCAAATAAATCACCAAATTAAAAAAAATTAACCCAAAAATAAAACAATCATACCTCTCTGAACTTAGATCCCATGCACACACAAAATTTGAGTCAGCAAAAACAGAGCAATCCCCTGCACACAAAATTAAAAATTAGAATTAGAATTCGGTTAATGAAATGAAATTAGAGTCGTTGCCTCGCATATAGAAGCTTTTGATTCAGTGGAGGGGAGTCGCCGATATGGAGTCACTTGATATTCGCACTCGATTTGGTGGAGGGGAGTCATCGATACGGAATCAGCAGCAGATCAGATATCGGCGACGACCTCTTGATTGGGGTTGGACATTGAATTTGGATTTGGATTTGCTTTGAGATTCTCAAATTTACAAAATTTCAAATTTTCAAACTTTCAAATTTTCAAATTTTCAAATTTTCAAATTTTCAAATTTTCAAATTTTCAAATTTTCAAATTTTTCAAATTTTCAATTTTTCAATTTTTTTTAATTTTTAAATTTTAATTTTTTAAAATTTTTAAAAAATTTTAAATTTTTTAAATTTTTTTGTTAATTTTTTAATTTTTTTATAATTTTTTATAAATTTTTTATTTGTTTTTATTTTTTGAATTATTTTTAAAGTTTTTAAATTTTTAATTTTTTTTTAAAAAAAATAAAATTTTATTTTCTTAACTTTTTGAATAGGAGAGAGAGAAAGAGAGAGAGAGAGAAATAATTAAATAAATAAATGAGTTGTTTTGGGAGGGGGGGATTTGAATTTGAGTTTTGGGGGGAAACTTTTAAGGGGGGGGAATGTGTTTTGTGAGTTAGATCTGGGCCTTTAATTTTAGGGCGATTGAAGGAGAGCCACTTGATATCTTCCTTTGTGTTTTATTATATAGATTATACCTCCAAGAAATACGGGGTGTTACATACCCCCTCCCCCCTTCCCCCTTTAGAAATCAACGTCCTCGCTGGGTACGGGGCATGTAACCTAGTGCAGGATCTCCTTTCTAGGTGATGTGGAGTACAGTACCCTAATTCAGCTAATTCTAGCGTATTGCCCCTGGCCACACTACCAGCGTACTGACCTCAGCTCCCTCTAAGGCTTACCCACTCTTACCCACACTCAATGTCCAAAGTCGGCTCTGTTACCATTTTGTAACACCCCGACCCCAAACTCAAACAATATTTATTTATTAGTACAACTTCCCACCACAGGCTGCCTCTCAAAAGGTGGTTAACTAATTTGGTGACTCTTGATCATAGGTAATATTATTTGTTCTTTAACTAATCTTGCTTTCTTCCAATGTGGGATCATTTCACTTCCACACCCGCCTTCTCTCTCTGTGCCAACTACCACTACGAAGCCAACGGAGGGGACCTACATCAGCTGGCGCCACACAGACCCCATACCCTGCTCCTGGGCCCCCACCTCTACCACGTTACCCATGTGAGCAGCTAGAGCCCCCCATCTCATTTAATCCTATTTTATTATTACAACAATGCCATTCATCATATTTACCATTATGTCATTCTTATATATATATATATATATATATATATATATATATATATATATATATATATACACTAGGTTTGCCCGTGGACACGTGCCTACGGCACGTTTCCGTGCAATATAAAAAGGCCTGTAAAAAGTTAAATATATGCACGTCTTCATGAAGAATAATATATATAGATGTGTATTTGGTGAGACATTGATGTATTCTGAATTAAGTTGTTTATTGGTTTATATCTTGCAAGATCATTTGTCAGGAGCTCGGGATTGAAAAAGAGTACTGTGAATCTACAATAATAGTGGATCGAAATCAGTTGCTATGTGTGACTTAAACATAAGAGATTTCAACCTGCATGAGAAGCAATTCAGTTGGTAATGCAGTTATCGCCTCAAACTGCATGAGTTAATTCCCCGTTGTCACATTTTCATGTAGTTAACCATATATGATTTTAAAAGAGGTTAAAAATGAGAGAGAGAGAGAGATAGAGAAAAAGCTTGTTGTGATGTACATGTAAAGACCTTTTGTTAAATGTGATCAAGTACAATTACAGCTCCATATTAATATATTTAGTATCCAGACACTGGAAAGCCAACTGCAAATTTGATCAGAAACAGGCTTGTTAGCCCCAATTTTTGATATATTTCAGTGTATGAGATATTTGATTTATTATTATTATTATTATTATTATTATTATTATTATTATTATTATTATTATTATTATTATTAATTTTAATCTATAACTTACATCAAAACACATAAGCCCAACTATTAGACATTTCAAACAATAAAAGAACATGAAGATTGCATATGGATTGATGACTAAACCCGCCAAAAATCACTATCAAGGATGAAAAACCACTAAAATGAAAAAAGAATCAATCAAGTCAAAACCAATGGTCATTTCTATTGTAGAATATTAATAGAAATTTTAGTAAAAATTTAGACAGAGTCTCCCTTAAAATATTAGTCATTTTACAGCAATTCCTTACGAAATTCTGCTGACAATTAAAAATATAACATCACAGGCAGTTAATATCAATCCTCCCTAGGCCAATCCAAGCAACATCACACAGACATCATGTATATAAGGCTCTGTGGGCAAAAATCTTGATATAATGCAAGATACAAAATAAAAACCAAGTTTTCGTTTGAAAACGTAATGAATTTGTAGGAATTTTTGTAAAAATTTCGACAGAATCTCCCCTAAAATATTAGCCATTTTACAGCAATTCCTTACAGAATTCTGCAAACAATTTAAAATATAATATCACAGGCAGTTAATATCAATCCTCCCCGGGCCAATCCAAGAAACATCACACAGGCATCATATATATAAGGCTCTGGGGGCAAAAATCTTCAAATGATGCAAGATACAAAATAAAAACCATGAATTTGTTTGAAAACATAATGAATTTTTAGAAAAAACTTTAAAAACAACACACAGAACCCAATACTCCACAACTTTGCGGGTACGAGTTTTAACATCACTATATTATATCATCATCGTATACAGATACTTACATCATCTCCCAAAATCCTAAACATTTCACAGATTTACATAATCTCTTATTCTACATAACTTAAGGGAACAAAATATACAACTAATACATCATTCACCAACCCTACTACAAAAAAAAAGATTACAGGGTTGTTACAATAGGAATCAAACACAAAGCTCCGAGTCTTCAATATGGGACGAAACAGTGAGCCTACACAAACAGTAAGAGTTTTTCAAGAATCAATCAAAACCAATGATAATTAAAGAAACAAATAGTAAGAGTATATAGATTTATGCTTATTTCTCATTACCTGGAAAGAAAGCAACTACATGATATTCTAATAAGAACTCAACTCGCAAATCCTTTAATTCAAATCAAACATACACAGTGTCTTGACTTTGATTTTCTAATTACGATGCAAAGAGGAAACAGTTAATATAAAGCAATATCAAGTTAACAGCTTCCAAGAGTATAGTTAATACACTATTGTTTGGCTTGCACACAATGCAAATCATAGGTATTTCATAATAACAGTTCATTGAGGACTTGCTAACAGTTCTATGCAAGCATGCAACTTTTTTACACTTAACAAACTCCAAATATATGCAACATAGAAAATTAACATCAATGCTGAGCAACATTTACCACTATGTACTCTTGACACAACTGAGTAGAAATTGCAGGTCCCCAAGCCTATACTAACTTATTGGATATGAACTGTTGACACAATCATTTATACAGAAAAAGATAAATTCTCTCCCTACAACCTAAACATACGTGTGTCAAGCTTGTCCTTGAAATTTGAACCTCTATACAACCACATAATCTTTTTAGAACCGCAAAACAAATATATTTTGTTGTATATAGTTGATCTCCAGATCAATAAGCAATTCGAAAATTCTATTGCTCTGATAGACTGATACTATTTGTAACAAACATTCCTATTCTCAAAATCAATAAGCAATTCTAAAATTTGATTTGATCATCCTATTGCTCTGATAATCTTTTAGGTTGGTAGATTGAATAGGAGTACTAAATAAATCTTTCATTAAAGATACATTCATTTCTTCACAACTGAAATGGATATACTCATAATCCCAAAATGGATACATTAGATGGATATATATTCATAATCCCAAAATTAAACATGTTGAACAGAATTGGATACATTCACTTCATTACTGTTAAACATGTTCTCTTCAATTAGAAAATTAAAGAAGTGACTTGATTTTCTACTTGATCTACATCATGAGAGGTATTTTGTTCATGAATTCAAATTTTTTCTGACAGGTACAGACATAGACATAACGTAACATGACAACATGAATTATCAATACACAATAAATTTTGAAAAACTATCATAAAGTATCAAGTACCCTATTACATTCGTGTGTCAAGTGTTACTACATAAAAGTGTTTCGTTTTAAATATATTTATGCTTATTTCTCATTACGTGGAAAGAAAGCAAGTACATGAGATTCTAATAAGAACTCAACTCGCAAATCTTTTAATTCAAAACACACATACACACTGTCTTGACTTTGATTTTCTAATAACGATGCAAAGAGGAAACAGTCAATATAAAGCAGTCTCAGGTTAACAGCTTCCAAGAGTATAGTTAATACACTATTGTTTGGCTTCCAAGAGTGTAGGTAATGCAGATCGGTTTTTATAAACTAAAACCAAACTCAACAACAAAAGAAATCACAATTTAATAGGCTAAAATAGTTACTTAATAACATTTAGATAAGATGTATACCCTATTTGATTACTAAATAGGACAGTAAATCTTTAGATTTGATAAAGATCTTGGTTAGGGCATTTTGTCGAACTGGCAAGCAAAATTTCAAAAACGTCAACCAGGAAGAAATTAGAATGATAGAGTTTGATTACCTGAACTGCGCATTCCAAAACAATGAAGAATTAGCAGGAAGCACACCACATGCCTAGCCATCTCTTCCTCAGTCTCTTACTCTCTAATATGAAATGTAAGAATATTTTGAGCTGCACATAAAAATATGGCAGAAATTTAGATGCAACACATGGTAAAAGAAATTGCAAACCAAAATTCAAACTTGTATATTAAAAAGGATGCATACCTCGCCAAAACAGCCGGGTACAAATTCTCACAATGTGCTTCATAATATTCCCTCAGTTATTCTCACTCTTGTCTGACAAAGATGCAAAACTCAAGAGAGGACACCAACAGTATCTACATCCGATATTTATCTTACTATAGCTGCAATTCTTTTTAAAAAAATGAGAAAGAACCTTCCAGTGCTTTATTGAAACAACAGAGTCATATGAACAGAGTGAATTACAATTCAGAGTTTTCTGGATTGAAGTTTGAGTTTGTTGGGGTGGTCTAATTGTTGAAGTAGATGCCGAATTTTCATATAAATCTGTTTTTCTAAACAGAAAAACTAGCCCAACAACAACAACAACTGAAGAAATCACAATTTAACATAGGATTTTAGCGTGAATACCTAATGTGATTGCTATATGAGACACTACATCCTAGATGAATTTCTCGTTGTGGCATTTTGTCGAATAGTTGGCATGCGAAATTTCAAGAACTGTAAAACCCATCAATATTTTTCATTTGGCTGCAGTACCACATGATCATAGAATTATAGAGATAGCTACAATTTCAAAGTAACCCTTTTGACTACAACAGCTAGGATCATAAATCTATAGAGATAAGTAGAACATCATAATTCCTTAATAACCAAAGCTAAAAATTTGGAAATCCTGCAACCTTAAACAGTTAAGTTTGTTAACATAACTTTTATCAAGATTTGTTCAAGAAAGACTCTTATTCAAAACTATGCAAAAAATAAAACAAAAAAAAACGTTTTGCCCCATCACAATATATAACATTTGATTTGTTTCCATGATTCCATCTAATCTAAAATACTATATAGTGGGATATTTTCCTCCATAAGCAAGGTTTACTTATTTGAAGGTTTCAGAAAACTATACATAAATGCATTTGGTTCTTAATTTTGCATGAGATATGTTGCTTATGATACTTTAGGGTAGAAGAGAGTTTTCCGTTTAAAAATGATCCAATTAGAAGCAAAGCTCAATATGAAGATCAATTTCAATCTATTAATAGTAAACATGTGAGGTTTGCTAAGACTAACATCCACAATTAATGAGATGCAAACTACAATTTAATGACCATTAAAATTAGATTATATTCGAATCTCAAGTACAATACCTTGCAATATCTTCTTTGCAAGGATTACAAAGGGGAATACAGGAGAAAGATACCTTTTTGCATTTCTAAGGACCCACCAACTTCATGAAATCATGTCTCCAAAAACCCTATAATAAAGAAGATGATAGTTAATTAAGAAATACATAGACTACTGTTTTACTGAATTAAAATTAAGGTTAGAAAGGAGAAGGGGGACCTCAATATGTGTAATCGTCCACATGTACTGAGACTTTCCTCGGGAGACATGGTAATAAACAGTCAACCAAAAGAATAACATGTTTCCTGTTAAACGAACTCTGTCAATTTTCAGGCCAGTTCTATTTCAGTTGTGCAACCCCAGGACCTATGCAACCGTTCCCTGCATATCTTATTAATAATGGAATGTAATGCAATCGTTCCCTGCATATCTTATTTCAGTTGTGCAACCACAGGAACACATGTTTCTAGTTCAAGAAAGAAACCTTGCTTATATTAATGCTATCATCAACAGCCTTCCAGGGTCGCCCAGCATTCCCTTGCTTCATTATTTTACAAGTTTTTTTCTGATAACATAAGAGAATTGTAACTAACCAAACAAATGCAGTCTACAAAACGAATGTAGTTAGTTTTGTTTAGATGATCTTTAGAAGAGAATTAGGTTATAATCCTAAAATCTAACACAAACCCAACAAAACGAAACATTTACTTCTACAATTTATCTTTTCCTCTAAAAACTTCAATAAGAACATAATGCGCGTTAAAACTGTTATCCTGTGCCTATTGGAAATCTTTTCCTGTCATACTCATATTGAAGCAAATGCATTGTTATACTCTGGTTGAATCTTACTTAGATTTATTACCCCATAAATTATTGTCTTGTTTTGTTTAGTACTTCAGTCTTTCTCTGATTGTAATCATGAATTTGGAGTACTTCATTGCAATTAGTTAACCAACTTTTTATTAGAATCCATTATAGTTGTTACTATTGCCCTGCTTGATGAGTACTCTTGTAGTTATTGTTCAATCTCCTTTTGGTACTCTTGAACATCATTTTTTTGTAAGATTTTAACAATTTCCATAATCAAAGTAGATGAAAATAAGACAGAGCACTGAAAGCACCTCCTAGTGAGAAGCGAATGTAGGAGAATTTCTAGTTATAATAGGAAGTTGTGGTACCACATTTATAATGAGAATAAACTAATAGAGGTTTAGTAGAAATTTAATTAAAAAGTATAATTGATAACAAATATAATTAAAAAGTATACAAAAGTCTACCAACCTTTAATTCACAAACTGGCATATACAAAAGTCGTCATTTTTCAATAGAATATGTTAAGTTGATTATAAGATCATTTTCACCTATTACTACTTCAACTCAAACTATAATGACACCATTTGTAAACCATATCAAAATTGTGAAAAATAATGACCCACACATTTTCTAGTTGGAAGAAGATGTGTGGGAGAGTCAACTCGAGCATGTAGAGTCTTTTGGATTATTTTTATTGATTCTACCATATTAGGTATCCGATTTATTCTAGAGAACAAATAGCACTTAGTAACCTGGAAATGTTATTTGGACTTTGGGATAGGAAACGAACCAAATAGGAGCATTGGTCCTCCGTAAGGTGGGTTTTTTATTCAGTTCGATTGAGATTTTTAGGTTCTTAAACCAGAAAAATTCATTGTCTAATGGTAGCCAGACAATGTTCCTATTCGGTTTTGACTGACGCTGATCACAAATGAGAAGGATGTTTAGAACAACAAATATTAGCATCATCCCTCGAGAATATTTTTATAGGGAATACTAAAAAATTTAAAATCTGCAACCCTAAACAGATACAATCCTAAAATTAGATGCAAAATTAGATGGAAAACAGTATCATTTTCGAATAACACTTACAATCCTAAAATCTACGCTGAGGTGAAAGTTAGGTTGACGGAGCTGCAAAACAGTATCAAAAATAGCGAGTTCTAGAAGGGATAATAGCTTTAACAAAAAAATATCTTAATCTAAATTAGACACTATATATTTGTCTAAATAGGAAGTCTATCAACACAACTCAGGATATCCCATTGCACTATATTGTAGTAACTGTACAATACATAAAGAATCAAATTATTACCGGGGAAATCTTTTAAAGCACAAAACCAAGTATCTACTTATGAATTAGTGCCAAATTCCAATCACAAATCACAAAGCACCAAAGCACCAAGGGGAAGTAGAACGGACAATAAACAGAAAATAAACAAAAAAGAGTGAGATCAATCTGCACTGATGGCATGTCTTCCATTAAACTTGATCGTAAACACGCTTTCCTTGCCTATCATACCCATCCACAAAAAGTTCCCAGCTTGTCTCGCAACTTCCCAATAGTGCATAATGCTCCTCTATATAAACTTTTTCCCTCTCACCCTCTGCAACCAATGCCAGCCTACCACTCTTTTGACCTAAAATTTTTTCCCCCTTCTTTGAGAAAATCTCTGCATACTGAATTGGGTCTGCATTTTTCAACCTAAAAAATGCACCAAATTTTTACAATAAAATCAAATTTCTATTAGGGTTTAACACCCAATCTCCCCTCCCCCCCTCCCCTCAAATTTCTCAAAAAGTAAAACGAATGCAATACCTGAGATGTAGAGATGGTGAAATCAGTGGCCGGGATCAACTCAAATGGGCACAAATCAGTCACTGGTCAGGAAGAAGGTGAAGCTTGGGTGGGGTTCGGTGCTTCGATGGTCGGTGAAATTGGTGGTGCGGAGATGGTGCAGCTTGTACAGGGGAGACGGCAGATGGCGGGAGCGACGACGACGGGTAGGGCTACGTCGGGAGGGGACACAGGCCGAGAGGGGGTGGCATTGTGGCTGTGTTTGCTGCTGTCGAAGGAAGGAGAAGGGGAGGAGAGGGGCGCGTTGTCGTGGCTGGCGTCATGGAGGCAGGACGACAGGGGGGTTGCGAGCAGGCACTGGAGATGGGGTCACGGCAGGGGAGAAGGTCAGGAGACAGAGTTTTGAGGAAAGAAAGAGGCAGTGAGAAAGAGAGAGAAGGGGGGTATTTGGGAAAAAAGACAGGGTTTTGAAATTGTGGGGTTTGAAATTTTGGGCGGGAAAATATGTTTTGTGAGAATCAATCTGAGCCATTGGTTTTAAGGGAGATTGAAGGAGAGCCACTTGATAGCTTTCTTTGTAATTTATTATATAGATATAAACTTATACTATATTATACTAGTATTATACCTCCAAGAAACACAGGGTGTTACATAAATCTTGTTGCTGCTAAATTCTGTATGGGAGCAAACAAACGATATAAGTTCTTTTAAAAACAATAAAAGCTGAACTTTTTTACTTTCGTTGGTATTGATTGCTTTTAACTGATGTTGACTTCTCGATCTACCTCGTTTGCGCCGTTGGATCTGATTCGTGTGGTGACGATCGCCTCCACTGACCTGCAAAAAGTCTAAAACACCGAGATTGACCCCGACGACAGACCCTTTGACGTTCAAGTCAGAACTCAAGAAGAATATGAGAGAGCTTTTGTGGAGAAAATACTGATTACCTTGTCCTAGTGGAGGCAGAAGGGTATTTATAGTTGCCTTGGAGATCAGTTTCAAGATACTGATTTATCTCGACTTCCCCAGTGTTTTTGGATTGTATCAGTTATCTCTTCTTCATGAAGAGATAAGAGTAGTTGAGGAGATTTTAGTTTTAAACTCTCCCCTAGATAATACATGGTTTTCGAACTGTCTCTTACAGATAATCATGAGTTTAAATTATTTTTAAATGTTTTCAACCCTTTTGCATGGGTTTGTTATGAAAACCTAGTAAGACAAATCTGTTTTTGGATTATTGGGCTTGCAAGAAGCCCAATTTCTATTCATAGACCCGTTTATAGGTGAAATTGTCGTTTTACCCCTGAGAGCTTTAAGATTTTTTCTCAATTTGAATGGTCCCGATTTAATTATATTTTACCCATATCACAAGCCCCCCACTCCCGAAGACTGAGTTTCACAACCTTTGAGGAGTACTTCGCCCGTTTTTAATGGTTTATAGAACTTATCGGAGTCCTCAGGAAAGTTTGGATCGTGCTCAGGGTGTAACGGTATTATCCTGAGCTTTTAGAATACCCATAATTATTTTTAGAATTTTCTGGATATTTAGTAATTTTTCAAGATTTTTTTGAATTTTTCCAATTTTTAATCATTTTTTGAATTTTTTTTAATTTCCGAATTTTAATAATTAATTTTTGAAAATTTTAATTAGTTTTTCTAAATTAATAATTATTTTATGAAATTTTAATTAACTTTTTTGAATTTAAAATATTTCCTGGAATTTTTAAATAATTAATTCAATTTAGTAATTAAATAAAGGAATTAAATAAAAGAAATTTCCTTGATTTAATCATGACTGTTGGTCATGATCGAGCATGGATCAGGAGGTAGATTCCTTTGCCATTTCCAGCTCAAGGGTACAAATGCTCAGCGCGCGTCACCGAGCTCCAGCGGTGTTCAACGTGCAGACACGTGTCCTTTACCGTTGATCAATCAATGTTGACCGTTAACCGGTTAACATTGACTTTTGACCCTTTTTTTATCGAATCTCAGTCTTTGATCAAGATCAGGGGCGAAACGGGAGGAGAAATTTTTCCACCATTTTCAGCTTGGGGGCAGGTTTGTTCGGCGGGCATGGCTACGCTTTGGCTGATCGACACGTGGCATTGATTGGTCAACATTGTCCATTGACCGGTCAACGTTGACCGTGGACCTGGTTAAAGTTGTTTATTTAGGTTCAAATCTCAGCCTTTGATCAAGATGGGATGCATATCGGGAGGATAAATTTTTCCACCATTTCCAGTACAGAGACACGTTTGCTCGGTGTAGCATGTCCACTACACATGTTTTTTTCTTTATCATGAGGAGATCTGAACATTTTTTTGCATCTTTTTTTTTGTTCTTTAATAGCACGTGCGATGCACATGCATTATGTAGCTCGGCTGCAAAATAAGTTGTCGAAGGTGGAGTTGTTCAAAATCGAACCCAGGCTCTTTGAGAAGGGGTATGAGTAGCCTAACCACTTGACCAACTTGCTTTTTTGTATAAGTTAGCTTTCACACTTTATTTATCTTGGAGGTACGCTTTTGAGATATCTACATGGTGCTGCGGAATATTGAACTTTTCTGGTGCTACAGAAGACCGATTGGAGCATGTGACCGCTCGTTTCGAAGCTGACTTGAAGATCTACAATTTCTCTCAAAAAGTCAGCAGAAGAATTACCCATCTTTAGAGTCGAAACAAGCCCACGGTGTCTTTGCCTCTGTGAACTTAAGAAGAGTTTGGGCGTCAGGGATTCACGGGAAGGAGTTTGGCCATGGAAGAGTTATGAAAAAGAGCTTAGCGAGGGGAGCTCGACGACTGTTGGAGCTCAGCAAGGATTCGAGCTCTAGCAGAAATGGGTCTGTCACGCCCCGCTTCCCAAAATACGAAAATACGAGCACGTAACAAATGCCCAGCGAATTATGAGAACATCATCCATATCTGTAACATATTAACTCAACAATATGCAAAAGATCACCACGCAAGAAATAGACAACCACATAAATAATGAATAAACTCCAAAATAATCATGAAATAAATTCATTAAATAATATCCAACATCTGGGAGAAAAGTAAACTTCGGGTCATACAATCCTGGAATACAAAGTACGACGAAAATAATAAAATAAACAAATAAAATGAAATAACTTTACAATCCTGGAATACAAAGTACGACGAAAATAATAAAATAAACAAATAAAATGAAATAACTTTAGCAGTCTAATGGTTCAGCTTCATCCTTCAGAAAATTTGCTCACCAGTTCTTCGTTCTAATTTACTCCGGTACCTGTAAACTCATCAACTAGAGGTGGGAGAAAATTGTCCGTTAGAGCAAGTTACAGACAGCAAGTAGTAGAAGCAAAGAAGCAAGGAAACAAGGTATATTAATAAAGGGTGAACTAGAACTAACATCAAATAACAATAACAGAGTTCATATTAAAAGCAAGGGTCTAAAATTAATGATGCAATAAACAATGACTGTAATCGATGATTCAAGGTCAATAACAATAATCATGATCAAGAATGCAAGTGTCAGTCCTGGGTTTATTAATATTTTATTATCTTGTCTAATGCATGTAATACCGTGTCCCATACCACAGGTTCAGTGCATACAAACAGTGATCGTTTAGACTATAGTGGTGAACTCTACAGATCGTGTACTTGGCAAAATAATCAATAATTAACAATTAGTAATTCACAATCAATAATCCACTATCAGTAACAATAATCAATCAAGAACAAGGGGCCCTTCCCGAGTACAGTCTCCGATTGTTCACTACTATATCGACCCTTAATATCCCGGCTTGTTATTATTTTATTACACACAAATGTGGACAAGCAATGGTTGAAGAATTTTTGAAGTGATGTCAAGGAGATGTCAAGGCTATGCAGTGCATGGTATAACTAATTCTATTCAATAGATGCAAAATCAAACATAGATATGATAAAAATTCAAAAACACACATTCTGGACAGCAAAGATGTTGCTGTACAAAAATCCACTTTACCATTGCTACAAGAAAGAAAATCAGGTTCCATCAAGGGTTCTTGAAACTAGACTCCCTACCGGTTCCAAAGTATATTCATAAGACATATAAGACATATTATAACTATAGAAACTAGGTGAATAATCTCATTCTTTACTAATTACATGTTCAGGGAGCATGTTATGGTCAAATTTTTATATATAACAGTTGGTTGTAAAATCATTTAAAAATCTCATAAAAATCATGTTTTGGTTTCTAACAGTGTTCATTAACAATACGATTAATCTCAGATTTTATTTCATAAATTTAATCTACTGTTTTAATTAATTTGACATGGTAATGTATTTTCAAACTGCATTCTGGAATTCAAACATTACTGTATAAAAATATGGATATCTTGCAATCTATAGGTCGGATTGCAAAACCGTCAGATAATATGGATTTCGAACACACAGGGCTACAAGTCTTATTTAATAAGTTTTAAATGATATTATCTGTAGTTAGGTCAAAATTCTTGTTCTTTACTGAACTAGTGTTCTTGCAGCAATCTAGGGTCATGTTCTCATATTTATAATAAGTCCGAAAAATCATCACATAATCTTTAAAAAAAAATTGACTCCTATTCATGTCTAGTAACAACATAAAAAATTTCACGTCCTAATTCTACTGTTAACAATTTATTTTAATAGAAGATCATGTCGATGTAACTTTAGACAGTAATCTGGAAATTGAAAACCTAGAAGTACTAAAAATATGATAACTTACAGTTTATAAATCGGAATTTAGTTCTGTAAAAAGTTATGGAAAATAGAGTTGTTTACAAAGTTCTACTAAACTACAACAGCAACTGGGTCAAAATCTCAACACAACATAGAATAAACAGCAGGACAGCAAGTGGATTATCATTAATAAGCAACAAAAGATATACACATGCATAGAACTATATGGCAATTAATTAACAGGTTTTTATACTCAGTTATAAGGGTGTGATTCTACAATTTACAGGATAATTTATTATTAACATACCAAGAACATTACATCCAATCTAAAAGCATTCAAAGCATCAGTCTTCTATATAAGATGCGTCTACTCTATGTATTCGTGTAGTGTACGCATACGACAAGGTATAACAATGCTTGGGTTTGAATCAAGGGAATGGCACGAAAAGAAAACTACTACTTGGTCTCGCCGATGAATCCGTAATAGTATCTTTGAAAGGTATCAAACAAATAAAATATAATAATTGAAAGAGGAACTACTTCCGGAGATCAAAGAAATTCTTGAACAAAGTAATAAACTAGTTCAAGGGAAACTTGCCTTTTGACGATATTTCGAATATTAACGAAGATGATACAAAAAGATTCAACGATGGAAATACGTGCAAACTACATACACAGCAATCACAACAAGAGACACAACAACAACAAGGCGACAATGAAGAAAAACAGCAAGAAGAAGCGGCAGCAAGAGTGGTGGCCGCTGAGGTTGCGATGGAGGCATGCAGCGACGGGCGGCAGTCGATGGGGAGTCGACGACAGAGCTAGAGTCGAGGTGGATTGACTGTGGGGCCGATAGTAATGGCGAGGTCGATGGCGGAGTGCGATGGAGATTGCTGCGAGTCAAGGCAGGGCAGTGGTCGAGGGTGTTATTAGGGTGCAAGCGGTTGCGGGACAGGGATGCAATCGATGGAGGCATTGATAGGATGGACTATGGTGGTAGGAATGCAGCAGTGGGGGGCAGGGGCTTCGATGGGTTCAGTTGGCGAATTCGCTGGCGAAGACTGGGGTGACGGAGGCGGTGGTGAGTGGGCTCTGGGGTCGGCTGTGGGATGTAGGCGAAGGGGTCGAGGTGGAGGGTGATGTCAACTGGGATGGATGTCGATCGAGGGTTGGGTGCTTGGCTTGGGATCGAAACAGGGGAAAGAGAGAGAGAGCGATGGAAGAAGATGATGAGGATGATAATTAGGGTAGTTAACTAGGGTTAATGATGATTTGTATTTATAGGGAAATTAAGATTTAAGCTAACGGGTTTGCAGGTTTGGGTTAGGATCCAATAAGAGATGGGTTACTGTTTAAATATATAAATAAAATTGGGTATTGGAATTGGGCTCAAAATCAAATCAATTGGAGACAAATAAAAATACCCAAGACAAAAAAAATGAAATACAATGCACGGGAACTCAGGGTTCAACAAATGAAATTAAATTTGATCGAAAGAATACAATTGGGTTGAAGATGAATAACCAAAATTTATTAATAAAAAAGAACATATTACAAAAATGAGAAGAGAAAAGAATTACCAAAAGAAAATCCAAAAAACTGGAAATAGGGATTATAGGGTCAGAGCTCGGCGAAGAGCTTTGGCAAGTTCTACGAGGAGTTCGGCAAGTTCGGTAAGTTCGGCGAAAGTATAGGTGGTTCGGCAAGTTTGACAAGTTCCGAATATTAGAGGTGGTTTGGCTGCGTGACACGTGTCCCATTGACCGTTGACCAGTCAACAGTTTTCTTTGACTTTTAAATTAGGGACACATTTGTTCGACACAAGCCACCGAACGTTAGAGGTGGTCTGGCGGCGTGACACGCATCCCGTTGACCATTCAACGGTTTTCCTTTATTTTTTTATCAGGGACACGTTTGTTCGGCTAATGACTTCTAACCGCCATGATGCTTTGGTCAGCTGACACATGGAACTTTGACCATTAACCGTTGACTCGATCAACTTTTTGTTGGCTCGGATTAGCTGTATTGTAACCATCTTTCCCGGTGCTACAAAGGTGCGATTGGTCCCGTGGCACTTTCGAAATGAGGTTGACCGCTCATTTCGAAGGTGTCTTGAAGATTTACAATTTCTCTTTAGGAGTAAAATGAAGAACCATCCATCTTTAGGGACAAAACAGGCCCGCAATATCGTTGACTCTTTGTAGTTGAGAAGAGCTTCGGTGTCCAAAATCTTCGAAATGGAGCTTCACTCCAGTGGGCTAAGAAGAGGAGCTTCACCACGGAGGAGCTATGAAGAAGATCTTTGTAAGACCCTTGGGGAAAGTCGTTCGGGAGGCGAGTTCGAGGAGCAATTCTAGGGTAGAGTTCAGCTCCGAACTCGTTTGAAAGAAGGGCTCTTAGGATGAAGAGCATCACCAGGCTCTAGGAGAGAGCTGTTCAAGAGGCGAGTTTGGGGAGCAACTCTGGGGTGAGTTGTGCTCCATACTCTTTTGGAAGAAGGCCGCTCTGGAGGCGAGTTTAGTAAAGGATTGTATTTCTTGTACTTTTATTGTTGCCAGTTGTGGGAGTGTTCGAAGGGTAAGGCATGTTGACAAGTCGACTCTACGGACCATGAGTATGCACTCCAAACAGGTTGAAAACGAGTTTTGGGAGCACTCGAATGGTGAGTCGTGCCCCGCACACTTGCTCGGGGGCAAGTGGCTAGAGCGGCTCTATGAATCATGAATGGACATCGCACTCATTCGGGGTTATTTTAGGAGCACTCGAATGGCGAGCCAAACACCGCACACTTGCTCAGGTGCAAGTGGCTAGAGCGACCTTATGAACCATGAGTGGACTCCGAACAAGATGACGATGAGTTTTAGGAGCACTCGAATGGCAAGCCGAACTCCGCACACTTGCTCGAGAGCATGTGGCTAGAGCAGCTCTATGAACCATTAATGAACTCCGCACTTGTTATAGCACCCCGGATCCCACTACCGAAAATCCGTGACACAAACCAGAATTTTTTCCTTCAAATGCATCTCAACATAGTAATAACACGCAAATTTAAGAACTTTTTATTGCCAAATGAAGTCATTATATCATTAGTTACAAATATTATTTTGTCTTTGAACAAGCAATACAAATTACATTAAAGCATTACAAATACTACTCAAACATTTTGCATGCCCTTCAAATCGGTAGTCAACTGATCTTCCACTAGAACTCCACTGTGTGGTCAAACTGCTTTCCTGAGATGCGCCTTGTAGCTCAAATCTTCTACTGCGCTACTCTGATATTCCTGCACCTGCTCGAATGGTAGATAGGTACATTACTACTCCACTTAAATGCCCTGCTTTTCTTGAGTCCTCCTGCACTCGCGACCCAGTATGCAGCACCTAACTAAGTGGGCACGTCAATACATATACTGACGCAATGCTGATAAGAAAACAGCGATCTCCAACTAGCAATCACAACCAACCTATAATGAAAACAGAAATGTGCATCCTCATTTTCTAGTGTTAGTGTTTGTCATAACCTGAAGTCTAATGCATTGTACACAGTGTACAGAAAACAGATGCATTTAGTCTAATGTCAGCAAGACTTTGGACATGCATGCATCCCATACTACATACGCTCCAAATCAAGCCATCTTCTCCAGTTTCATGGTTTCGAACCCTCGCCATGCAATACATTATACTATTTTACACTTTCTGTTCCTGATAAGTACAACATGATTGAGGAGGTTACAAACAATTCGGGGTGCCCCCGTTTACCATTAATAGCCAGCACACCGGACCTCTCTCAAAAGTCGTGACGAACTTACAGATACACCGCAGCATACCTATGGCACCGAAGATCCACAATGGTTCGTTCGTGTCCACCAACATAGAACAAGGGAACATCCCGTTCTTATCAAGGTACCTCAGGAATTAACAGAGCGAGATATGCTCCCGTGTTCTCAACTATTGAGAAGACACAGCCCATATCCCTTTGACAGGAAGAGACAACTCTGGTTATCATCGCCTAGTGATGGCCCTTAAAACAAGTCAAATTATAAGGAATCACCCCTAACACCAAACTGATCCTCAAGTGGAAAGGAAAAATAATTTATTAACAATGTTACCGTAATTATGCTGTATATTCAAAAATATGCACAGTGTTTTAAATAATGATCGAGCTTGACTGGTCTGTCAAAATAGTAAGTGATCATAGTGAATCAACATTCATCGATTGCGAACACCTTCATAAGTCTTCAACCATATCCCTGGCCTGTGACCCTCAGCGTGTAGTACATCGGCGTCCAAGGGATGCATAAAAATCCGTGAATGAAGGTAAACATACACAAACACCAATACTCGACCATTGACAGACTCAGGGCATCAAGATACCAATCACAATTAATTTTCAGTAATACCTAGGTCAGTAATGGATCTGACCTGATTGAGTCAACCAAACACCAGTGAACCGATCACCATCGTTTGCCACCACCTCTGACTCTGATTGCATCCCGTACTTTGACCCGCGATCAATTACCCATTGGGTAAGAATTCATCGGCACATGAGGGATGACTCTTCAGTTCTCGAGACGGAATAATTCAATTTTAGACTGAGGGTTGTTAGTCGTAGGTGAATACCTTACTCTAGACGATCCCTCAGACAACTCAAATCAAGCAAACTACTACACACGTGTTTTTTAGGGTTATATACTGAAAGCATCACTTTTGTATTAACTTTATTTCCTTATTTTTTTTTGGATGAGAATCATATGGGCATATGTTTGCATATTGTGTTTATTATAATATTAATGTAAGTGTCTGATATTCTATAAGGTTGATAATATGGTGTGAGGTGACACACAGAAGATCATATTATCAGTTCCATATGGAATATATAAATAGTTCACAACCTAAACGGACTTGGACAATCCATTGGAAAGGTTGTAGTGTAATCTGGTATTAGTCTATCTTGACTATAGGTTTACACTAGTACACTTTGTGTGTATTGAACAGGACCACTTGAGGTTGTTCTCTTTGTACTGACTACAAAAGAGAACAAACACCTCTGTTATTATGGATGCTTATGCTCTTAATCCAGATATAATAACAGACATGTATATGCAGTGTGCATTACTTTGACTCATAAAAGAGTGAGATTCATTATGGATCAACAACCTCTATGAATTGGATAATAGCATTGTATGTATGATGGGCTGTTGATTGTAAAAGGAATCCATGTCCCGATACGTCGGGTTGATGATGTTCCCTTAAGGAGCTCATAAGGATTTGTCATGTAAACCCTGCAGGTGGATTACATCCGACATGACAAATAAAGTTGAGTGGTACTACTTAAGGATAAAAGATGTTGATCAATATAGTTGTCAGTAACTTAATTTGATCGACGGACATTCGATATCTTAACATGGGGAGTTGAACGAGCATATAATAAAAGGAGCCCCATAAATATAATTTGGGATTAGGAAGGTAGTGCAACAATAGCTCTTTAGTGGACCGAGCTATTGTTAATGGGCCTGGGTTGTGTGTTCGGGCTGAATACGGGATACCCAGATTCGTTAGGAGACCTAACCCTAATTTCTCCTCATGGTCCTTGCCGTAGCCTTATATATATCCTCTATTCTCTGGCCGTCATTGATGATCTGAGATATAAGATTTTTTCTCTAAATTCGTGATTCACGTAAGGAGAGAAAGAGAGGGCAGCCAAGGAGAAGAAAGGTTGGGAGATCGTCGCCCACACGACGTCCAACCCAAGGAAGGAATACGTGTAGAAGATCTTGGGGTCTTTGATAGCTCGAGGTTGCTAGAAACTATTGTCTTCTTCTCATCGCAGGTATAATTCGTGAACCCTAGATTCCGCTATAAAGGGTTAGATCACGTATTTAATCTGTTAATCTTTTATGATCGATACGCACACCAATCCGTAGTCCTGGGAATCATCGCAGTTCCATCAGTGTTAACACATTTAACACATGATAGAACCAAACATTACAAGCATATAAATGCTACAAGTTCACAAATCCGCCACTTGGAGTAAGCAAAATAAACACTCCACTTCTATTGGCCTAGATCTACCCTGATATTAGAAAAAATCATAACTTCTAATTCACACATTGTAATTACATGGATTGATACTTTTTGGAAGGCTAAGAATGTCTACTTCAATTTTTAATTGATCATTTTCACAGATTTCAAACACACAGTTCCAGAAATCAACAAGTTTACTGCTATTCTAACAAGTTTTCTCAAATTCTATATCAACTCATACACAACTCCTGAACTTAGAAAATTCAAAACTTTCAAGATACAAATTAAAATTGTATGATCTTACCCATTCTAGAAAGCTAAGACTCTATGCTACAAGTCTCTAGTTAACCATTCCTTCAGATTTAGCAGATGCTATAATATCCCTATATGTTCTCAGCTGTACACTCCTTCAATGTAAATGCTGCAATTTGCCAGTAACATAAAAACCCACTCAATTATCGGAATTACTCGATTTAGGATTCTATAGAAAGCAGGGAGTGTTAACTAAAACTTCCTAATTGATCACATCATCAAATTCATCCATTAAAACACTGGAAAACCCCTATTTCTCATCAGGTATACACAGGAAATGAGTTACTCTACCAAACAAGGTCTTTTATTTAGGACTGGTTCTATCCCAAACCTAGAAAAATCATATCTTTTGCTAAACATACTGAAATTGCATGATTCAAGATGTTCTAGAAAGCTAAGACTCTCTACTACAAGTCTCTAGTTGGTCAGTTCTTCAGATTCTCAACACACAAATTCACCGACTAGTTAAAATCCGAACTAAACTGAACATGATGTATTCAAAAATTAATATCAATGCAACCATATCTCTAATTATTATGAAACTTAAGATAATGAGTGAAACATATAGAAGTTAATAATTCCCAAAAATCTCATCAAGATCAAAAATACTCAAAGAGTTATACCATTATGAAATTAGTAGAAAATCGGTTCTGTTTTCTAGGCAGTGTGCAAATACTCTCTTGTAATACAATTTTTAAAGAACATCAAGGGATGTTTAACAATTCTGAAACTTTAGAAACATGATCTAGACACATAGGATATGCTACACAAAAATACTCATTGTCAAATTCTATACCCAAAAATAATTAAAATTGTTTGAACTTCAACTTGAAACTTGGATAGAGCCAGTTTGCTATTTCAACAAGTCGACCAAATGAATTTTTGTAGAAATATCGAATAAATTCTGAAAAATATGATAATTTGAAACTAAGGTTTTTAACACATTTAAGAATCTCTACAAAAAGTTTGAGCTCAAGACACTACACCAATTCCAAGATACGAATTTTCAAACATCATTATAAAAACAGGACATAGCCAGTTTTTTGTGTTGCTCACTGTTTCGAAAAGAAACACTTTGTTGAGCTACTAAATGAACCCGGAAAAATATGAAAAAAGTTAGAGAATGCTCTAAACTCACCTTAGAACATGCCACAAAAATTTTGTGTCCGAATTCTAAGCCAATTGCAAGTTAGAAATTTCTAAGCTATAACGCAACATATGTGTTCTTAACATGGATTCATGGTAAAAGTTGTACTATCACACAAGCTCATATTGCACAACCTATCAAACACTCATACATGGTATTCATACTCCTTTCTACACACCAAATCACATTAAAAAAATCATATCCAGAGTTAGAGAACACCCACCAATTTGTGTTGGAAGCTGAAATCCTAGTTGTGAAGCTAGCTTCTCCTCCTCTTGCTCAGTTTCTATTCTAGCTCCAGGAACCCAAAAGCAAAATAAAAGAACCCTCTTTGTTTCTTTCTTTTCTCATCCCATGAATAAAGTAGTAGAAGAAGAGGGAGAGTAAAAAAAGTAGAAGAAGATGGAGGTGAAGATTTTTAGGTGAAAATGAGATGGAGAGGGGGGGGGGGGAATTGCCGGCCAAGGAGGAGAGGGTGGGTTTGGTTTTGGTTGGCAGTGAATGGAGGGGAAGGGAGAAAGTGAATGAGGGTGAGATGGTGAGGTGGAGGGTGAAGATATTTGTACATGAATCCCTAGAAGATTCATATATAAATGGAGAATTGGAATTAGTTTGCTACATGGCTACATTCTCAACCCTTGGATCCATTTTGATCATCATGATCAAGGGTGAGAAACTAGGATTTCACAAGCATACATACAATCTTAAGATACATACACATAAATATACATAGCAAAATACATTCAAGTATTCGAAGCATACAATATATATAGACATATTCACATTCAAAACAATTGTATATAGATACATATATCATATACGATCCAAAAAAATATACATACAGTCATATACATACATTCATATATGTACACACATACAGATAAAAAATTATTTTATAAAAATATTATTTCCCAAAAAAAGGATTGTTTCATTTAAACACTCGGAATAATATACAAAGTTAATTTAGAAAATATCCCGAATACATCTTATCGGGTTCAAAATATATAATATATCTGAAATTTCTCAATTAAAATCAATTATTATTAGAAGAATACATAATCGCGTGCAATTCTCAGGTGTGCACGGATTAATATGCAAAATAGTTGTTTACTATTTTGCTGGGTGTTACACTTGTCCAGTGTTGTTTCAGGAGCGCTCGAATGGTGAGTCGTGTCTGTAACACCCTGTGTTAAGAATTATATATATACTAGGTTTGCCCATTGACACGTGCCTACGGCACATCTTCGAAACGGTGAACCTTTTTTGATCATATAAATAGTTTTAGAGGTCGAGCAAATTAATTGAAATAGCAAACATATTATATGAGAAACTTTTGGGTTCAACAAAAAACATATTATATGATTTTTTTTTGGTTTTTTTGAACTATTTTTAAAGTTTTTGAATTTTAACTTTTTTTATTTTTTTTAGTTTTTTAGTTTTTTTATAAAAAATTTAAAATTTTTATTTTCTTAATTTTTTGAATAGAAGAGGGAGGGAGAGAGAGAGAAAGAGAAAATAATTAAATAAATATAGGAGTTGTTTTGGGTGGGGGATTTGAATTTGAGTTTTGGGGGGAAACTTTTGGGAGGAAAAATGTGTTTTGTGAGGTTAAATCTGGGCCTTTAATTTTTGGGGAATTGAAGGAGAGCCACTTGATAGCTTTCTTTGTGTTTTATTATATGGAATAGATTTGCCCGTGAGCACGTGCCTACGGCACGTCTTCGGAACGATACAATACAGGAAAAAACCATGTAAACAGTAAAATAAAAATTATGTACTTCAAGTTTGAATAGTATGATAATGATTAGTGGTAAATAAAAGTCCATGTTTCTATTAGTATATGTTGAAAAATAATTACAAATGAGGGTGTAAAATCCAACTTCTTAGAACTTTAAGTGTGGAAAATGATGAAATTTAACTATTGAAGAGATATTTGCTTTTTCAATATAACATGTGCAATAAAAAAGCATAAAAATTCTGAATATTTTACAAACCTGAAATCTTAAAATCTAAATTTCTAAATAAATAAAGAAAGAAAGAGAGAGAGAGAGAGAGGGAGCGGAAAAATATGTTTTGTAAGAATCAATTTAGGCCATCTTCGGAACGATTGAATACAAGAAAAAACCCTATAAACAGTAAAACAAAAAGTATGTACTTCAAGTTTGAATAGTATGATAATGATTAGTTGTAAATAAAAGTTCATGGTTCTATTAGTATATGTTGAAAAATAATTATAAATGAGGGTATAAAATCCAACTTCTTAGAACTTTAAGTGTGGAAAATGATGAAATTTAACTGTTGAAGAGATATTTGCTTTTTCAATATAACATGTGCAATAAAAAAAGCATAAAAATTCTGAATATTTTACAAACCTGAAATCTTAAAATCAAAATTTCTAAATAAATAAAGAAAGAATGAGAGAGAGAGTGAGGGAGAGAGAAAAAGATAGAAATATGAAAAAGTGAAGAGAGAAGAGAGAGATAATAATAAAGTAATGAGTTTTAGTTTTGGGGGGAAAGTTTAATTTTGGAGTTTGAAATTTTTGGCGAAAAAATATGTTTTGTGAGAATCAATTTAGGCCATTGATTTTAGGCAAGATTGAATGAGAGCTACTTGATAGCTTTCTTTGTAATTTATTATATAGATTACAAAGAAACCCTATAAACAGTAAAACAAAAATTATGTACTACAAGTTTGAATAGTATGATAATGATTAGTTGTAAATAAAAGTCCATGTTTCTATTAGTATATGTTGAAAAATAATTATAAATGAGGGTGTAAAATCTAACTTTTTAGAACTTTAAGTGTGGAAAATGATGAAATTTAACTGTTGAAGAGATATTTGCTTTTTCAATATAACATGTGCAATAAAAAAAGCATAAAAATTCTAAATATTTTACAAACCTGAAATCTTAAAATCTAAATTTCTAAATAAATAAAGAAAGAATGAGAGAGAAGAGGGAGAGAGAGAGATAGAAATATGAAAAAGAGAAGAGAGAAGAGAGAGATAATAATAAAGTAATGAGTTTTTTAGTTTTGGGGGCAAAAAATTTAATTTTGGAGTTTGAAATTTTTGGCGGAAAAATATGTTTTGTGAGAATCAATTTAGGCCATCTTCGGAATGATACAATACAGGAAAAAACCCTGTAAACAGTAAAACAAAAATTATGTACTTCAAGTTTGAATAGTATGATAATGATTAGTTGTAAATAAAAGTTCATGTTTCTATTAGTATATGTTGAAAAATAATTATAAATGAGGGTGTAAAATCCAACTTCTTAGAATTTTAAGTGTGGAAAATGATGAAATTTAACTGTTGAAGAGATATTTGCTTTTTCAATATAACATGTGTAATAAAAAAAGCATAAAAATTCTGAATATTTTACAAACCTGAAATCTTAAAATCTAAATTTCTAAATAAATAAAGAAAGAATGAGAGAGAGAGGGGGAGAGAGAGAAAGATAGAAATATGAAAAAGTGAAGAGAGAAGAGAGAGATAATAATAACGTAATGAGTTTTTTAGTTTTGGGGGGGGAAAATTTAATTTTGGAGTTTGAAATTTTTGGCGAAAAAATATGTTTGGTGAGAATCAATTTAGGCCATTGATTTTAGGGAAGATTGAATGAGAGCCACTTGATAGCTTTCTTTGTAATTTATTATATAGATTACAAAGAAACCCTATAAACAGTAAAACAAAAATTATGTACTTCAAGTTTGAATAGTATAATAATGATTAGTTGTAATTAAAAGTCCATGTTTCTATTAGTATATGTTGAAAAATAATTATAAATGAGGGTGTAAAATCTAACTTCTTAGAACTTTAAGTGTGGAAAATGATAAAATTTAACTGTTGAAGAGATATTTGCTTTTTCAATATAACATGTGCAATAAAAAAAGCATAAAAATTCTGAATATTTTACAAACCTGAAATCTTAAAATCTAAATTTCTAAATAAATAAAGAAAGAATGAGAGAGAAAGGGAGGGAGAGAAAGATAGAAATATGAAAAAGTGAAGAGAGAAGAGAGAGATAATTATAAAGTAATGTTTTTTTTAGTTTTGGGGGAAAAAATTTAATTTTGGAGTTTGAAATTTTTGGCGAAAATATATGTTTTGTAAGAATCAATTTAGGCCATCTTCAGAACGATACAATACAGGAAAAACTCTGTAAACAGTAAAACAAAAATTATGTACTTCAAGTTTGAATAGTATGATAATGATTAGTTGTAAATAAAAGTTCATGTTTCTATTAGTATATGTTGAAAAATAATTATAAATGAGGGTATAAAATCCAACTTCTTAGAACTTTAAGTGTGGAAAATGATGAAATTTAACTGTTGAAGAGATATTTGCTTTTTCAATATAACATGTGCAATAAAAAAACATAACAATTCTGAATATTTTACAAACCTAAAATCTTAAAATCTAAATAAATAAAGAAAGAATGAGAGAGAGAGAGAGGGAGAGAGAGAGAGAAAGATAGAAATACGAAAAAGTGATGAGAGAAGAGAGAGATAATAATAAAGTAACGAGTTTTTTAGTTTTGGGGGGAAAATTTAATTTTGGAGTTTGAAATTTTTGGCGAAAAAATATGTTTTCTGAGAATCAATTTAGGCCATTGATTTTAGGAAAGATTGAATAAGAGCCACTTGATAGCTTTCGTTGTAATTTATTTTATATATATATATATATATATATATATATATATATATATATATATATATATATATATATATATATATATATATATGTATGTATATATATATAAGAGACTGCCCTATAGGAATTCTTACAGGGGGATTATACGAGGATTTATTGGCTGGAGGTGGGGGTCGGTTGTATACAGCATAGTGCTGTGGTTGTTGTGTTTCCGTGTGATAACGTGGAAGGAGTATGGAGGACCCACCTGTCGGAAAGGGTCAGCAGTGAAATGCTGCTGCTGTTGTCCACGTGGCATGGGGTCCGCTCTGTGGGGCTGCTGTGTCACGGGAGAGAGGAGAGAGAGATGTAGGAGATCTGTCCCATATCGGGAGTTTGCAAAAATTAATTAAATATACATATATGATTGCCTAGGATTGCAGGTCGCCAACAAGCTATAGCACCTTTTATGAGGCAGCCTGTGGTGGGCAGTTGTTTGCTAAAATTGCTGATCGGGGCCGGGTCGTTGCAAATGGTATCAGACCTGATTTTCGACACCGATGTGGGTAAAAGGTGGGGTGTGTCTTGTATGCCTGAGAGGGAATCGTGGTAGTATGCTGGCAGTATAGCCAGGGGCAGTACGCTAAGATTTGATTGAATCAGGTGTACGCCACTCCACATCGACTAGAAAGGAGGATCCTAGCGCTACGTTGCAAGTCTCGGCTTCAGCGAGGAAGCTGAATTCTTAATGAGGGGTGTCTGTAACACCTCGTGTTAAGAATATATGTATATAATTAATAGAGACTACCCTATAGGAATTCCTATAGGGAGGATTATATGGGGATTTATTGGCTGGAGGTGGGCCCGGTGTATACAGCATGGTGCTGTGGTTGTTGTGTTTCCACATGATGACGTGGAAGGAGTATGGGGGCCCACCAGTCTGAAAGGGACAGTAGTGAAATGCTACTACTGTTTTCCACATGGCATGGAGCTCGCTGTGTGGGGCTCCTGAGTCACGGGAGAGAGGAGAGAGAGATGTGGGAGACTTTTCCATATCGGGAGTTTGCAAAAATTAATATATATATATATATATATATATATATATATATATATATATATATATATATATATATATATGATTGCCTAGGATTGAAGGTCACCAACAAGCTATAGCACCTTTTATGAGGCAACCTGTGGTGGGCAGTTGTTTGCTAAAATCGCTTATCGGGGCCGGGGCGTTACAGTGTCCTACACACTTGCTCGGGGATCAGTGGCTAAAATGGCTCTATGAACCATGAATGGACTCCGAACAGGGTGACGATGAGTTTTGGGAGCACTTGAATGGTGAGTCGTGCCCTCCACACTTGCTTGGGGATAAGTGGCTAGAGTGGCTCTATGAACCATGAATGAACTCCAACAGGATGACGATGAGTTTAGGGGGCACTCGAATGGCGAGCCGAACCCTGCACACTTGCTTGGGAGAATGTGACTAGAGCGGCTCCATGAACCATGAATGGACTCCGCACTCATCCCGGGTTGGGCACTTGTACGGCGAGATATACCCCACACACTTGCTCGGGGGTAAGTGTGCCCGTTGGACATTGTGAATCCTGAATGTATCCCGCAATTGTCCATTCGAGTGTTTATCGAATTCATGGTGTTGCTCGGGGGCATACCATGTGTCTAACTCATTGCTTTCCGTAGGCAATATTGTTCAAAAATTTTGTAAAGGAAAAGGCTGAAAATTTATTGAAAAAATGAAACTAAGCGGTTGCTTGTGCTAGCCTTTATTACATGTTGTGACCGTTATAATTTTCGGCCTTTATTACATGTTTGAAGATAACTATGACGGAATGGTGTTAAGCACCCTCATTGTACTTTTTCAGATGCTTGGTGTTCCAAGTGAAGATTTCTCGGTTCTTTCTGATGCAAGTGATGAGTTGTTCCTTGACTTTATTGGGAAGTGCCTAGCTCACTCGAAAATGCTTAGCTTTATCTTTTTGGGATAACGAGATTTCTGCTAGTTCTTCTAAGTGTTCAGAGCGAGCTTGTTCCCCCTCTTGGGGGAGCTCCATAGCTTCGAGGGGGAGGACCGAGCCCCCCATTGTGGCGGTATAACATGCTCGAGTGGCTTCTTGGCTTCCTTTGGCTTTTCCTACCCCTACTTCAATAAGGAAATTCATCTTCATTGGGTAGGCTGAGGCAACTGCGTGAAAGGTTGCTAGCCCCAGGCGACCAAAAATGGCATTGTAGGCTGACTTCGTGTCGACAATCATGAAATCAAGTGCTTCCGTGTGGGTAGTTAGAGCTTTCCCCATGGTTACGTCAAGGATGACTATTCCCTCGATTAGAAATGAGGCGCTAGAGAATCTATGGAGAGTGTACATGGCAGGCTTGAGGTGGTCTCGCTTGAGCTTAAGGTCCTCGAATACATTCCAGAAGATGATGTTTACCGAGCTGTTGTTATCTATCAGGACGCGGTGCACCTCATGATTGACCATACACATGTTGATTACTAGCGCATCGCAGTGATGTTTTCGAACACCTTCAAGGTCTTGGTCTCAAAATGTGATTGGGACCCCCGAATTCTTGGGAGGGGAGATATTATGACTCGTTAATGTTATTCGGCATACGCACTTCATGCGGTAACTTATCCAAAATATGCCAAATGCAATATCTATGATCACTAATTGAAAAAACTTTCTTAACTGCAACACTTATTCCACGATCCTCATCTGTCATGATGTTCATCGGATCGTGAGTCATTGCACCTCGCCACTTTTCAAAGAACCACTCAAATGAGGATGCCTTCTCATTTGGAATGAACCCACAACCTACGAATATTGATTGCCAATGATGATTGAATCCAACAAATGGTACAAATAACATCCCGTGTCGGTTTGTGTTGTAGGTAGCATCAATGCAAACAACATTCCCAAATACTTCATAATTCTTTCTAGCGATACCATCCACCCAGACACAATGGGACAATCGCCCTTCGGGATCACATTGGTAATCATAATAGAATAAAGGATCGGTCTCCTTTTTGGATTCAAAGAACTCAAGTAGCATTTGCCCGTCGTGTCCTTTTAAACCTTCCATCTCGTCTCTCCTGAGATTTCTGACATCGGTTTCAGTGAAACCAATTTTCTCATTACCTCCACTTGCACCTTCGAAGAATAGCATTTGTTTGCATATAGGGACATTAGCTTCGGTAAGTTGACCAATTACTTTTTTATCTGTATTTGTCAATTCACGGTTTCGAGGTAGCAAGTGACGTCTACCGTGTGAAGTAAATTCGTGATTGTGTGGTTCATTAAATGAATAAATAATCCACGAATTACTTTGTGGGTTTAATTTGACACGATCGAAAGCTTTGCAACCCGTTCTAGAAGTTGTTCCCCGTCTAGCTTCATTCTGATTATTCGGTGACTCCCCGACTTTATTACATACATATGATTTATCCACCACATCATTTCTCTTGTATTTATTTCCAACCTTACGCATAGCGAATTCCGCACATTTACAGTACGATGAATAAAATTTTTCCGCTTCCTCTAGAGTGGAAAATGTCATACCAATCTTTGGTTTTAGGTGCTAGTCAATATGAGGGTGCTAGTCAATATGAGGAAGAAACTCGCCAATTTGTTGTGCACGAAGAAATTTTTCTCCGGCAACAGAACTTCTTTCAAAACTGTCCATACCTAAGAAAACGAAAAGGAGAACAATTAGGGCTACTAAACCCGTTACAGAATGTGATGAAAAAATTCAAACTTTATTTACATATTATTAGAGAAACGTGAAAAAACCGCACAAACGGCATTCAAAATTTATAAAACTTTGTAACTTACTTGAATTCACCTAGCACAAGCCACCGTAACTTGTAGAAGTGATTTTCGACTCACGGTTTGCGAGATACGGCCATGTCCCGCTTTATTTGGTGTTTTTATAACCAAAAGCGACATACGGTCGTAGCTCTCGAACCGTTAGTCAAAAATCACTTCTACAAGTTGGGGTTGCTTGAGCTACGTGTGACCATCCTAGTCGCAAAATTTCATATTTTTTGAAGGTCATTTGAAGGGATTTCTAGTATAACCGCACTGAGCGCATTCTAAGTCATTAACTTCTAATGCGAGGAACGTGAGAAAACAGCACAAATGGCATCCAAAATTTATAAAACTTTGTACCTTACTTGAATTTACGTAGCCCAAGTCACTCCAACTTGTAGAAGTGAGTTTCAACTAACGGTTCGAGAGATACGGCCGTGTATCACTTTATTTGGGTTTTTTTCAACCGAAAGCGATACACGGCCGTATCTCTCTAACCATGAGTCGAAACTGACTTCTACAATTTCGAGTTGCTTGTGCTATATAAGACCACCCTACTCGCAAACATTCGTATTTTGTGGATGTCGTTTGCAGGATTTTCTAATTTAACCGCACTAAAAAAATTCTAAGTCATTAACTTTTAATGCGAGGAACGTGAGAAAACCACACAAACGGCATCCAATATTTATAAAACTTTGCGCCTTGCTTGAATTCACTTAGCGCAAGCTATCCCAACTTGTAGAAGTGAGTTTCGACTAACGGTTCGAGAGATACGGCCGTGTATCACTTTATTTGGGTTTTTTCCAACCGAAAGCAATACATGGCCGTATCTCTCTAATCGTGAGTCGAAATTGACTTCTACAAGTTCGGATTGCTTGTGCTACGTGAGACCATCCTACTTGCAAAGTTTCGTATTTTTTAGATGTCGTTTACAGAGTTTTCTAATCTAACCACACTAAAAAAATTCCAAGTCATTAACTTCTAATGCGAGGAACGTGAGAAAACCGCACAAACGGCATCCAAAATTTATAAAACTTTGCACCTTACTTCAATTCACGTAGCGCAAGCCACCCCAACTTGTAGAAGTCAGTTTTGAGTAACGGTTCGAGAGATACGTCCGTATATCACTTTATTTGGGTTTTTTTCAACCGAAAGCGATACACGGCCGTATCTTCTAACCATGAGTCGAAACTGACTTCTACAAGTTCGGTTTGCTTGTGCTACGTGAGACCATCCTACTCGCAACGTTGCGTATTTTTTGGATGTCGTTTGCAGGGTTTTCTAATCTAACCGCACTAACATTGTTCTAAGTAATTTAATATGTTCGGCATGATTATAAATACAACTCAATCTACAATATCGTCAACCGATCAACAACTATTGCACCGTGTAAATTTATCAAAATACTACTTACAAATTTCTACATCTGCAAATTTTTTAGGCAATTTTAATATACGGTAAAATAGTGGAAAGCAACAAAAATATTTTAAAAATCAACACAATTACAATTTCTAAGGCAGAGATTTAATCATTACCTTACAAAAATAAATCTGAATTTCTCCAATGTAGGTCAAGCTGCGAACTAGGGTTTCGTTTTTGGGATGAGAGAGTTGGGTTTGGAAGTTTGGAGTAGAGATTGGGAGAGAGAGATTATATGGGGATCGAAGAGGATGAGGAGCGGACTGAGGTGGAGGTGCGAACGGAGGAGGAGAACTAGGGTTTGGGGAGCAACAGACGGAAGAGAGAGAGAAAGAGAGAAAGAGAGAGAGAGAGAGAATCGCCTGAATGATAGAGGAGAGAAGTGAGAGAGGAATTGCCGGAGTGAGAAGATCACGATTTCGGAGATATTGGGTTTGGGTTCATCTAAGAACGAAAGTTCAGCTCGGGGATAAGTCAACGAAGATGACGAACTGTATACAGTTATGAGATTATATCTTTGCCTTAACCCGTCCTTGACAAAGACGTGCTAAGGAAAAAAAATTTTATAAAAATTTGCCTTAACCCGTCCTTGGAAACAACGGGTTATGACAAAATTTTATTAAAAAAAATATAGGCTGCTGGATCAAAAATCCAACGGCCCAGATTAAAGTTCGCATGGGTCTGTGCACACAGACCCATTTGCAACCGAAGAAGCCTCTATATATATATATATATATATATATATACAAACCACTGAAACTATTGTTGGAGAACAACGACTCCAGGATTAATAACCTAAGTCATTGTTCCCAACAACGACCTAGGTTATAATCTAAGCCGTTGTTGGAGTCCAACAATGGCTTCTGCGGTTGGCATGCCCGTTTGCAATGGAGGATTGCTAATATATATGTATAGGGAAGTCTTCCGTTGTGCACCACCTATGGTGCACACGGTGTGTGCACTCGGCCTTCCCGCCGTCGTATTGACGATCTGAACCGTTCATATTGATCTGCACATCTAAATTAGTCTAAATATGTAAAATCAAATTATTTAAAATTCATTTGCCCATCCATTGAAGTGTTACAAAATTGTATGGCTGAATATCATTGTTTTATATAGTCACATGATGGATGTGCAAATGAATTTCAAATAATTTGATTTTACATATTTAGACTAATTTAGATGTGTAGATCAATGTGAACGGTTCAGATCGTCGTTACGAAAGCGGGAAGGCCGAGTGCACACGAGTGCACACGGAGGGGTGGTGCACAATAGAAGATTTTCATATATATATATATATATATATATATATATATATATATATATATATATATATATAGGGAAGTCTTCCATTGTGCACCATAGGTGGTGCACACGGTGTGTGCACTCAGCCTTCCCGCCTTCGTATCGACGATCCGAACCATTCACATTTATCTACACATCTAAATTAGTCTAAATATGTAAAATCAAATCATTTGAAATTCATTTGCCCATCCATTGAAGTGTTACAAAATTGTATGGCTGAAAATCATTGTCTTTTATAGTCATATGATGAATGTGCAAGTGAATTTCAAAGGATTTGATTTTACATATTTAAACTAATTTAGATGTGTTAATCAATGTGAACGGTTCGGATCGTCGATACGAAGGCGGGAAGGCCGAGTGCACACGAGTGCACGCGGAGGGGTGGTGCACAATGGAAGATTTTCCTATATATATATATATATATATATATATATATATATATATATATATATATATATATATATGGGGAAAAGGGGTATGAGCAACTTGCTCATTTAGTAAATGAGCAATTGATGATGTGGCATGCATGTGATTGGAATCATTAAAAGATTTAGTTGTCCAATGTATCACATGCATGCCACATAATCAATTGCTCATTTACTAAATGAGCAAGTTGCTCATATCCCTTTTACCCTATATGGGGATATATATATATATATATATATATATATATATATATATATATATATATATATATATATATATATAAGGAGTGCTCAGTTGCAAACGGATCTGTTTGCACAGACCCGTTGCAAACTGAGTTCTTGGCTGTTGGATAGCTTCGATCTAGATCCAATGGCCTAGATCGATCCCACCCATCAGCCCCCCTCTATCACTTAAGTGGGACGGGGTAAATTCGATATTTCGCCCCAAAATAACTCTTTGACTTATTCAATCTCTCACTCTCTCTTGCTCGATGCTGATGAACAAGTATTTTTTTGGCATAAATTGAACCTAGGCCGATGTTGGAAACAACGACCTAGGTACAACGAAATCAGTTTTTAACCTTGGTCGTTACTTCACACAACTGCCTATGTATAACCTAGGCCGTTGTGTGGACCAACGACTTAGGTTGTACAACTGTTTTAAAATACTTGTACAAATTTTTCTCTCCTCCTCTTATACTTAGCCTACTCACTCTCTCTCTCTCGCTCTCTCTCTCTTTCTTTCTGGCGAACTCGAACCCATAGTCGAAACCCTAGCTCGTCCTCCTTAACTTGACTCTCTCACTCACTCTCTCCCTCTTCTCGAACTCTTTCCATCTTCCATTGAATCTCCCGATCCCAAAAAACCCTAACCTAACGAAATCTCCTAAACCCATCAAACCATTACCCTAACAAAATTACCCAAACTGTACTCCTCTTTCCTCATCAATAGCAGCGCAACCACCTCCTCCATCTCATTTCCGAAAACCCACATTGTGAAAGGTATTAACTTTTTTCTACTTTAGTAGATCTAGCTATGTTAATTGATCGAATTTTTGTTTGAATGTTTGAGTCTACAATTTGGGTATTATGCGTGGTTAATTATATGTTAGTTTCACGATGTGTATTGTATGTAGTTGTTTTTGTAGATGTAGATGAAGTGTTAGTTGTTGTTGCTCGTTATTAGTAATAGCGCACAAATGAGATTCAAAAATTTTGAAATTTTGGGAGTAGGTCGGACTCACCATGCACAAGCCCACTAAACTTATAGAAGTGTGTTTGAATTCACGGTTTGGGAGACTTGGCCGTGTATCGCTTTACATTCATTTTCGTGTTTGAAGAGCGATACATTTCCGTATCGCTTAAACCGTGAGTCGAAACTCAGTTCTACAAGTTGCGTTGGCTCGTGCGTAGTGAGTCCAAACTACTCGCTAAGTTATGGAAATTTTTGAAATCATTTGTGCGAATTTGTCTCATATATCAAACAACAACAACAATCATACTTTGATATTTTTGAGTGAGTTCTCACTATAAAACCGCCCAAATCATATCCGAAAAATACGAAATTTTGTGAGTAGGTCGGAATCACCACACACAAGCCAACACAACTTGTAGAAGTGAGTTTCGACTCGCATGATACGGTTTTGTATCGCGTTTCATTAATTTGTATGAGTGAAAGTGATATATTGCCATATTTTCCAAACCGTGAGTCTAAACTCGCTTGTACAATTTGTGTTGGCTTGTGTGTGGCGAGTCTGACCTAATCATAAAGTTTCGGATTTTTTGGATGTTGTTTGTGCGGTTTTCTCACATATTTTTCCCGTAACTATATATATATATGAATAATGTGATTGTTTATATAAGATCAGTGTATTGATAATTGTTATTATATTGATGATGTTAGTTATGGACAGTGGTGAAGGATATTCCGTTACCGGCGACAATTTTATGTGTGCACAACAAAGTGGTGAATGCATGCCGCAAGTTAAAGAGCATCTCAAACCAAAGATAAATATGACGTTTCATACCTTAAATGAAGCCGAGAACTTTTATTCGTCATATGCTGAATGTGGGGATTTCGCAATGCGTTAGCGGGGGGGGGGAATAAAAGGGAAGCCAATTCATGGATAAGTTTTTTTTGTGTAATAAAGAAGGGACTTCACCGAGTCAACCTAATGAAGGTAGACGGGGACTACTTCTAGAACCGGTCGCAAAGCTGTCGTTCGTGTAAAACTGAACGGAGAAAGCAATAAATGGGTGTTGTATTCATTTTATGAATCACACATTCACGTATTTATTTCACTCGGTAGGACATCTTTTGCCCTGAAACCGTTCGGTGTTGAATACTGATAGAAGAATAATTGTCACGCACCGCTTCCCAAAAAGAATACGGAATACGAATACGTAACAAAAGCCCAGCGAATGATTATCATCATCCATAAGCTGTTCAGGAATCTTTACAACATAACACAGGAATAATCAGAGTCGGAAGCAAAAGATACAACCACTCATGCATAATTGAAAAAAGATACCAACAGGAATTACTTGAAACCAAATATAATAATCTCAAATAATCAAATTATGAACAAGTCAAATATCCTGGGTCACACCCAAATACCAAATAATTATCCAAGTCACCAAGTAAATTTTATTCAAGCTCAAGCAATAAATAATAATAACAAAACAGAAAATCCAGCACTAGTACATCATCTCTCCAATACCATCTGGCAGTTGACCATCCTGATCTGCAATTAGTAAATTTGCAGGAGAAGAAAAACAAAACAAGTACCCGTCAATTACAAGTTACGGGCCACTTATAATGTAGGATACAAGTACAGGGGATAGGAAATTCTAAGTAACAGACCTAGCATGGTATAAGTGTGTCAACAGAATTATAATATCTAGCATAAACCAGGAAAATAGGAATAAGTAGCATGGTATACTAACAGGTATAGGTAACATGTATCCAGTGTCAAGTAAACAGATAAACAGGTAAACATGTATCAGGTATCAGGTAACATGCATACAGGTAAACAAGTAATCATGTAACATGTATCAGGTAACTGGTAAACAGGTAACAGGTTATATCAAGTCTTGTATTATTACTTACTAGGTAGCACTTTATGTGCCATCCTTTTATCACATGGTTGCTACATTCAAAACAATTACGTTTGTAGATTTCATAGTGGAGTCCATAGGGCACTGTACTCAGGTACAAGATAACAGGAATAACAGGAACAGGTAGAACCTAGTGGTTCTCTTCCGAGTACATCTTCCTAAGGGAAGTATGCAGTTAGGTACAGGAAACAGGCATAACCTAGTGGTTATCTTCCGAGTACATCTTCCTATAGGGAAGCATGTAGTCAGGTACAGGTAAACAGGATCGTGAATCATGTATTCATGAACACGTAACAGGCAGGTAGGACACAGGTCCTCTTCTAAGTACAAGTTTGTATTTTTTCCACTACTAGATCTTTTCCTTAACCCCAGCTTGGTCATTTATTATTATAATCAGGCATACATGTATGTGTTGCAAAACAAAGCAAGGATAACAGGGTATAAACATGTATCAGGTTTGGGGTGCAAGATAAATAAGTACAGGTACAAGATAACACATAACAGGGTAAAACAACTAGTTTTCTAATTCAGGATATCACGACAGTGTTGTACTAAAACAGTGATTCCCGCCACTACAAACATCAAAATCTGGATCCGTCAAAGAATCTGGAAAATAGACTTCCACAAGAATCCATCGAATATAAATAATCCATATAGTGCTTCACAAAATCACAATTCAAAACTGAATCTAAACCAGAAAATGCGTTCAGCCAGAAATCGGTAAATTATATTCAAGTACAGAAAAACAGCAAGAAATCATAATAATAAATTCCAGAAAAAGTCTGGGGTATTCCCCTATATGTCTAGCATCAAAATATAAAGTTTCATAATATTCCAGTAAAATTAGTTTAGTCAACCAAAATTTGAAAACATCAAGAAACGATACTTTGCAAAAACTGGAATTCCCAACACTGCTGTACGAAAACTGAAATATCTCGCAAGCCATGAGATGAAATTAGACAAAATATATTAATTTTCATATTTCACGAACATTTTTCATATTGCAAAAACAATTTAAAATTTTACAAAATGTTCCAAAAAAATCACTGTAGCCGGACATTTAAAATTTTTTTGCAAAAACAATTTAAAAATTTGCAAAATCAATTTAGATAATTGCAAAAAAAATTTAAAATTTACAAAATTAATTTTTAAAATTAATTTTTTTAAAAAAATTGGATTGGGACGAAGCATGATGTTTCGTCTCACATTGGGACGAAACATCATGTTCATTCCCACGCTTAAATTCATTTAACAGTTATTTTATTTGGTTTTTTTTTACTTCGGACGAAACACCATGTTTCGTCCGATCAATTAAAATAATAATTAAATAATCTGCTATAATATGCATTTTGCTATATGGAATGCTACTTTTCCCTTTCTACTGTAGCCAATGGAAAAATAGCTCACGACTGTGTGAGCTACAGTAAAAAAAATGAAAAAAATGGCAAATAAGCAAACGACTGTGGATGCTCTTAGTAGGTGGATTCATTCCAAATGAGAATGTCTCTTCTTTTTTGTGGTTCTTTGAAAAGTGACTAGGAGTAATGAATCGTGCTCCATCCGGCATCGTGACGGACCAGAATCGTGGGATCGCCATCGTAGTGAAGAAAGTTTTTCCTGAGACTCAGCATCAGTATTGTATTTTGACACATTTTAGATAAGTTACCGCAAGTGGTGCATATATCTAATAATTTCGATAAGTTTATGGATGATTTGATGACTGTCATCTATGATTCTGAATATGTACATGATTTTGAAGAGAAATGGTTAGTGCTTTTGTACAGAGTTGAGAATAACAAATGGTTGAACTATCAATTTGACATTCGTGATAAATGGTCTCCCACCTATGCATGAGATTCATTTTGGGCTGGCATGTTAAGTAGTTATTGGGTTGAGTCTATGCATTCTTCCTTGAAGCATCATACAGAAAAGAAGTGCTCCTTACATGAATTTGCCGTCATCTTCAACAAATATTTGGCAAAGCAAAGACATGATAAACTTAAAGAAAATCATCGTAACCGTGAGAGGAGACCGAAATTGAAGATCCAATGGGCGTTGGAAGCGTACATATGGCTAGAATATACACTTTGAAAATATTCTATAAACTCCAAGATGAAGTTACAAAAAGCCTATTACATAATGTGACTTTCGTTGCCAATCTTGACACACTGGATAGTTCAACATTCCATGTGATGCTTTGTGGGGAACCGGAACCGGGAAGGTTGATTCAATTATGCAAACTCCGTCAAATTGTTACTTGTGGTTGTAACATGTTTGAGTTCGTTGGAATTATCTGCAAACATATTTTTGCTGTTCTTCGGTTCAGTAATCACACTTCTCTACCAGATATATATATTAAAAGAAGATGGACACAGGATGTGATGAGAAGAAGTTATACATCTCTTCCACACGAAGGAAGTATCTATAATTTTGCTTCTCACTATTGTGAATTGAGTCATCACACAAAACAAATGGTTGATCTTGGTTGTTCCTCCGATTCTAGTTACCATTACATGCTCGATCTTATTCTCAAAGGCATTGATGGCGTATCCCGAAGGTAGCGCACAACCCCATTGATGTGGCTAAAAATAGGGGTTCAATCGAGACCGTCCAAATTGGGCACGAATCCCGAAGCACAGGGGTAATACGGTAATTTCACCTACAAACGGGTCTGAAGCGGGTACTGGTTCTCCTCCCCAAAGAACCATTAACCCACGAACGGATCCACCTCAACTGGGTGCAGGTTTCAACCCGCAACAAACCCGGCCCAGCAGGATAGAATTAGGGTTTCTGATTAATATTAATCAACGGCCCTGATTCATATCTATCCTTTCACTGGGGATTAGGGATTACATTCCTTATCTATACACAGGAATTACATGCATAATCTGTTCCCTAAGACGCCTATAAATACCCCCCATCCATCTCCATTAAGAGGTAATCAATCTTTCTCCAGTTTTTGCGCTCTTTCATAATCTCTCTGATTACTGACTTGAGCGTCGGAGGGTGCGTCGCCGGGAACAACCCCAGTGTCTCGCACTTTTTACAGGTGTACGGCGGGAGCGACGATCAAACCCCGACGGAACAGGTATACAGGTTTACTATTCAGTTTCCCTAAGAATCCACAAATACTATCTGTTTGCCCCCACACCAAATTTAGCGGCAATAGATTGGCGCCGTCTGTGGGAAACTAACGAATAGAAACCTCTCCTCTTCCCGGTGAACAGATCTTCTCCAGCCATGCCTCCTAGGAAAGTCAGATCAAGAGGGTCTAACAGAGGGCCCAACCCCGATCAGCAGCAAGAAGTTCCCATCCAGCCTACCCAACAGCAGGGACAGCTTCCTCCTCAAGTAGAGGACCCACTCCAACAGGACCTTCCTCCTCCAAATTAGCCACCTCCAAAGGGTCCTAACCCTCAAAAACAGCCTCTTCACCAAGATCACGTCTCCATCCACAACGCCTCTACGGACTCTATGGCCTCCCATCATCCCCGAGCCTCTGGTCGCCATAATACCGCCCTCAATCGCCAGAAAGATGATGACCTCCGCCACCATCTGGATGAAAAGCGGGCTCGAGAGGGAACCTCCCGCCAACACCGTCCGGACGAGCGATCCCCTCGCCACCGGGAATATAGAAGGTCACCTAACCGAAGGGGTCGGAAAGAATCCCCCAAGCACTACCGAAGAAGGCCGCACTCCCCAGCAGGTCGGCAATAGCCCAGGAACAATGAGGCACCCATCACACGTGCCGAGTTCCAGCAGTTCCAAGCGACCGTCCTACAAGCTCTCAATCTCCATCCCAACACCAACGCGCCCAAGATTCCATCTCCTCCCCCGGTCCGCAGCCCTCGCCGACGGTCCCCATCTCCTCGTCCTGCTCCTACCAACTCCCGGCGTACCCCAAGTCCTCGTCGCTCCCGAAGTTACCATCGCCCTAGCCCTCGCTCTCCCTCATACGAAGACGAGTCTAGAGGCTCGGCTGATTACCGTCAGAGGGATGACACCATGTACCGCCGTCTTCATGAAGTAGAGAGGCGCCTGGGTCAGATAGACCGAGAAGAGAAGCTTAGGGGGAGGACCCTACGTCCTAGCCGACCCCCTTTCTCCCGAACCATAGTGGATGCACCTGTGCCGTTCGGTTTCAAACCTCCCCAGTTCGAGACTTACACCGGGGAGACCGACCCCATTGATCACATCGAAAGCTTTAAGACCCTGATGCTCCTCCATCAAGCTTCCGATGCCCTCCTCTGCAAAACCTTTCCCGCAACTCTCAAGGGCCCAGCTCGAGAATGGTACTCTCGCCTTGCCCCCTCCTCAATATTTTCCTTCGAGCAGTTCGAGACCCTTTTCGTCACCCATTTCGTAAGCAGCCGTAGAGCTGAGACGACCAGCATCTCCCTATTGCACCTCCACCAGAAGAAGGGGGAGAAATTGAGAGACTATGTGAAGAGGTTCACAGCTGAAGCCAGTTCCATAGCATCCCTCGACCAGTCGGTCGCTGCGGCAGCATTTCAATCTAACGTCCTCAACTCTAACCTCCGCTCCTCCCTCGCCAAGAAGCCTCCACAGAACTTTTCGGACCTCCTCCTTCGTAGTGAAAAGTACATCTGGGCCGAAGAGGCCGAACATCAACCCAACTGGGAGGGGTCTTCCTCCGAGTTTAAGAGAAAGGGAACAGAAGAGGAAGGGGCCAAGAAGCTCCAGAAGGATAATGCCGGCCAGCGCCGACCTCCCCCCAGATTCGAGAAGTTCACTCCCCTCACCACTAACGTCTCTACTATTCTGATGGAAGTTGAAAAGGAAGGGATCATACCTCCTGCTTCGAGGATGAACACCCCCGCCAAGAAAAGAGATAAAGAGAAATGGTGCCGCTATCACCGGGACCATGGGCATGACACCAACGATTGTCGTGCCTTAAAGAACGAGATCGAGGCCCTTATCCAGAGGGGGCAGCTGACCAGGTTTGTAAGAAAGGACCGAGCCGAACTTCCTCCCCCACCTCGGGGGGCTAACAAGCGTCCGGAACGAGAAGAGACGCCTAACTTCGAGGAAGAGCGAGTCCTCCACCTCATTCATAGGGGCCCAATGGGGGCCTCCTCAAACTCCTCTCGGAAGGCATTTATAAGAGAAATCAACTCGGTCCGAACCACCCCTCCTCCCAAAGGCCTCAGAATGCCTGTCACATTCTCCGACGAAGATCTCGAAGGAGTTCGCACCCCACATTGTGACGCACTCGTCATTAGCCTTCACATGGCAAATTTCAAAGTGGAGAGGATCCTAGTGGATAATGGCAGCTCCGTAAACATCCTCTTCCTCGCCGCTTTCAAAGGCCTGAAGCTCTCCCGAGATAGACTCAAGCCCGCCGGTTACACGCTCCATGGGTTCACGGGAGTGCCAGTTACTTTGAGGGGGTGATTACCCTCGACATAACCGCTGGCAAAACTCCTACTACCCGAACGGATTCGATGGACTTCATGGTCGTAGATGTCCCAGCAGCCTACAATGTCATTTTGGGTCGCCCCGGCCTGGCCACCCTTGAGGCCGTCCCTTCTGCCTACCATCTCAAAATGAAGTTCCCCACTCGGGCCGGAGTAGGGGAAGTAAGGGGCAATCAGGAAACGGCCAGAAAGTGCTACATGACCTCTACCACGGGACCTGTCCGCTCCTTAGAAACTTTGGAAATCCCCCAAGACACTGCTCGGCCAACCTCCGAGCCGGTGGACGAATTGGAGGAAGTGCTCTTCTCTGAGCAGGAACCGAACCGCAAATTATTTGTTAGCAAGACCCTCCCGTCCGCCCTATACTCAGACATTGTACAATGCATCCGAAGGAACTAAGACCTCTTCGCTTGGTCAGCTGCAGATATGCCCGGTATCTCCGAAGAGCTCTTAGTCCACCGCCTAAGCGTTGATCCGGGATCCAAACCGGTTCAGCAGAAGAGGCGCAAGTTCGCCCCCGAGCGTCAGCTCGCTATTAAAGAGGAGGTAGACAAGCTCTTGAAGGCCCGGTTCATACAAGAGGTGAACTATCCTGAGTGGTTATCGAATGTGGTAATGGTGAAGAAGTCCAATGGGACTTGGAGGATTTGCATTGAATTTATCGACGTCAACAAGGCTTGCCCCAAGGACCCATTCCTTCTTCCGAGCATCGACACCCTGATCGATGCGACCTCGGGACATAAGCTCCTCAGCTTCATGGACGCCTTTTCAGGCTACAATCAGATCCGAATGTTCCCCCCGGATATCCCGAAGACTTCGTTTGTGACCGACCAAGGCCTCTATTGCTACAGAGTCATGCCGTTCGGTTTAAAGAATGCAGGTGCAACATACCAATGCCTCGTCAAAAAGGTTTTCCAGGCTCAGATCGGCCGGAACATGGAGGTGTACATTGACGACATGCTTGTGAAAAGCATCCGAGGCATGGATCATGTGACCGACCTCCAAGAGGCGTTTGACATTTTGAGAAAGCACAATATGAGACTCAACCCGAACAAGTGTGCGTTCGGCGTCTCATCAGGGAAGTTCCTCGGCTTCATGGTTAGCCAACGAGGAATTGAAGCAAACCCGGAGAAGATAAAGGCAATATTGGACATGACCCCTCCTAGAAATGTTAAAGAAATTCAGAGATTAACAGGCCGCCTCACCGCCATAGGGCGCTTTCTTTCAAAGTCCGGGAAAAAATGCCTCCCCTTCTTCAAGGCTTTCAGGGGAGCTAAAGGATTCGAATGGGGGCAGCAGCAACAGGAGTCCTTCGACCAGCTCAAGGCTTACCTCGTCAATCCCCCTCTCCTCAGCAAACCGATCCCTGGTGAATCCCTCTACCTCTACCTGGAAGCCTCCGAGCAGACCCTCAGTGCAGTTTTAGTGAGGGAAGAAGACCGGGCTCAGAAGCCCATCTACTATGTCAGCAAAGTGCTTCGGGACGCCGAGCTCCGACACCCGAAGATAGAAAAGATGGCTTATGCCCTGGTAATGGCCGCGAGAAAGCTCTGCCCGTATTTTCAATCTCATTCGGTGGTCGTTCTCACCGACCAGCCGCTGAAGCAGGTTCTTCACAAGCCCGAGACTTCGGGTCGCCTTATGAAATGGTCAATCGAGCTGAGCCAACACGATATAACTTATCAGCCTCGGACCGCGATCAAGGCTCAGGCGCTTGCCGAATTCATAGTTGAGAGTACTATCCCCGAGTCCAGCCAAACAGTGAAGGGACCACCCGTATGGTCGGTTTATGTTGACGGATCCTCTTGCAATGAGGGAAGCGGGGCAGGGGTCATTCTGGCAGGCCCAGATGACTTCATCCTTCAATACTCCCTCCGTATAAACTTCAAAGCCTCGAACAACGAAGCTGAATACGAGGCGCTAATAGTCGGTCTTGGAATGGCCCGAAATGCAGGGGCACAATGCCTGCGGATCTTCAGCGACTCTTAGTTGGTCATCTATCAGGTCCTCGGCGAGTATGAAGCCCGCGATAACAGGATGGTTAAATACTTAGCCAAAGTCAAGAGCCTCATGGCACTATTTGAAGAGGCTCTCATCCAAAGGATCCCCCGAGAAGAAAATGCTCAGGCCAACGCCCTATCCAAATTAGCCTCTTCCTCCCTTCAAGGTCTCGAGTAGACCGTATTGATAGAAGTCCTCCTGAAGCCGAGCATAGAGGATGACACGCTTGACTCCGTTGAAACATTGCCTGTCCTCCTCGAAGACAATTGGATGAAACCCCTCGTCGAGTTTTTAAGGGACGGACTCCTCCCCGAGGATCCCAAGGAAGCACGAAGAGTTAGAACCCGAGCCGAGCGTTACACACTGATCGGAGGCATCCTATATAAACGCTCCTTCACCCAGGTGGACGGTCGGCCCTACCTGCGGTGCCTCTCCCCCGGGCAAGCAGACTACGCCATGGAAGAACTTCATGAAGGCATCGGCGGGGCCCATTCTGGCTCCAGAGCCCTGGCGCGCAAAGTGTTGAACTACGGGTATTTCTTGCCCACTCTCCTACGGGATGCCGAACGACACGTTCGGGAATGCAGCTCCTGTCAGAAGTACTCCGACATCCGACGCCTTCCACAAGCGCCACTCGCCTCCCTATCAAGTCCGATCCCCTTCGCAATGTGGGGGATGGATTTACTAGGGCCGTTTCCGCCAGCCCCCGGACAGCTTAAGTTCCTAGTCGTGGCAGTCGACTACTTCTCGAAATAGATAGAGGCCGAGCCCCTGGCCACGATCACCGAAAACAAGGTCGTTCAATTCTTCTGGAAGAGCGTGATCTGCCGATTCAGCGTCCCCAGGGTCCTGATTAGGGACAACGGAACGCAATTCACGGGGGCTGCCTTCCGAGCTTTATGTGAAGACCTCGCCATACAACACCGGTTCTCCTCAGTCTCTCATCCTCAGTCAAATGGCCAGGCCGAAGATGCCAACCGACAGATCCTTTCAGGCATTAAGAAGAGGTTAGACAAGTGTTCCAAAGGCTTGTGGGTCGATCAGCTGCCCAACGTGCTCTGGAATTACCGCACCACGAAGCGGACCCCAACAGGCGAGAGCCCATTCAATCTCACCTACGGGTCCGAGGCCATCATCCCCCTAGAAGTCGGGTTACCCTCTCCTCGTCTGATAGCTTATGAAGAAGAGCAGAACGCTAGGGAGCTCAGAGCTAGTCTAGATCTGATAGACGAAATCCGAGAGAGAGCTGCCATACGCCAGCAAACTTACCGAAGAAGGATCGAGCTAGCGTACAACAAAAGAGTCCGCCCAACGAACCTCAAAGAAGGGGACCTGGTCCTCCGAAAGTTGGCCATTTCGTTCCCTGGTCAGAAAAGCAAATTGGCCCCGAACTGGGAGGGACCTTACAAGATTTCTAAAGAAATCCGCCCCGGCACATACAGACTAGAAGATCTCGAAGGCAGGGAGATTCCCAGGACTTGGAATACCGACCATCTCTTAAAATACCAAGAGAGAGCAACAACGCCTCTCTAAGTAATTCGAGATGTCGAACCGTTCCTTTCCTGTTACTTGTAGTAATTTTCTTTCATTTTTCCTTGTAATAACGGCTAGCAACTTTAGAAGCAACCGATCATTGGATATTAATAAATAAAGTTTTTTCATATTTTCGCTACTGTTTACATCTCTCTGCTTTTAACTCTTTAATCTAACGATGGTTCGGAGTCCAACGCTTGGCTCGATTCTACTTCGCAAGTTTGCTTCTAAAGCGAGTTAGAAGTAGTTCGCCATTCGGAACTGCTCCCACAACCGTTGAACCACACCGATGGTTCGGAGTCCAACACTTGGCTCGATTCTACTTTGCAAGTTTGCTTCTAAAGCGAGCTAGAAGTAGTTCGCCATTCGGAACTGCTCCCACAACCGTTGAACCACACCGATGGTTCAGAGTCCAACACTTGGCTCGATTCTACTTCGCAAGTTTGCTTCTAAAGCGAGCTAGAAGTAGTTCGCCATTCGGAATTGCTCCCACAACCGTTGAACTAATCTAACAATGGTTCGGAGTCCAACACTTGGCTCGATTCTGCTTCGCAAGTTTGCTTCTAAAGCGAGCTAGAAGTAGTTCGCCATTCGGAATTGCTCCCACAGCCGTTGAACTAACCTAACGATGGTTCGGAGTCCAACACTCGGCTCGACTTTACTTCCCCGGCTCGCCCATAGACGAGCCAGGATTAGATCACCGTTCGGAATTGCTCCCACAACCATTGAACTAACTACACCGATGGATCGAAGTCCAACACTCGGTTCGACTTTACTTCCCCGGTTCGCCCTCAGGCGAGCCAGAAGTAGAACGCCGTTCGGAACTGCTCCCACAACCATTGAGCTAACTACGCCGATGGATCGCAGTCCAACACTCGGTTCGACTTTACTTCCCCGGTTCTCCCTTAGGCGAGCCAGAAGTAGAACGTCGTTCGGAACTGATTCCACAACCGTCGAGCAACGTCAACGCCGTTCGGATTATATCGTTCGGGCCGACTACGCCCACTCAAACCCTCGAGCCGAGCGGACGAGGGACGGACCCTCGTATATGGCAAAAAATCCTTCCGAGGCAAATTCGCCATTAGATCTTCTCAAAATGTTTGCTAAAGTGTGATGAACGGATTTGATTATGCCACGTGTCCACAAAACGACAAGATAGCGTTTTCTTGGGAACTGGACCCGCCTTGAGATTCGTGCCACCATCCAACGGCCTTGATCACCTCACTCCGAGCGGCAGGCAATAAGAACCTACCTTCGGTAACAGTCACTCCGGCCACCAAGCTACATGAGCGCAGTCGATCGGTACCGGGCGAGCGTCCAGCCCCGCCTCGAAGGAAAGTTTGGGTTAAAGATTTAGGGAACCTTCCCCTCGGTTCCGATCTTTGGTCATCACCTCATCCACCATGATCTCCCCTGACCCTGACACCCACGTCGGAGCCGTCAGAGTCAGGAGAAGACCATGGTGGAAGAACGACAACCCATCCTCCCGAAGAGCCTTTCCCTCGGGTCTGGACTACGGTCGCCAACTCTTCTGCCTTGTCCTCCCCCACCCCTGACACCCACATTGTAGTCGTCAGGAACGGGAAAAGAACAAGGCAGTAGGGTGACCACCCCTCTGAACCTTTAGAGGCGAAAACTTTTCACAAGGCTGGCATCCGCCCAAGGGCAGACACCATCGATGCCACTAAAGCTCAAGACTGCAATGACTAAAACTACAAGGGGGGTGTGGTACTTATAGCCTTCCCCCAAGAGACTGTCATTATGACCCTCGGGAGTCCAACAGTCGTGCCTAGGGAGCTTAAGCGTCGTGTATTAATTAAAGGGCACCACTCTCAACACCGTTGGGAAGGTGGAACGCCCCAACGGATCCTGGAGCACCATTAATGCTATTAGCGAACTGGTCCCATCTTTTCAGAACGACGCTCGAACGGCCACCGCAGCTTCAAAACAGCTATACCTCGGCCGCCTCAACGAGCCGCACCTGAAGGTGCCGAGCGAGATTCAGGACCCCGGCTAAAGCGTGAGTTTCGAGGCCAAGATGCTCGACGAAGCAAACACTCGCCTCGCGGTTCATTTCAAGCCTACCCTAACTAGCACAATTACAGCACAACAAAAAGCCAGCCAACTCCAATTTTATTAATATAACTTGGATAAATTTACAAAAAGATTACAACAAAACACAGTTCGGAAGTCTGAAGACAAGACACGACCCGTTTACTGCCTCCGAGGAAGGGGGACGCTCCGGTTCAGCGATACCTTGGGTCGGCGCTTCTTGACCTCCGAGCTCGTCTCTAGACCAACGAATCGAGACGCCCCCTCACCGCTGACCCTGACAGTCGCTCCAACCGAAGCACCACTTGAAGACACCGCTATCCCGCTTTGGGCGTCGGCTGCTGTCCTACCTATAATGGGGGTTCGGCTCGCGGCTTGATAGAACGTAATCCCTCGCTCAATTTCTTCGCGAGTGCACGAGGTGCTCCGGACGTTAGCCCTCATCGGCTGAGGTTTAAGCCGAGCAACCTCTTCCTCCAGTTCAACGATCCAGTCCTTCAACGTGTCGTCCTTTACAATCACTTTGAATCGAGAAAGTTTCGCCGAACCAGGATACTCGGCGCTGTTAGATATAATGCGTCGCAAGTGGGTCACCTCGATGCTCTTGTCGACCGCCACCCTTTGCAACTGTTCTACCTTCCTTGCGAAGTCATCTCGTTCGGCCGAAACCCGAACCAACTCCTCCTCCTTCGCAGATAGTTCGGCCTCGACTATCCGCAGATGGTGCAGCTCGACCAACACCTCACTATACCTAATCTCTAAGTTATGAAGTATTCTCCTCGTCAGATGAACCTCGCCCTCGAGACGATCCTCCCATGACTGCTGAAATAGCTCTGCGCGGTGCCAAGCCGCCGCGGTGATAAGAGTATGCTTGGCAATCTGAAATGAAAAAGGGACAACATTGAAGTACTATATGGCCGAACCAAACACTTAGACAGAAGTCCAAATTCAAAACGCAACACTTTTCATTCATCAAAAGCGGTGGCCAGTCCGCAAAAGGCATTACACTGTTTGAAAGAAAAAACAAAACAAAATACTACAAAAAATTTACGAGGGGATCAGGGGTCCACCTGCGCCGCCGCTTCGACCACGGGCGCGTCGCCAGATGGCCGCTCGATCCTTCCCTCGACCTGGGCATTCGCCACAGGTGGGTCGGCCTCCTCCTCCTCGTCATCGCCTTCGACCTCGTCGCCTTCGCCTCCCTCCTCCTTACCGCCTGAGGGCGACCCGGGCCACAGTCTGCAGCCGACCCGCTCGAAGCCAGGGACACGATCCTGAACATGGTCGAGTGCCCTCTGATAGGACCTCTCCATGTTCTCTGCCATGTGTTTCTTCGCCTCAGCCTCGACCTCGGCCTCTACCTCGGCCCTAATCTTCACGGCCAGCGCCTCCTTCTCCACCTTCAGGTCGGCTAGAGACTTCACCGATGCGTCCAGCTCTTCGGCGACCTTCGTAGCCTTGGCAGACTCCGAATCAAGTCGCCCCTTGACTCTCTCCAAGTCGGCCACAAGATCGGCGACCCGGACTTCCAAGGCCTCGACCCGCCTCTGCTCAGCCTCGAGCTGCCGAACCGCCTTGACCTTCTCCGCCCTGTCCTTGTGGCTGGCGGCCTTCAGCTCCTTCTCCTGCTTGGCGAAAGTCTCGAGAAGGTGGTCGAAGTGGCAGGTGGCCTGCAATGACAACGATCAGAGCAATGTGCAAGCCGAGCAGAAAACTTGAAGAAATTCGCAAAGAGAAACTTACCGACACGAGCGACCGAGCCACTTCATAGGTGTCGTCACCGACCGTCCCCGCTTTTAGTGCAGCTCTGTCCTTCGGCGTTGCCAAGTGCTTGACGACCTGCACCGACATCTGCGAGTTGTCGAGGAATCCGTCGTGATTCTTCACCTGCCAGTTCGGCACAAACAAATGCTTGTGCTGCTCGGTCAGGATTTCCTCGGCCGCTTTAGTCAACGGCGGAGCCTCAAGCGTCAGCACCGCGTTAACATCAAAGGCCCCCTCAACCATGGTCGGGGCCACAGGGACCGAGGGCTCCTCGGCAACGACCACCTCCGAAGGCACCTCAGTAGCCAGAGGAGGCGGGGTGGTGGTCGAGGCGGCCTTGGGCGGCAGAGTCGACGAGGCAGCCGCCGTCGCCCTCTTCCTCTTCCTGCCCCCGGCCAACTTGGACCTATCGGCCATCATAGCGTTGAAATCAATCTTCATCGCTTCTGCATCGGACAACAAAAAACGAGTCAGCAAGACGAACTAAAAACTTGGGAGAAAAACGAAAATAAATGAGATGTCAGGAGCATACTCGGGTCGATGGGGCTAAGGCCGGACCCGAACAGCACCTCCTCCGTCAACTCCCTCCAACTCAGCAAGGGAAGGGCCATGATCTTCCTCGCCACCTCCTCCTCGGCCGCAGACAGTACAGGGTCGGCTCTCGAAAATTTCGACACCTCCGGTTTCCACCGGGTCGGAATGTGCCGTATCGCCTCCCCCCTTAGTATAAAATACTTCTCTTTCCAACCCTTAATTGAGTCCGGGTTTTCTATGATCCTAACACCCTTCCTCGGCCCCAAGTAGTACCGGTGCTCCGTCTTGTGCATCCGGTTTATCCGATACAGGCCTCGGAAGACTGTTAGGTCCGGCTCCACTTCAGCTTTGCGGCACTGAAGCAAGAAAGCATTCACGTGACACCATGTGTTCGGCATGAATTGGGTCGGCGCGAGGCAGAACCAGCCGAGGATCTGGATGATGAAAGGATGCAGCGGAAAACGTAGTCCGGCATTCAAGGAGTCGAAGTCGAACATGCACATATCCGACGACGACAGCTTGGAATTCGCTCGCATCTCGGGGCCGGGGATCATCAGCTTGTACTCCGGAGGGATGGCGAATCCCTTTCTGATCCGAAGGAGATCCCTCTCGGATAACACCGAAATGAGCTCGTCGGCTTCGGTGGGAAGGGCCGGGTTAGGTTCTTCGACGACTTTCGACTTTTCGTAGACTGCTTTCTCCAAAAGGTCGCCCTCGTACTGCCTGACCCCCGAATGCCCAGACAGAACAGAGGGATATCGTCCCATCTCGGGGGCTTGCTTCGGGTTCTCCACAATCACCTCAACCACGGGAGATTGGGTCGCCATCCTCCTCTTCTTCTTCTCCTGCCTCGCCTCGGTAGCCGACGGCTCGGCGATCTGCTTTCCCTTCCTTCGGACCTCCACCCTTCTCCTCTCCTCGGCACCATCATCGCCCGAAGACGAGGCCCCACTCCCCAAGTTCACTCTTGACATCTCTAGAAAAAAGCTAAGGCTAAGTAGACTGACCTTTGAAGTGACGTTCACGGTCAGAATGTGCTCGCCGAAAATTGCCTGGCCCACGCGACAGCTAACGTCACCACCTTGGAGCAAGAGTCGCCGCTAGCAGAGAACTTAGAGAACAAAAGTGAAATCTTGGAGTGAAAAGTAAGAAATGAGCTTGGGGGTGGGGGAGTGAAAACTCATAACCCCAAGGGATAGTGGGCCTCCTTGGGAACCTCAAAGGCCCACTAGGAAGCCAAAGCGCCAAGCGGAAAGTTGCGACGTTACGAAAAGCAAAAAACTCTTCAAATCACTCAAGTCAATGACTCGGCCACCGGTCTGCCAAGCCGAGCTATCGAACAGCCCGGCTAAGCAACCGAGCTACTGAGCCCCTTCAAAACAATGAACTCAGCGCCTCGGCGAACGCCACTTAGACCCCGAGCCGAGATGACGAGGAACCGACCCTCGTATATGGAGAAAAATCCTTTCGAGGAAAAATCACCATCGGATCTCTCCAAAACTCGCGTCAGAATTCGATGAGCGGTTCAGATTGCGCCACGCCCACAAAACAACAAGATAACGTTTTCTCGTGATCTGAACCCCATCCTCGTGATTCGAACCATGATGGATGGACCAGATTCGGCCACGTGTACCTTCCGAACTGCCTGCCATCGGCCTGCTCAACCGAGCTACCGAACAGCTTAGTCGAGTAGCCGAGCTACTGGGCTCGGAAAAGTGGTACCAGTAAGAGACGCAACATTCAAGCACCCAACTCAGCGCCTCGTCCAACGCCACTTAGACCCCGAGCCGAGATGACGAGGAACCGACCCTCGTATATGGAGAAAAATCCTTCCGAGGCAAAATCACCGTCGGATCTCTCCAAAACTCGCATCAGAATTCGATGAGCGGTTCAGATTGCGCCACGCCCACAAAACGACAAGATAACGTTTTCTCGTGATCTGAACCCCATCCTCGTGATTCGCACCATGATGAACCGACTAGATCCTGCCACGTGTACCTCCCGAACTGCCTGCCATCGGCCTGCTCAACCGAGCTACCGAACAGCTTAGTCGAGCAGCCGAGCTACTGGGCTCGGGAAAGTGGCCCCAATGAGGGACGCAACCTTCAAAGTATCCAACTCAGCGCCTCGGCGTACGCCACTCAAACTCCGAGCCGAGATGACGAGGAACCGACCCTCGTATATGGCAAAAAAACTCGCCGACCCATATCAGCCGTTGGATCTTATCAAAAAGCGCGCTCGTCATGATGGACGGTTCAGATCTTGCCACGTCCACTAAACGACAAGATAGTGTTTTTTGGGGATCCGCGTTGAGATGGACGCTCAGGATCACGCCACGTACTTCAGCTAATTCCGAACTAAATGTGCCGAGCCGAGAGAACGAGGAACCGATCCTCTGATGCCGCGGAAGAGTCTGCCGAACCGAGAGGACGAGGAACCGATCCTCTTATGCCGTGGAAGACTCTGCCGAGCCGAGAGGACGAGGAACAGATCCTCTTACACCTCAGAACAGTCTGCCAAGCCGAGAGGACGAGGAACCGACCCTCGTATATGGCAAAAAAATGCTCCGACCCATATTAGCCGTTGGATCTTGTCGAAAAGCGCGCTCGTCATGATGGACAGTTCAGATCTCGCCACGTCCACTACACGACAAGATAGCATTTTATGGGGATCCAAGCTGAGATGAACGGCCCAGATGATGCCATGTACCTCGGAGGGTCCGAGCCGAGGAGATAGTCCACCGAGCCGAGGCGCTGATCCTTCGAGCCGAGGAGCCGAGGAGCCGACCCTCGTATACGGCAAAAAAGCCTGCCGAGGAACAGGGACCGTCCGATTGCTCAGAAACTCGCCCTCCGCGCTGATCAATGGTCCAGATTACGCCACGTCATAAATTAGTATTTAAAAATCGATTTAAATCGTTTTATTTATTTAAAAATTGCGAAAAATTGCTAAAAATTCGGGATAATTAACTAAAAATTCTAGAAAATAATTAAAAATTCGGGGGGATATTTTTGAGCCCTTGAACGAACAATTATTTCCTAGAACGTACTGTTAAGACCCCCGAACGATTAGTTAACACATCGCAAAATTAAATAAATAGCCCGAAAAAATAGATAAAAACTCGACACGACTTCGGAACATCATCCCCCATTTGGACTCCGATACAACCCCACTAGCCACTAATACAGTCAAACTACTCCTCAAAGACTGATCATCCTCAGCCTTTAGGAGTGGGGGGCTCGTGATGTGGCTAAAAATAGGGGTTCAATCGAGACCGTCCAAATTGGGCACGAATCCCGAAGCACATGGATAAAACGGTAATTTTACCTACAAACGGGTCTGAAGCGGGTACTGGTTCTCCTCCCCAAAGAACCATTAACCCGCGAACGGATCCACCTCAACTGGGTGCAAGTTTCAACCCGCAACAAACCCGGCCCAGCAGGATAGAATTAGGGTTTCTGATTAATATTAATCAACGGCCCTGATTCATATCTATCCATTCACTGGGGATTAGGGATTACATTCCTTATCTATACACAGGAATTACATGCCTAATCTGTTCCCTAAGATGCCTATAAATACCCCCCATCCATCTCCATTAAGAGGTAATCAATCTTTCTCCAGTTTTTGCGCTCTTTCATAATCTCTCTGATTACTGACTTGAGCGTCGGAGGGTGCATCGCCAGGAACAACCCCGGTGTCTCGCACTTTTTGCAGGTGTACGGCGGGAGCGACGATCAAACCCCGACGGAACAGGTATACAGGTTTACTATTCAGTTTCCCTAAGAATCCACAAATACTATCTGTTTGCCCCCACACCAAATTTAGCGGCAACGCCCATGAAAAAGGACATGCACAACCCCATGGTGAAGGTAGTGGACATGCACGTCCACGTGTGAGGGATCCATGACAGTGTGTTACAAAGGAAAGACCTAAAGGGAAGAGATTGAAGCCGATAAGAGGGGTACTTCGTGGTAAAAAACCTAGCTGGTGTAAAACATGCGGCTTGCTCGTACTCGGACATGATCCAAGAAATAGTCCAACCCTAGTTGAGGGGTAATATTTATGCAACTTTTGTTAACTTATATTGATAATATTCAATCTAGCTTTGTATTTTGATGTGCATTTATAATTAATGTTGACTAAATTAAACTTGTCATTTATTTTAGAGCAACCAATCAAGAAAAAGTTATTCCAACCGATGAAGAGAGTTCCTACGATAATTTTGATGAAGCGTTGTGAGGTAAAATTTTAATGGGGGTGAAGTATTTAAATTTCGTAGACTACTTATCTCCGGTGTTGTTTGAATTTTATAAATCTTGCAGGTATTTATTGAAGGAATCTCCCTTGTCTATTATTGCATCATATTCTTAATTCTATGTAATTGATTAAAGTTATGTGTCTTTGTTGTAATTTATATGTTTCATGATAATATATGTTCTAAACAAATGTGGTTGGATGTGTGGATGTACTGTGTTTGTTGATAATGTTTTAGTTGTTTTAGTTGTTTTAGTTGACATTCATTATGTTTTTGTTTTGTGTTGATTGATGAGCCTTAATATGTTCTTGTAGGAAGATTACAAGTATTGTGAGGGTTGAATGAAATTGGGTATGAAATATATGAGAGTAGCAGTTGATATGAAATTTTTTTGGTATCAGTTTTTTATTTAATATTATTAAATAAAATTTGAAAATTTTTACCTAATCTGTTGTTGGACACAACGGCTTAATGATAAACATTTTTTTTCTTCAAAAACCTACACCGTTGTTGGAAACAACAACCTAAGTTGACATAAAATTTTTTCTTCCAATTGACTTGCTCTCTGACGTGATAAGAGTTTACCATGGTTCAAAATAAAAAATATCAATAACCTATGCCGTTATTTCTGAAAATAGTCTAGGTGGAAATGAAAATTTTGCCGAGATTTCGTCATGCTCTCTGACTTAAGAGGAAATTACCAAGTTTTTTTTTTTCAATATAGTGTTCCAGTTGACTTGCTCTCTGACGCGAGAAGAGATTACCATGGTTTTTTTTTTAAAAAAAATCATTAACCTGTACCGATGTTTCAAACAACCTTAGGTTGATATGAAATTTTTTGTTCCAATTGACTTGCTCTCTGACTTGAGGAAGTTGATATGAATTTTTTTTACCCAGTTGACTTGCTCTCTGTCTATTTAGGATGTTACGAAGGTTTTCTAAAAAAAAGTTCAATAACCTAGGCCGTTGTTGGCCACAACGGCTTAGGTTGATATGAAAATTTTGTCATTTTACAACTTTCTCTTATACCTAGGCCGTTGTTGGAAACATGCACAGGTTATTTATTTTTTATTTTTTTTAAAACTTGGCATATCTCCTCTCAAGACAAGAGCAGGTCAATTCTCCCAAAAAAATTCATAACTTTGGCCGTTATTTCATACAACGACCTGGGTTGATATGAAATTTGTTGTTCCAGTTTACTTGCTCTCTGACTTGAGAGGAGATTAGGTCTTTGTGTAGCTTAGGCCGTTGTATAAAAAACAAACGAATAGTTCTACATATTTTTGGTTTAGCTTAGGCCATTGTGTACACACTAACCTTTAACCTACCTTAACCCTACCCTAACCCTTACCCTACCTAATGTCAAAACATTTTATATTGTGAATATGAGAAAGTACATCCCTGTTCAGTTAATCTGTGGCCTCCAAGCATAACCCTAACCCTATCACTTACACTACCCTAACCCCTAAAACTCCAACCCTTTTTAAAATAATTTTTTTGTTATTTTTCCAATTTAAAATTCAAAGAAAAAATATTAATAACCAAGAGTTTAATGAATTATTTAACCTCAAACTGTTATTTGAATAGTAGTATTCCATAGGAAGAAAATGATATTTTTTTTGTATTTAGTGTAACAAATAAGGTTAATGCTAAGGAGGGCTAGGGGTTTGGGTAGGGTTAGGGTTAGGGTAAGGTTAGTGTTAACGAGGGCTAGGGGTTTGGATAGGGTTAGGGTTAGGATGTACACAAACAATGTAATGTATTGGATAATACATGAGAACTTATTTAATCATAATTTTTGTATGTTTGAAATATTGTAGTAAATTTAGCTTAAATTTATTTTAAAATGATTTCATTTATATAAAAAAAAAATTGTTCCTTACGTTTAATATGATCCCAATAGATATGTTCATCCCATACATTACAGATGTCATCAGATTACAATGATCTCCAAAATAATATGTCCAAAACAGGGATGTATTCTCTCATATTTTTAATGTCCCCAAAATAATATGTTCCAAAACACTGCCAAAATTTTATGTTATATATAGATATAGTGTAATATTCCAAAAATATTTAAAGTTTTCCATATATATGTCAATACCATTCATTTCTTTAAAAAAACTGCTTTTTTACGTTCTCAATGATCGCAATAGACGTGTTCCTCCCATCATCCCATTCTAACAAGAAAATTATGAAATTATAAAATAAATAATATAAAATAACATTATGATGGAGGGTAGGGTTACTATAAAAACAACCAACTATGTTAAGCCCAAAATTCAAATTTTGCCAAAATTACCAAAGAAAGATATAAAATTTTCCATTTCTGTTCCAAAAAAAAGGATCTTAGATCCACCGGATTTTTGCCAAGATTCAATACACTTTTTCTTTCTCTTTCCTTCCTAACGAACTGAAAAGGGGGGTGAAGTTTTAGACGTGTAGAGTTGTATCTCAAATTTTCTTCATTTTTTTGCATATCGATAACTAGAATTAAAAAAAGGGAAATGACAAAGCATCTGGGAATAAACGATTAATTTCTATCAATAGACCCGCTAAAGACCCAAACCATAGAGTAGTTAGCACAGGTGCTGTGGAGAGATATATTTTTATATCTCGCATTGAAAATCCTCCTTCTTTAATTGTAATACATATATGGTCAGATGTTGTAGTTCAAGATCATTTGTATTTTGTTTTTGATGAAACCCAAAAGAAGAAATGAAAAAAAAATTGTATTGTATATTATATGTATATGTATAATTGTATATAATATAATTTTTAGAATTTCTTAGAATTTCTAATTGTATATTGTATATAGATAGAAGAGGAAATAACGATGTGGAAAACAAGACGAAGTTCATGTCACAGTGCAAGGCTATGCTGCAACTTAGAGAGCAAGCCAAATTTCACAAATATTTTCATTTGAACTGTAGTCGTTGTCTCCAACAACGTCCTACGTTATACTAAGTCATTCTCTAATGACAGCTTTAGTTCAAGCAAGGGAATTCACAAATGACTATGCTGCAAGTCATAGAGCAAGGAAAATTTCACAAAAATTTTCATTATTTTAACTGTTGTCGTTGTCTCCAACAACGGCCTAAGTTATACTAAGTCGTTGTCTCTAATAACGAGTTTAGTTCAAGCAAGGAAATTCACAAATGATTATGCTGCAAGTCAGAGAGCAAGGCAAATTTCACAAATGTTTCCATTTGAACTGTAATCGTTGTCTCCAACAACGACCTAAGTTATACTAAGTCGTTGTCTCTAATAACGACTTTAGTTCAAGCCAGGGAATTCACAAATGGCTATGCTGAAAGTCAAAGAGCAAGGCAAATTTTACAAATGTTTTTATTATTTTAACTGTAGTCGTTGTCTCCAACAACGGCCTAAGTTATACTAAGCCATTGTCTCTAATAAAGGCTTTAGTTCAAGTAAGGGAATTCACAAATGGCTATGTTGCAAGTCACAGAGAGACTAATTTCACAAATGTTTCCATTTGAATTGTAGTCGTTGTCTCCAACAACAGCCTAAGTTATACTAAGTCGTTGTCTCTAATAACGACTTTAGTTCAAGCAAGGGAATTCACAAATGACTGCTGCAAGTCAGAGATCAAGCCAAATTTCACAAATGTTTCTATTTGAACTGTAGTCGTTGTCTTCAACAATGACCTAAGTTAAACCAAGTCATTGTCTCTAACAACGGATTTAGTTCAACAAGGGAATTCACAAATACATTCATCAACACCAGCAACAGCTGCTATATTTTCAAACTGCATTCATGATTTTCAAACTTCACCATTTCGCTGCCAAATTTCAAACATTCAACTCATTCAAACGTCATATACATGTCTCAATTCCACCAAAAAACTAACAATAATGAAATATAACCAACCACAAAAAAAGCCACAAATTTCAAACTTAACTCACAACAATAACCATATACTTTAACAAAAACATTAACATAAACATTAATAATAATACAAACAAAGCACAACATATAACAGGAATCACAAAAAAACACTCAACCTAACCCGGAGTGTAGTGTTGTGGTTTTCGCCTTTTCCGGATTGGTTGTCGCCGAGTACACCTAACTTGGGTTACTTATGAAGGGTCGGTCTCTTTTCCTTGCTCTTCTTGGTCTTCTTCTTCTTCTTCTTCTTCTTCTTCTTCTTCTTCTTCTTGAATTTCTTCCTGATGCACTTCTTCTCTCATCGGAGGTTGGTGTTGCCGTTGTTGCCCCGACATAGATGGCCTATTACTCATGCTCTTATGCTTTTGTGAACGTACGGTCGTATCTAAATAACGAGTGAGTAGTTCGCCATCTCCTACTTCTTCTAGTGAGCTCCAGCATGAAGTAAGCATCTTTTGAGCGAAAGCTTTCATCTCCTCGGTGGCATTAGTGTTAAGTACATTTGCACATTCCTTTGCCATATTTCATGTATCCTCGATCTAAAACAAAGTTCAAAATATAGTACCATAATCCCATTATGAAATCATCAATTAAAAAAAAATCACTTTGAATATCAAAAAAATTATATGAAACAAGTTTGACTTACCAACAACCGAAATGATGATGCCTTCAGTTGGTACATGGCTTGTGACGTAGAATATGCTGGTGGTGGTTCTCTATCTCTATCCGGAATTGGTACTTGAATGCCAACGGGTATTTCGGTCTTCGGAGAGATGTACAAACGAGTTATCGCCCAGTACCAAATCATGTACTTTGTAAGTGATGTGCCATCGTACGGCTTGACATCATCAAATACAATTTTAAATCATCGCTCATTCCACATTGAGACTTAACCACGGTGGAAATCTGCCCAGCCATGATTGGGCATACGACCCGTACCTCTAACGACATGTAACTCAGCATTGTACGTTCGTCCCGAATAGGGAATTCCCTGCTCCAGCCCAAATTGCCGAAGAACTCTATCAGACCAATGATGCTCCACCGTACCAAAGTTGACAAGTGCGGCTTGCATCAACAACAACTGCGAACCAGCTGTACACACTGGTGGTATTCTTTCCACGCGCTTAGGGGTATACGGGGACCAAATTACCAAATCATCTCACAGCTAGTCGAGCTCGTCTCTGTAGTATGTTAGAACTCCTTTTGGGTTGTCTTTGTAGCTTCATCTACCGGCCCAATACACAAAATGTGGTCGCATATCAACGATGGGTGCATGGACCATCCAACCCTCCGTGGGTCTCGTAATATGGGGACGACCCAAGTGTATATGTTCCCATGACCAAATCTGAAGTAAGATCATCAGCCCAGTCATCTCAACTCCATTGAGAGCAACTGCACACAATGTTCTATACAGGGTGGCTAATGTGCAACTACACAACTATACCGGCCGACTAAGCTTAGGTCGGCGAGCAATCGAAGATACATAAGTGGGACAGTATCTTCGAAGGAGTTAGGTAAGAGAACACCTCCAAGCACAGTTAGAATATATCCCCTAGTGTAGCACTGCACGTCGTACTTGCTCGATGCATCAGTCAATTTCCCTTCAAAGTTTTTCTTCAACCATGACAGTCGGATTGATTGTCCAACAAAAATAGTTGTATCATCCTCTTCATCATCATCAAACCCAGTACCAAGGAGCTCATTATACAACTCTATTTTCTGGAAATTCATATTACCCGTCACGACCATCTCATTTATTGGAAGACCGAAAATCATCGTGATATCTTGCAGTCATCTTCCCCACCAGTAGATGGAAACTGCGTGTCTCTGGTCTCCATCATTCGACGAGAGCTGCAAGAAGTGCTCGGTCTAGTTTCACCTTACCCATCAAACCAACTTCGTAAAAACAGCTTGTACAAGGTACTCATGGGTACGCGGGTGCATCGTCAATGTCGCATGCGTACGGAAATTACAATTCTGCATTTTCCCGCTCCACACTTCCTCAGATCTGTAGCAGTCTTGCAAAGTGAGTATGTGTGGCTCTAAAGGTCCTGGACAGCGATGTTCACCCGAAGACGATGTACTAACCTACACCAATGTTTAAAATTTTATTATTGTACATACAATATTACGTATACAAAATTCACAATGAAAACTAATAATACATTTACTTCTATGGATGGTTCTCCTCTACCACTACCAGACGGCTTTTCAGTTCCCCTTGTTCGAACCATTTATCTAAAATAAAATTTATAACAATTGATCAATACATTATTCATATCTATATAATAAAACACAAAGAAAGCTATCAAGTGGCTCTCATTCAATCTCTCCAAAAATCAAAGGCCCGGATCTAACATTACAAAAGATATTTTTCTCCCAAAAGTTTCCCTCCAAAATTCAAATTCAAATCTCCCACCCAAAACAACTCCTATATTTATTTAATTATTATTTTTTCTCTCTCTTTCCCTCCTTCTTCTATTCAAAAAATTAAGAAATTAGAATTTTTTAAAAATTAAAAAATTAAAAAATTAAAAAAAATGAAAATTTTAAAAACATTTAAAATAATTCAAAATAAATGAAAAAAAAATCATATAATATGTTTTTTGCTCTATGTTTGCTACTTCAATTAATTTGCTGGACCTCCCAAAACTATTTTATATGATCAAATAAGGTACACCGTTCCGAAGACGTGACGTAGGCACGTGTCAATGGGCAAACCTAGTATATAGATACAAAACGAAATACGTTAGAAAATCGCACAAATGACATAAAAAAATTCCACACTTATGTGAGTAAGTAGGACTCGCCACACACAAGCTAACACAACTTTTAGAAGCGAGTTTCGCCTCACGGTTTGCAAGATATGACAATGTATCATTTTATTTCAAATTAAAAGCAAATAAAGTGATACACGACCGTATCATGCAAACCATGAGTCAAAACTCACTTACAAGTTGTGTTGGCTTGTGCTTGGTGAGTCCGACCTACTCTCAAAATTTGGTATTTTTTTGGATGTCGTTTGTGCAATTTTCTAGTGAAAATTCACACAAAAATATCAAAGTCTAATTGTTGTTGTTGTTTGATATACGGGAGAAAACCGCACAAACGAGATAAAAAAATTCCAAAACTTTGCGAGTAGGTCGAACGTTGCACACTCAAGCCAACACAACTTGTAGAAGCGAGTTCCGACTAACAGATTGCAAATATACAGTAATGTATCACTTTCATTCACGAAAATGAGTTGAAAGCTATACACGGCCGTATATCGCAAACCGTGAATCGAAACTCACTTCTACAAGATGTGTTGGCTTGTGCGTGGTGAGTCCGACCTACTCGCAAAATTTCAAAATTTTTGGATATCGTTTGTGCGCTTTTACAAAAAAAACGAACAATCTAATCTACATCTACAACTACAATAATTTGGAAAAACAACTACTTCTACAATTTAATCTACAATTATCGAAAAACTATATATAATACACATCAAACAACTAACTATGCATTAAAAAAAATTGTAAACTAAAAAAATTTAACAAAAATTCAATCAACCAACAAAGCTATCTCTACTAAAAGCTAGAATAGAGAGAATACATTATACAATGTGGGTCTTTGAGAGGGAGAAAGATGAGGTGGTTGTGCTACTGTAGACGGAGGAAGAGGATGACTAGGGTTTCAGAGAGCTCGTTAGGGTTAGGGTTTTTTGGGTTCGAGAGATTCAAAGGAAGAGGGCAAGAGTTCGAGAAGAGGGAGAGAGTGAGTGAGAGAGTCAAGTGACAGAGGATGCGTGGATTAGGTGAAGGAGGAGCTAGGGTTCCGAGTTTGAGTTCGAGAGCGAGCGCGAGAGAGAGAGAGAGAGAGATAGAGAAAGTGAGAGAGATAGTACTGAGTGTAAGAGTGAGAATGTAGGAGGAGAGCGGGATTTGTACAAGTATTTTACACATGTACAACCTAAGTCATTGTCCCACAGAACGGCCTAGGTTATACATAGGTCGTTGTGTGAAGCAACGACCAAGGTTGGAAAATGGATTTTGAACTACTTAGGCCGTTGAACTACTTAGGCCCAACAACGACCTAGATTCAAATTTTGCCAAAAAAATACAAGTCATCAGCGACGAGCGATAGAGAGAGAGAGAGAGCGAAAGATTGGTTAAGTGAAGAGTTATTTGGAGCGAAATACCGAAATTGCCCTCCGAAACTTAAGTGGGCTAAGCAGCTGATGGGCGAGGTAAATCATGTGTAGCGCCAAGAATTTTCAATAAATAAATATGAAAATATGTGGCACAATTCTCAGCATCTAAGCTAAATGTCAAGTGTAGGAAAACAGAAAATATCATGCATAATACAAGTCAACAAAACACAATGTAGTATGATGACTCTTTAATGCATACTTGTCGGATTCTATGCATTCCATACTACATAGGTCCAGTGCAAGCCCTTATCGTTCTCTACTTTATAGGGTTAAATCTCTCGTTATGCAACTAATCTTACTACGGTGATAGAAACAAGATCTAGAATACTCCGCGAATAGGCCTAACAACCCTCGACGTGCAAGCATCATGTAACCATAGCTCTAAAATTGGAGAATCACCTCCCTTCCGTGTACCCCACGAATAGGCCTCCCGACCCTCGACGTGCGGATACACAATACATCCCGTGAATAGGCTTGCCGACCATCAACACGTGAATGCACCGTATGTTCTGTGAATAGGCCTGCTGACCCTCGAAACGCGAACATACCAACTGTCCTCTAGGGACACAACAACACACAATCCTGGAATACATCTGTTGGACTAACAATATAGCTCATACTTACGTTTCCAAAGTTTTATCACATCTCCACTAGTGCATGTCCTTAGGTTGATTATTATTAATTAAAACACAACTTCTCCCTCCCTAAAGTTGGTGTACCCTACCGGACTTAATTCCACCAAAACAACCCCAAGGCCCCAACTGGCCAAATCCACAAAATCTCATCTGCCAGTTCACAGGAATCCCACTCAACCTCTAGAGACTCACAAATCGAATTATCAACACAAATCTCACAAAAAAATTCTTAATTTCATCATCAAACCGTTTATATTAAGGAAACTTCTTCAAATCAGAAAAATTCAAATTTATCCAAATGCCCACAAATTTCCAGAAGAAAAATATGAGATTTAATCTTTTAAACAACTGAGTTTCGCATTTTGAATTTATAAAAAAATCACAAAACATTAATTCCTCAAAATCCATATATAATCCACTTTCTAAAGCCATAAAAATATGAGTTAAACTCTATTATAATCAAAATATAACTCTCTGTAAAATTCAGTAATCTATAGAAAAACTTCATCTAAAACAGTATATCAATAATCCATAAGTTCGAAGAAATAATATTCAAGGAAATAGCAAGAAAACTTAGCAAAAGAGCAAGAACAGCAGGTGTCGGTCGACCGACATCTCAGTTCAAATTCGAGACTGTCGACCACACATGCCAAAATCCAAAATCCCAAATGACGGTCGATCGACATCCTAGTTCAGAAATAGGGCGGTCGACCAACAGCTGATACACAACCAGCTTTAAGAATTGTGCACTTTACGACTGAGATGTAGTTTTAAAATTTTTAAAACATGAATTTAAAATTTTTAAATCCTGAGATGACCAAACACAACTTGTCTAACATACTGAGGTTTATAAATCAAATCAAACTCTCAACGAAATCACAAAAGAGCAATTTTCACTAAAAACTCTTCAAATCAGGATAATATTTATATATGTGTATATGTGTGCATGTATATTAGTAAAATCTTCAGAATCACTGTGTACGAGTAGTATATTGATCAATTCAAACTCAGTATTAATAGAAATCAAGGATCCAATCGAAAACTTACAAAACTAAAAAAAAATAACTTTCGGCTGAGCCTTAACAGACCCAAAAAACTTACCCAGTTCAAATTATTCAAAACATGATTCTTTTGATCCCAAAATCCTCTTATAAATGTATTAAACACAAATACAAACTAGTTATATCAATATAAATTCAAAATGCATTGTAAACTTCGCAAAACTCAAAAAAACAAATTTCGGCTGAACATCATCAAACCTGAAATCAAAACCCCATTTTTCACTTCAAGATTTGATCTTATGATCTCAAAATTCTTCTTGCAACTTGTCAAACACATATACAGCCTAGTTATATTAGTTTGCCTATGTTATAAGCATCTACAACAATCTTTAGTCAAGTTTTCTTCATTAAAACCCTCAAACAGATCATACATATAATCAATAGTAAAGTATTCATCTTTATTGAATTTGTGCATCTCACATCATATAATCTCATTATATACAATCAAATAAGTAAGAATAAGAAAGGAAACAACATACTCATGATTTCTACCAGGTTCTTATCATTCTTAAGTCGTCTATGTAGAATTTTATTCATCAATTGCATAGTTTTCATGAAAAGTTCTATTTTTAATCATCCATCCATCAATAAATTCATTACAATATCATACAATCATCTATCATGCATTCTACTAGTCAAATCATCATATATAACATGCATAGAACAACAAGAAATTAAACATATGTCACTCACTTTATTGAAGAATCAATGAAGATAATAAAGAATAAGAAAAATCTCCTCCTTTCGCAAAAATCCAATATCCTCGCTTCGAAACTCCACGAAATCAATAATAAAGAAAGCCTTTGTTTTTGTGTAGAAGGGGGACGGCTGTAGCAGCCATAATATAGGCCGCAATATGGGTATTAGGGTTTTTAAGAAGATTTTATAAAATATTTCTTTAGAATATATCTTTACATATATAGATCATTTATACTAGGTAACTAGATTAACCAATTTAGTTGAGATTTAAAACAAAAGTAACCTCCAAGATCTGGCCGGCACTTATATCAAATCAGAAAAATCAATTTTGTAACTTTTTGCCTCAAAGTGGAAATTTTGTAAAAAGACCTTTCTTTAATAAATTAGCAAAATTAACCAAATCTATTAGAAAAAAAAGTAAAATATTTACCTCTGAGTTGACTAGCCATCATGTTTAGCCCAGAAAACTGATAATCTGGAGTTTTTACTCCAAGTGATAATTTTGCACAAATGCCCCTCTTTTTTGTAATATTTGCAAACATGCCGAATAAATATCAAGAAAATTCACAAAATTCATAAATAATACCTACTAAAAAATATTAGGTTTCCCATAAATAATTTCTGACTTTGAGTTTCTCAAGAAAATATTTGCACGTGTTTTGCACGTGCAAAAAGATAAATTTCAGAAAAAAATGTTTATTAAATCACCAAAAATCACTTTAATTCATTTATTAATCTCAAACATTATTTAACATTCTAGGATGTTACATCATGGCCATTGGATCAAGAGAGATCTGATCCAACGGCCGAGACTCGAGTTTGCAACGGGTCTGTGCAACAGACTCGTTTGCAACTGAGCACTCCTCGCTCTCTCTCTGGCGATCATGTGATCGCGTGCAGACTCATGCGCAGCCGATCATGATCGGACGGACGGCTACACACTTCCTAATCACCATAATCATCATCATCATCCCCACATATGCCAACACGCTAGAATTTTTTGCCTACATAGGATACTTTTTGAAAATATTTACATTTTTGGGCCAGTTTCCCAATTATTAGCTCTTTTGGGCTACTTTGTGCCACGTTAGCAGCGGCCGCATTCCCAATGGCGACCTTTTCACTTTTGAGGTCGCTAATGGGAATAGCGACCTATGTTTTTTTTTTTTTTTTTTGATTTTTTTGTTTGCCGTCGCTATTCGCACTAGCAACCTTAGTATGTATGAGATCGCTAATGGGATTAACGACCTTTAATGAGCTGTATTCTAACACTTAGCAAAATCTAAAGAGCTTTTGCTCTCTGAAAAATGACAATCAATTTATTTTCAAAACTAAGCTCGCTATTCGAAATAGAGACCTTATTGTACTAAGGTCGCTATTCCGAATAGAGGCCTTGGTTGTATGACTATTTTGTAAATTTTACAAAGAACAAGGAGAATGTGTTTCCTACTGAGGTCGCTATTGTGAATAGCGACTTTAGTATATTAAGGTCACTATTCCCAATAGCGACCTCAGTTTTAAATTTTTGGGGAAAGCTCTTTAGGAATCGCTAAGTATCTCAATACATTGATTCGAGTACGCTAATCCCATCAGCGATCTCATATATACTAAGGTCGCTAGCGAAAATAGCGACAGCAAACAAAAAATTCAAAAACATTTAAAACATAGGCCGCTATTCCCATTAGCGACATTCAAAATGAATAGGTCGCTAATAAGAATAGCGGCCGCTACTGACGTGACACAAGTTATCCCACGAGTGCTACCAGTTTCGAAACTGCCCCATAAGAGCATCTGTAGTCGTTTGCCAAATATGCATAATATGCATATTTGGCTCAAAACGGCGCTGCAGTCGTTGGCCAAATATGCATATTATGCATATTTCGCTACAGCAGTCGATTGCCATAAATGAGAGAAGGCTTGAGATTTATTCATATATGAGAGACGGTACTTCGAGTGCCGTCCCACAAAAAAAATTAATTTTTTTATCGTCCGACGGCACTTCAAGTGCCGTCGCTTGGGAAAAAAAAAATTTAAATTAAAAAACCCCCAAAAATAGCAAAAACCCTCGGACGGCACTTCAAGTGCCGTCCCTTGGCCCCCTTTTGTCGGACGGCACTTCATGTGCCGTCCGGACTTATTTTGCAAATTTATATATTTTTTTTTGCAATTTATGAAATTTTTTTGCAATTTTGCAATTTTTTTGTAAATTCTGAAATGTTTTTGTAATTTTTTGTAATTTTTTCGTAATTTCTGAAATGTTTTTGTAATTTTTTGTTTTTTTTTGTAATTTTTTATTTGCACTTTGAGGGCAAATTTTTCCATCTATGTCGGACGACACTTCATGTGCTGTCCGGCATTTTTTGCAATTTTGTATTTGTTTTTGCAATTTCTGAAATGTTTTTGTAATTTTTTGTAATGTTTTTGTAAATTCTGAAATGTTTTTGTAATTTTCTCGTAATTTCTGAAATATTTTTGTAATTTTTTATATATTTTTTAATTTTTTATTTGTACTTTGAGGGTAAATTTTTTCCATCTATGTCGGACGGCACTTCGAGTGCCGTCCCTCCCTTTCGCTTTATTTTTTTTGTTTTTTATTCCTCCGACGGCACTTCGAGTGCCGTCACTCCAATGAAATTTTTTTTCGCTCCGACGGCACATGAAGTGCCGTCGCTTATTATTTTAGTCTAAAAAAGCTAAACAAATAACTTTTAACGGCTGCAGTAAAACTTCGATTGTTATTCATTTATGCATATATGCATATTTTTCCTTCAAACGACTACAGATGCTCTAATCACGAATATTTTCAAAAAGTGGCCTATGACGGCAAAAAATTCAACCCACTGACCCTCCATCGAAACCCATCTCCCTAGCCAGCCAGCCCTCAACCTCCATCCCCATTGCCATCTCCAACCAAAACTGAGCTCCAACTCCCAACCGAAACCTCCATCGACAGCCTCCCAAACCCAACGCGGACCCGAGCTAAACCCGACATCGCCCTCGCCACTGCTGTTACCCCGGCAAAGAGCCAGCCATTCCCACCAATGTCTCTCCTCCGGCTCCCACCACCGGCACCACCCCAACCCTCCCACCACCACCACCATACTTTCCCCAAACCCCAAACCCCATCCACCACATTCCAATGGAACTCCCTCATCCAATCCCACCTCCCCCACCACCCTCACCTCTCCCTCCTCACTTTCCAGTCCATGCTCCTTTCATCCTCCTCCCCCCCAAACTCCTACACCCTCTCCCTCTCCCTCTCAGCTTCCATATTTTCCCATTCCCCCTCCCTCATTCCCCAACTGCACGCTTTCGCCCTCAAACTCCACCTCCTCTCCCACCCCAATTGCCTCTCCTCCCTCATCCTCTCCCTCTCTCACTTCCTCTCCCCCCTCTCCGCCCTTCCTCTCCTCTCCCACTCCCCACTTTCCCCCATCCCCCACACCCTCCTCATGTCTCTTCTCCTACAACGCTCCCTCCCCGCTCCCGCTCTCAACGTGTTCGACAATATGCTCCACACACATGTCACCTTTGATTACCCTGTTTTCCTCACCGCAGCCAAAGCCTGCGGGAGGTTGAGGTCCACCAGAGATGCAAAACGGGTGTATAGTGTTGCCAAGGAGGGTGGGTTCTTGGAGAGGGTGGAGGTGGGGAATGCGATGGTGAACATGTTCTTGCAATGTGGGAAGGTGGAGGAGGCGAGGGCGGTGTTTGAGGGGATGGGAGTGAGGGATTTGGTGAGTTGGACGACGATGGTTAGTGGGCTTGTGGGGATTGGGGGGTTTAATGATGGGTTGAAGGTGTTTAGGAGGATGGGTGAGGAGGGCATTGGGGTTGACGGGTTTGTGGTGTCTAGCGTGCTGCCGGCATGTGGGAGGGTGGTGATGAGGAAGAATGGGAGGGAGGTTCATGGGAAGGTTGTGAGGGTTGGGTTGGAAGGGAATGTGGTGGTGGGGAATGCGTTGATGGATATGTATGTGAAGTCGGGGAGTGTTCACGATGCGTGGAGGGTTTTCGAGAGGATGGTGAGGAAGGATGTTATTTCTTGGACTGTGATAATTTTGGGGTTTAGTTTGCATGGGCAGGGGGAGGTTGGTGTGAGGTTGTTCAAAGAGATGAAGGAAAACGGTGAAGTCTTTCCCGATAAAACTACGTATGCTGCTGCTCTGCATGCTGCCAACACTGCATGTTTGGTGGAAGAGGGGAGAGTCTTCTTTAATCATATAGCCAAACCAGAAATTGAGCACTGTGCTTTAATGGCTGGCCTTCTGTCAAGAGGCAGATACTTTATTGAAGCACGTGCTTTTGTTCAGGAGCCCATGTTGGCTGGTTCTTCTGCAGTGCATCGAGCAGTGCTTGATGGCTGCAGGATTCATCGAAATGTGAAGTTGGGCAAGCGAATTACTGAGCAGTTAGTTGAACTGGAACCTCTGAATGCGGAGAATTATGTAATGTTATCTAACTTTTATGCTGCAAATGGGAAGTGGGAAATGGTGAAGGAGTTGAAAGAGACAATTCGAGATATGGGGTTGAAGACGAAGAAATCTTATAGCTGGATTGAGATCAGAAATAAGGTGCATGTGTTTGGGTGTGGGGATGTGAAACATCCAAGGTCGGAAGGTATATATTGGGAAGTAGGAAGGTTGATGAATGGGATGCGAGAAGAAGGGTATGTGGCTGTTGCAGAAGACTACAGCTTGCATGATGTCGATGAGGAGAGAGAATGCATTCCTCAAGGCCACAGTGAGATGCTAGCCATAGGTTTGGGATTGATCAGTGGGTCTTTGGGAAGTAGAGTTTTGCGAATCACAAAAAACCTTAGGGTATGTCGGAATTGCCACGAAGCAGCAAAAAGGATCTCTAGAATTGTTGAGCGTGAGATTGTTTTGAAGGATCCATGTCGATTTCACCATTTTAAGAATGGGAATTGTTCATGCAAAGATATGTGGTGATTTCATAAATTATATATTCATCTAGGCCTTCCGCAATTTTGAAATGGAATCCGGTTGCATCAATAAGGTAAGTGATCTATGCCAAGGCTTTATTCATTTACTGAGTTATCTGGGCAAAGATTTTGGTATCTATTTTTTTAGGCTGAATAAATTGTTATTTGTGAATTAGGTCTGATTTCTCTCGTTACATTGTTTTCTCCTCTAACAATTATGTTTGTAGTATGCAGCATCATGGGACTTTGTTGATTCACATGCATATGTCAAGTATCATGAAATGTTTTAGAATCATTAAATCATGAAGTCAGGGAACCAGATAATTTAAACACCATGAATTATTCGAAACAAGGATTATTGCTTATAAATTGATAATTATTCACAAAACTGTTACGCTTACATACATAGTTTAGTGTATAATGTGCCTTAGTGTGTTCAAACTTTTACACTGTCGACAATGCCAGTTTTAGTCCAATAAGATTCTGAAATTCCATTTAGAAAATCCAAAGACAGGTGTCCTCATTTTTTATCCTATTGGTTTCTTTTGTTATTTTTTTGGGAACAAGTCGCATTAGTTTTTTACAACAATTTTTTATTCATCATTATTGTAATTGGTGGGTCATTGTAGATGATGACCTTGACTCAGGTTGGCCTCTTCTATCTGTCCTATTGGTTTTCTTTTGTTATCAGTCCAGAAAAGTCCAACAGTTCTCACCTTTCCTCTCCATAATTGTAATTGAAAGTCACTGCAGACTAGAGAACTATCTTTTTCCAAGTCTTCTGTCACTACCTTTGCGTTTCTGTAGAGCAGTAGAAGTGTGTTAACTTGAGATTTGGAATGGCAGCAGCTTTACTATTGACTTATTGAAGTTGGTAATAGGTAAGTTGGGCTCAACCATTTGGAAGGATATTGGTTGCCTTTGGGGTGTCCATGAGGACATCCAGAAGTTATACATGCTGTTGTTTGACATCGGTACCGTACTTTAGGAAGCTGAGAGAAGATCGCCAATAGATGTAGCTTTTTGCAGTTGGCTGAGGATTCTGAAGGATGCAGTTTTGAATGTGGACATCCTAGTAGATCAGTTCCAAAGAGAAGTACTGGACCGGAGAAGAATAGAGGGTCACAGTTCGACGACATGAAGTAGATTCTTTTGACCGTAATCCAATTGCATTTCGCTTTAAGATGGTTCACAAAATAAAAGACGTCCTTGAGAGATTGGAGGATTGTTGACGAGAAGAAAAGGTTCCATTGGCTGAGACGAATACAGAGGATAGTCATAGTCATACAGAAGGATAATCATTTTCTTTCTTCATTGAAAATGAAGTCTATGGAAGAAATGCTGACAAAGAAAAAGTAATAAATCTTTTGACAAATGAAGAGAGTAATGTAAAAGTAATAAATCTTTTGACAAATGAAGAAAGTAATGAAGACCTAGTGGTTCTGCCAATAATTGTGTTGGGGGAATTTGGTAAAACAACAGTAGTTCAGCCGGTTTATAATGATCTTCAAATCTGGGTATGTATTACCAAATATTTTAATGTGAAAGTCTCAGCGCTTGAAACCATTCAACAAGTTCCCAGATAACAGGTCAAAGACAAGTTTCTACTTTGTTCTACATAATTTTTGGAACACGATGCAATCAAATAGGAAAGGCTAAAGCCACTATTGGTAGGTGGTAAGGAGGGAAACACAGTCATAGTGAACTAGTTGCTAGGATAATGGGTAATGGGCCACCCCTCATTGATTGAAATTTTTAATCTTCTGATAATTGCTGGATCTTATTTCTGCAGAGGTTTTTTTTTTTTTTTTTTTTTTTTTTTTTTTTTTCTTGGGGGGGGGGGGGGGGGGGGGGGGGGGGGGGGGGGTTGGAGAAATTTCAAACATTTGGATAAATTTCGCGAAAATACAAAAGTCTGAAGGTAGACTCGCTGTTGGAAACAGTTTGTAGTTTTTTTCCTGTAAAACAACTCTGTGAAAAAATGAGTACAACTATGCTAGCTATTTCAGAGTTGTACTCATTTCTCCAGACAATTTTTGAATATGCAATTTATACTTGAAATGTATACAACTACACTCGCTATCTGAGATAGCGAGTTCATTTGAATTAGACTCGCTATATCAGATAGTGAGTGTAGTTGTAATTTTTTTTTCAGAGAAATTTTGAACACAAAATATATACAACTACACGCTATCTCAAATAACGATTCTAGTTCAAATAAACTCACTATCCAGATAACGAGTGTAGTTGTACACATTTTTCAGATAAATTTTGAACATGCAATTTTCACCTGAAATGTATATAACTACATTCGCCATTTCAGATAGCAAATCTAGTTCAACTGACCTTGCTATCTCAGATAGCGAGTGTAGTTGTACTCAATTTTTCAGAGAAATTTTGAACATGCAATTTCTACCTGAAATGTATAGACCTGCACTCGCTATCCGAAATAGTGGGGTCAGTTGAATTAGCCTCGCTATCTGTGATAGTGTAGTTATATATATTTCAGGGGAAAATTGCATATTCAAAATTTCTCTGAAAATTGAGTACAATTATACTCGCTATCTGAGATAGTGAGTTTATTTGAACTAGAATCGCTATTTGAGATAGCGTGTAGTTGTATATATTTTGTGTTAAAAATTTCTCTGGAAAAAAAGTATAACTACACCCGCTAGCTGATACAGCGAAAGTGGGTTGTTTTGATAAATGCTTTCAAAACAATTTTTTGGGGGTTAAAAAATAAGTTCAAACCCCCCAACCCCAACAAATATATGGCAAACACACCAAAATACCAAAATATATCCCTCTGTGTTAAAACAGTTGGCGCAAACATCGATAAGCTCCCATTAGAAATACTTCTCCTGAAATCCAGCTTTTCACAAATGTTTCCATACTCCGCAAGATTATAGAAACACTTAATCGTTATTTGATCTGTTTATTTTATAAATTTAGGGATAAATTGGGTTGTTTAGCTAGTTCTACTTTTCTGAATGAGGGAATGGTACATAATTATACTGTAGGCGGTTAGTTTTATGATACTTTGTTATACTGTAGTCTATTAGTTTTGTAGATTTTTTGATGATAACTAAAGTTTTGGATGTTATAGAGTATACGAGATTTTGTTCTAGAAAATACTAATGATATTATGACATCTAGGAATTACTAATGATCATATTTATAGGGCCAACTTCCAAATACACTAGGATCACTGTTTGGAAAAAAGAAAGAAAGAAAGGTTATTTGTGGTGGAATACTGTTAGTGAAGTTACCTTATTAGATGTCCTTTATTAGCTTGGTCATCACAACTCCTCATTTATGAAGTTGGTTTAGGATCATAACAAACATACCCCAATTTCTGCAATATCTGCTAATAGGCTTGTCATTATCGAACAAGGTTGTAAACGGTGTTAGACGGTGGCGGTTCAATCAAGGGGCGCCTAGGCGGTTGAACTTATTTTGCTGATTTAGTTAATTTCAGCCCATTTTCTTCAATCCTAAGTATAATTATGCAATCCAATTGCAAATATTCATCATGTTCTTGTATTATGTGTAATTAAAGAGTGTTTATGCATAAAAAAAGCTTTCTCGTGCAATTAATGTGTAATATGTCCAGTTAAAAAAATAATTAACCAATTGTAATACGTGCAATATGCCAATATGTGTAATATGTGTTATTTTAATATTGTAATAAGTACAATCCATCACCAGTAATACTAAAAAAAAGTAAAAACAAATTCACTACTATTAAAATTCCATACATAGTATATAACAGATTAATAGATTAATAGTAGTTTTCTTTTTTGTGTGTTATTTTATAGTATTTAAAATTTTAAAAATTAGAAAACACCTAGGCATTGGGCATCAGGCGGATGCCTGATCGGCGCCACGGACGACTACTCAACAAGACAGTCGCCTAATCGCCTCTGACCGCCTATGGCAAAGGCGGTTCGTTCTCCTCCATCTAAGCGCCTAGCTAGGAAGCACCGATTCGGGTGCGGGGGATGTGGGTGCGGGGATGTGGAAATTTTAAAAAACTGTAGGATGCGAGTGCGGTTGGGATTCAGCCAATATTTAAATAATTATTTTATATATTATATATTATATATTAATATTTATATTTATATTTATATTTTTGTATAAAAAACCAAAATCATCTCTACTACTATAATGGGAGAAGGCCTTAGTGTAATTTGTCCATCTACCAACCCGTACAACGCACATGCATAACTATTGTAAATGAGGTTTTAGATCAAATCCAGACTACGTCTGAATTTTTTCTTTAAAAAAAATTATATTTATTAAGACGTGCATCGCACGTGTAAACTACTAGTTGTTAATAATCATTCATTAACATAGAGATTTCAGTTCATACAATCATAACAAGCAAGCATATTATATATATTTGAGTTCCTACAATCACAACAAACAAGCATATTATATTATTATGTATATTTGAGTTCATACAATCACAGCAAATAAGCAAACAAACAAGCAAAAAAAGGAAGCAAAAATGATTAATTAAGGTTGTACGGACTTTAGTTGGTCATACAATCATAACAGGAAGCAATAAAGGATTAATTATGGTCATACAATCATAACAGGAAGCAAAAACTATATTTATAACTTTATCACAAGTGAAGTATGTGCACCAATATCAAAGCAAGTTTAATGGTGGATATTGACAACAGAAAGCAACAAAGTTTAATGGTGGATTACTGGAGAGAGAAGGCGGCGACATCGAAGAGTGGAGGAGTCGACGGTGGAGGAACCGGCAGAGTCAACGACAGAGAAAAGGAGGAATTAACGGCGACGAATGGAGAAGCCGAGTTGACGACAAAGAGTGGAGAAGCCAACGAAGAGATGAGGAGCCGACGACGGCGAAAGAGAGGATTAGGGTTTTGATCGGAATTTGGGGATTTAGGGTTCTTGAGAGAGAGGGGGGGAGAAAAGAGTGGGATTTAGGATTTTTTTAAAAATTTTTTTATAGCAAAGGCCCAAACCCGCACCCTTGCCGCACCCGAACCGCACTCTAGCCACACCCATTAAATTTTTAAAAATAAACTAATGGGACACCTGTCCCGCCGCACCCCGTGCGTGTCCCGCCGCACCCCTGCCGCACCCGAGTCCGATATGAGTCTGACTCGGGTGCGAGAGCCTCCGTAAGAGTCCGTGCTTCCTAGGCGCCTAGGCATCGCCTAGGCGTCCGAGGCGGCTGCCATTTAGAACACTGCTATCGAAAGTGTGGTAGAGGGATATAAAAAACTGGGGACGGATGAAATTTCAATATTTCAGGGACAAGGAGAGATCCATTGGGACAGTAGGGCAAAAGGACAAACGACATTAGATATTGATATGGGTAAAAATAGAACAAAATTGGGACCGTTCAAATCGGGCACGAATCTTAAAGCTTTCAGACGTAAAACAATAATTTTCACCAGAAACAGGTATGTAAAAGAGAGTTGGACATAGGGTTGCAAACGAATCGAGCTATTCGCGAGCTATTCAGCTCGAGCTCGGTCAAAGCTCGGCTCGAACCGAGCTCGAGCTCAAAACTGAGCTCGTTTCGTAAACGAGCCGAGCTCGAGCTTGTTTTTTTTTTTAAGGGTAAGCTCGCGAGCTATTCGGCTCGAATACGGTCAAAGCTCGGTCAAAGATCGGCTTGAACTGAGCTCGAGCCGAGCTAGAGCTCAAAACTAGGCTCGTTTCGTAAACGAGCCGAGCTCGAGCTTGAAGGTATTCGGCTCGGCTCAATTGCAGCCTTAGTTGGACATCTTTTAATCCCAATAACCCAAAATAGTCCTGTCATTGTCAAACTGGGTTGGGCATCTTTTAAGCCCAATAACCCAAAATAGACTTATCAAACTGGGTTGCCATAGCGGGCCATTATGAAGGAATTCATAATTATCTGAAGTACTGTTTAAACTCTCTATCTCTAAGAGACTAACTGCTTCTATTCCTCCATCCATAAGAGACAGATTAAAAACCATATATTTTTATCAAGATAAGAGTCTTAATTCTATTTCTACAACCATTTCTATCTCTTCATGAAGAAGAAAGTTAACTAACTCTATCTCTTTATCAAGAGAAGAGTAACCGACCCTATCTTTTCATGAAGAAGAGAATAACCAACCTTATCAAAATGCCAAGAAATAAAGATAAATTAATATCATAAAATAAGCCCCCAAAACGACTATTAAAACCTATGACCTCCATAGGAACCAGGTAATTAGTATTTTGCCACAAAAAACTCATATAATTCTGAGTTTTGACATGTGCGTCGGAGGGTTTGTCGTCGGGGCCAACCCCGGTGTTTCAGACTTTTGCAGATCCATCGCAGTGATCGCCACCCTTCAGATCAGATCCAAGCGTCCTAGATTCAGGAATGAAGATAAGTTTGCATCGGTTAATATCAATGAAAACTAAAATGTCAGTTCTTTTATTGTTTTCAAAAAGAATTCACAACATTTGTTTGCTCTCACATAGAAAATAGCAACAACAGATACTTAATGCCAATGTTCTCATATTAATTGAAGATTAATAAGGGACTTCTTTTTTGGTGACTCCTTTACTATGAGGGACTAGCTCCATATATGAATTTCTAGGTAAGTTGTGTCGTAAGTACTTTTTACTTTTTAGTGATCTGTTTTTCTAAAAGACCTTCCAAAACACTAACCTCTTATCAGAGATTAATAATTATTTTACTGTTCTGTTTATTGCTTCTCGCTTCTGTCCTGAGCTACACCAGCATTTTGTTAGTGTTACCTTTGTCATGTTTCTTATTTGTTGGAATGTACATATAGGACCTCTAAATCTTTTTTCCTTTTCTCATTTTAATTTATTTTAATTTTATAGATATTTGCTTTCTGCAAACTCTTTACAAATACTCATTTCTTGTTTAAAGTAAACTTTTTTCACCTGCTTTAATGGATTTCCTTGTGTTTTGTAATAAACCATGCATGTCACTAATCAAAATAAATTACACACTCCAGGTAGACCCTTCGAGATACACATGTACAAAGTTGGAAGGCTTTTGTGGAATATCAACATTCTTACTGCAGGAGGGAGATCCTTTCATCAGTGGTTGATGGTATGTTTACATGTGCCTCCATACCCCTTGTTCTTTCCTACATTCAATATTGTGCACCAATAAGGAAAAAAACTATCTTTATCCGGTACCTCTTTTCAATCTTTTTTTGTATGCGCCCCTGGGACTCTAATGTCCTACTACAATGAAACATGGCATAGGGATGTTTCAAGGTGAAAATCTGTCGGTTAGCCGAGAGCAACAACCTTGCTCATGTCCAGTAGAAAAATATTCCAATTAATTAACACCGCAAATTTAACGGTGAACTATGCTGTTGTGCAACCCTTATCACGTTCTCCGTCCAGTTAAGCCTCTTGCCAGTAACTGGGGGCAGGATAACTGAATACTGCATGAATGTTTGTAAAGCTAGTTTCACAACCATAGAAACTGTTATAGATAAATTGTTCAATCTCGTGTCAAGTTAGGTGTATGAGTAAATTATGGCCATTCTTGGGTTTCCGTATATATTACTCTCTCAATTGTGATTTTACTTCAAATGCAATATTTGGTATTGATTCGTATTGGCAGTATGGGTTATTTAATGCTGATTCTCGGTTTTTGTATTTGATTTTTTTTTTAAATAAAATAAAATCTTCTTTAAATTATTTAAGAAATTAGTAAAATTTTGATTGGTTGTTCAATAATTTATCTTGTGTAGGTTAAATTGGCTTTGAATTTATTTTGTATGACCACATTGTAGATCTGTAGATCTCTCCTTGTAGCGCCCCGAATTTCATACATAGACAATTCGTGATTTATCTGGAATTTTTTACTTCAATTTCATACAACACAGCATAAAAGTACAAGAAAATTTAAAACTTTTTATTACATCATCGTTCTTTACAATACACAGTGGAATTTTTACACAATAACTTCAATTTGTTAAAACAATCAAACTTCAACCTTCTACTAGAGTCCGCAACGAAACTGAAATCCACACCATTTACTGAAACAAATCTTCGAAAATATTTCAAACTGTGGGCACATCAGTTGAATTCAACCTATGAAATACTAATGACAATAGCGATCGTCTAATTCTCAACAACCAAGAAATTGATACAAAATAAAATAATATATGCAGAAAGTAATATAATCTAAGTGTGAGTGTATGCCATGATCCTAAAATCTGATGCATAAAACAAATGTACACAATGCTCATTTTTAATGCACACTTGTTCGGATTCTATGTCGCTCATATAACATAGGTTCGAGGGCAAACCCTTAGCATTCTCCTCATTATAGGGTTTAATCTTTCACTATGCAAACCTTATATTCGTGACAAAATTTAAGATTTAGACGTTTTGTGAGTATTGACCCTCGTCCCAGAAATTCTGGAGATCAATCTCTATCCACATATAATTCTGAAGATTATTTCACTCACATCTAAGAATTTTGGAGAATACCTTACTCCGCTGGTCATCCTGGATCGCTCATCACACAAACATTCCATGGGTGTCGTTCATATTCTGGAATACTAAAGATCAATCTCTATCAACAGATAATTCTGGAGGTTATTTCACTCATATCCCAGAATACTATGGAATATCTCACTTCTATGATAATCCTGAAGTCCTCATACTCATGTTTGCTCTTGCTTTGTCACAACTCTTGTCTAGTGCATGTCCTTATATTCAAATATAAACAACTACCGCCTAGAGCTAGCTCACCCTACTGGACTTAAATCAACAACATTTGGAATACTAACCCAACCTGGCTAATTCCCACTTTCTAATAATCACAACCTGCCAGTATCCTGAGCCTTGCTCAGCCTCTGGAAAAACCACATGATTAGGACATCACATCGATTCACACTCTCGGGTTTTCTACGACAATTCTAACTAGTTAATGATTATTCACATCTCTAATATGCCTCTTATTCATTACACACTTAGCAATTCTCATTTAAATCTTGTTTTCACACCCAATTAATCTCATCCCTAATCTCCATCATTTCCAAATCATACTAAATTCTATCACTAGATCTTAGTTACTCAATAATCAACACATTTCTTTCAATTACTAGAATTAAACGAGCTAGTTGATCCCTTTAGAAGTTGGTCTGCCACCCCCTTGCCTTATTGCTTATGATGATGAGCAGAACGCCAGAGATCTTCGGGCAAGTTTGGACCTGATTGACGAGCTCCGTGAAAGAGCTTCAATTCACCAGCAAAATTATCAGAGAAGAATAGAGCAGACCTACAACAGAAGAGTCCGTCCCACGGATCTCAAAGAAAGGGGACTTAGTCCTCAGAAAGCTAGCTATCTCGTTCCCCAGCCAAAAGAGTAAGCTAGCTCCGAATTGGGAGGGACCGTACAAAATTTCCAAAGTAGTCCGCCCCGGAGCGTATCGTCTTGAAGATCTTGAAGGCAGAGAGATACCCAGAACTTAGAATGCCGACCATCTACCGAAGTATCAAGAGAGCGCCTGAACGCCTCTCCGAGTACCTTCAAATGTCGAGCCATTCCTGTCTTTTTATTTGTACTTTGCTTCTTTATGTTCCCATTGTAATAACGGCTTGCAACTTAGAAGCAGCCGATTAGCAGTTATCAATAAATGAATGAAAATCTGCGCCACGTCATATTACTATTTATGACGTGGCGCAATCTGGGCCGCCTATCTCGCATCAGCGTGGAGTTCCGAGAGATCGGACGGCTCGTGTCGCTCGGCACTATTTTCACCACGTAAGCAGTTCGGATCGCCAGTTGCTCGGATTTCGAGCGACGTGGTTCGGCGTTGTTTTCTCCATATGAGCAGCTTGGATCGCTAGTTGCTCGGATTGGGATTCCGAGCGACGTGGGGTGATCTGGGCCGTTCATCATGGCGCGAATCACGAGGTAAGAGGTTCAGATCACGAGAAAACGCTATCTTGTCGTTTTGTGGGCGTGGCGTGATCTGAGTCGTTCATCTTTCGGCGCGAATTTTTAGACAATCTGACGGTTGGGGTTTCTCGGTGGCATTTTTCTTCAAATGTGCAGCTCGGATCGCCAGTTACTCGGATTTTGAGCGACGTGGCTCACCGCTACTTTCTTCATCTGAGCAGCTCGGATCGCCAGTTGCTCGAATTGCGAGCAATGTGGTTCGGCGTTGTTTTCTCCATATGAGCAGCTCGGATCGCGAGTTGCTCGGATTGGGATTCCTGTGAATACTCTCACGTCGCCAATCCAATGGCCCTCATACTCAATGTTTTCTCTAACTTTCATCACATCTTCACTATGTATCTAATCCTTACAATGTTTGTTTTAAAAGAAAATCATCACAACCTAGAGCTAGCTTACCCTACCGGACTTAAATTAAAACAACAGAGACAGTCAGCCTACCTGGCTACTTCTCAAGAGACGCTCAACCCTCAGCGGTTAGCTGTCAAAATCATAAATAAAACTGCTGGTCACTAGGGTCTCGCCTAGCCTCTAGATTCCAACAACTATCTCTTTTTAGAGATCAACAATGTTTCATAATCAGTCTCAAATACCATTTCATTTCCTTTATTCATATCTCTTTCAATAAACATTTCTTTTATAATCTCATAACATGAGAACAATTCAAGTCAATCTCTTAATCAATTTCATCATTCACATCCTTGTGTGCATTTCAAAATAAACTCAATCAAGTATTAATAATCATAAAATCTCATATTCAATCTTATTCGACTTTCACATGACAGAAATCAAATCCAAACTCAAGAACAAAACCAGGTCAGTTCAGTCGACTGTTGATAAAGAATCAGTCGACTGTTCTGCGAACTTTGAAACTCAAACACAACTCAGTCAGTTCAGTCGACTGTTGGCAAGGGATCAGTCAACTGTTCTGTGAAACCTTGAAAACACAAACACCAAAATTCAAGACAGTAGCAGTCGACTGTGGAAAGTAAACAGTCGACTGTCCTGCTGATAAAAACCAAAATTTTAATACTTGACAGTCGACTGCCGTCTCTAACTCGGTCGACTGTCGATTGCACCAGTTGCAGTTTAAAGTGGATCCTGAATATATTTTTCGACCTTTCAACTGATTTGTATAAAAATATAGATCATTTCCAGAATGTATTCCTTTGAAAAATATTATCGTACATGTTCTCAAATTCACAAGTTTCTCATAATAAAAACTTTTCTTCAAAAATCCATAAAAACACATATAATCAATTTTCCAAATAGAATGTTGTCTTTTATCATAAATTACTTTATAAAAATCTCTATACTCATAAAATAAATATTTTTTGAGGTTAGAACCACACTTCTTTGCCACATTAACAACAAACAATTCTTTTCTACACATTTGCATTATTTTAACCAATGTCTTAACAAGCATCAATTTCATACAAATCATGTCTACTTCAATTCTAGCATTTCAATCTAGCAATCATAACAATTTAGAGAATGGATTAAGCAGTTTACATCTACCACACCAATTAAAACTTAGCAATTCAAATATTAATTTTCATGCAATCTCGTCATACCAATTCACATTCAACAAATAAATTGTATATCATCTATCATGCAATTTCTACTCCTAAATTAGAAAGAATTTAAGAAATACCCATCTAAAGTTGAAGAATTTGTACTCAAATGGACTCCTAGAATTAGGAACTCCTAAAGAAAACTCCAATGCAACTCCTCGAAATCCGCGCACCAAAGCAAAGCCCACACTCCATCTTTCGGTCAGCAATAGTGAGTTCCTTCATTTCGGCAAGCAAACAAAACAACATCCCAACTCATCTCACCCATAAATGATTATATATACATATATATATACTAAAATGGCATATATATATACATGATTGGATAGGTGAGTAGGAAGGTAGCTTGCAAGGGTGGTTTTTCGGAATGGACAGAGAGAAGGAAAGGAGAAATGTGAAGGAATTGGATTGATGCATATGTACACATATCTATATATAGGTATGGATACTTCAAATAGTATGGTGGATAAAGAAAAATAGAATGCTGGATTTGTTTTGGAGGCTTTGCTTTCGGAATGGAAACAGGGAAAAGAAGAAAGGAGAGAATGAGAGAGTGAGAGAGACTTAGGGGTATTTTTATAGATCAATTTGTAGGTAGTTAGAATAACCAATTGTCCACTTCTCCACTAACTCCACCACTAATCCACTAACAAATTAAAATCAAATTTCCCTCCTCTCCAAATAACCAGCCCGGCCACTTTTCCCTCTCTTTTGCCAAACACGTGTACGTGTTCCGCACGTGCACACACTTCATTCACAAATTTGATTATTTATTTAATTTAAAAATACATGTATGTAATATATAAGATGAATACAAATTAATTTAATTAAAATTACACTTTTTCATGCACAATTTAAAAATAGACACACACACATTTCATGAAATTTATTTTGAAAGAAGAATACGCTTAAACACGTGCACCAAAATACGTGCGTCGCCCGTAAAATCTCAAAAATACAAAATTGACTATATCGACCGAAAAATACTTATAAATAATCGGAATGTAACACAAGAAAAATATAATCAATATACACATTCCATATTGTAATTAACACGTATGTGAAAACACGTGCATTACACGTAGAAAAAATATTTTAATTAAAATGAGAGAAAAATAAGTTTCCATTTATAAAACGAATTTAAATACGTTATAAAAATAAATAATTGAAACCCATCGAAAATTTTGCACGTAACGGTAAAATACCCGAAATCGACACGTGCATCGATAATCGTAAAAGCACGTAAAATACAAAGATCGAAATTTAGCATTAGATTTTAAGAATACGGGAAATGCATAAATAGTCGAAATTCAAAATACATATCAAAATGCGTTATGGATATCACCAATAACGGTACAAAATGCACGTGCGTAACACCCGAGGGCAAAATTGTCATTTAAATTTTGTGGGGTGTTACACCAAACCTGTCCAACAAAAGAGACGCAAATTCACTCCAGAATGCCAGCAGGCAATCAAAGAAGAAGTGGAGAAACTTTGGAACGCCCGGTTCATACAGGAGGTCAACTATTCCGAATGATTGTCCAACATTGTGATGGTTAAACAAGCCAACGGGACCTGGAGAATTTGCATTGATTTCACGGATCTGAACAAAGCTTGCCCGAAGGATCCGTTCCCGCTCCCGAGCATTGATGCCCTGATTGATGCGACCTCCGGACACGAACTCCTAAGTTTCATTGATGCCTTTTCCGGGTACAACCAGATCAGGATGTTCCCTCTAGATATTTTGAAGACCTCTTTTGTAACCGACCAGGGTCTATATTGCTACCAGGCCATACTCTTCGGGCTAAAGAACGCCAGAGCCACTTATCAGCGCCTTGTTAATAGGGTCTTCAAATAACAGATCGGTCGGAACATGAAGGTCTACGCAGACGACATGTTGGTAAAAAGCATCAGCAAACTGGATCATGTCTCCGATCTTTAGGAAGCCTTTGATGTGTTTAGGAGACACAACATGAGACTAAACCCAAACAAGTGTGCCTTCGGCGTCTCATCCGACAAATTTCTTGGGTTCATCGTTAGCCAAAAGGGCATAGAGGCCAACCCGGAAAAGATTCATGCCATACTGAACATGACTCCCCCTTCAAGTGTCAAGGACGTACAGAGACTCACAGGACGTCTGGCGGCCATAGGGTGTTTTCTCTCCAAGTCAGGAGAAAAATGTCTCCCATTCTTCAAGGCCCTTAGGGGCAAAAGGCTTCGAGTGGGGGCAACAGCAGCAGGAGTCTTTTGATCAACTCAAGGCCTATTTGGTCAACCCCCCGCTCTTAAGCAAGCTGAAGCCCGGGGAAGTCCTTTATATATACCTCACCACTTCGGAACAGACTCAGCGTTGTTCTAGTAAGGGAAGAAGATAAGACGCAAAAGCCAATCTACTATGTGAGTAAGGTCGCCGAACTCCGTTATCCAAAGTTAGAAAAGATGGCCTATGCGTTAATCATGGCATCCCGAAAGCTCTGCCCCTACTTCCAGTGTCACTCAGTGGTCGTTCTTACCAACCAACCACTCAAGCAAGTCCTCTACAAACCCGAAACTTCGGGGCGCCTCATGAAGTGGTTTATAGAGTTGAGTCAACATGATATCAACTATCAATCTCGAACCGCTATCAAAGCACAAGCCCTGGCAGAGTTCATAATAGAAAGCACTATCCCCGACCCCAGCATGGCAATAGAGGAACCCCCGATCTAGATCGTGTATGTTGATGGGTCCTCGTGCGTTGACGGGAGTGGGGCTGGGGTCATTTTGACCGGCCTTGATGACTTCGTTCTCCAATACTCACTCCGTATTAACTTTCAGGCATCAAACAATGAGGCTGAATATGAGGCTCTCATAGCCGGATTATGTATGGCACACAAGGCCGGGGCCCGGCGAGTTAAAATATTTAGCGACTCGCAGCTGGTAGTGAACCAAGTATCGGGGGAGTACGAGGCAGGATATGGTCGTATGGCAAAATATTTGGCCAAGGCTGAAGAGCTACTGGCCTTTTTCGAAGATGCACAACTCCAGCGAATCCTTCGAGAAGAGAATGTGCAAGCAGATGCCTTCTCAAAGCTGGCCTCCTCTTCCCTCCAGGGCCTAGAACAAACCGTCTTGATAGAAGCTCTCCTGAGACCGAGCATCGAGGAAGATGGTCCCAAACAGTTAGAGACGCTGCCCCTAGTACTCGGGGAGAATTGAATGAGGCCCTTGCTCGAGTTCCATAAAGATGGGATCCTCCCTCCAGACCCTAAAGAGGCTCGAAAAATCAGAACTAGAGTCGAGCGGTACACGCTCATCGAGGGGGTCATATACAAACGCTCTTACACTCAAGTGGACTGCAGACCTTACTTGAGATGCCTCTCCCCCGAGGAAGCCCCCACGCCTGCAAAATCTTGAATTATGGATACTTCTGGCCTACACTCCTCAGCGACGGCGAACAGCACGTTCACAAATGCGCCCCCTGTCAAAATTTCTCAACAATTTGCCGCTTACTACAAATCCAGCTCTCTTCCTTATCCAGTTTAACCTTTTTTGCAATGTGGGGAATGGACTTGCTCGGGCCGTTCCCTCCAGCGCCAGGCCAGCTGAAGTTCCTTGTCGTTGCAATCGATTAATGGATCGAAGTCGAGCCTCTAGCGACGATCACAGAGAACAGAGTCCGGCATTTCTTTTGGAAGAACGTTATCTGCCGATTCAGTGTACCTCGAATCTTAGTAACAGACAATGGGACCCAATTTACGGGGGCAGCCTTTCGCAATTTTTGTATGGACCTTGGTATCCAGCAACGATTCTCCTCGATATTCCACCCGCAATCCAACGGTCAAGAGAGAACGCCAATTGGCAAATTCTCTCTGGCCTGAAAAAGAGACTGGACAAGTCTGCTAAGGGATTATGGGTCGAACAGTTCCCCAATGTGCTCTGGAGCTATCGCACTACTAAGAGGACCCCCACAGGAGAATCTTCCTTCAACCTCACTTACGGCTCCGAAGCTGTCATCCCACTCGAAGTCGGCCTGCCTTCGTCTCGCTTGATTGCCTATAATAAAGAGCAAAATTCTAACCAGCTTCGTGGCAACTTGGACCTCATCGACGATATACGAGAAAGATCCTCCATTCGTCAGGAGATTTATCGACGTAGGATTGAGCAGTCCTACAACAAGAGAGTCCGCCATACTGATCTCAAAGAAGGTGATTTGGTGCTTAGAAAGCTATCTATTTCTTTTCCAAGTAAGAAAGGCAAGCTATCACCTAATTGGAAAGGGCCTTATATGATCTCCAAAGTTGTTTGCCATAACACTTATCAACTTGAAGACCCGGGGGGGAAAAGAGTGCCAAGAACATGGAATGCGGAACACTTGATGAAGTACCAAGAGGGTGTTTGAATACCGCTCCAAGCAACTTCTAATCCTAGAGCATTCCTAAGTTTGTTTTCCTTCTTATTTAGTTCATTTATTCAAATGTAATAATGGCTCACAACTCAGAAGCAGCCGCTTAGTCATTTTTAATAAAAGCAATTTCCTTTCTCAGAAAATCCAATGTCTTGATGTTCTGGTTGTCTTATCCCGAAACGTACACTAAGTATAAAAACTCTCTTAATAAAAAGTTCGGAGTCCAACACATGGTTCGATGCTACTTTAGCTACTTGCGAACAAGCATGTACAAAGTAACTCACCATTCAAAATTGCTCCCACAACTGTTGAAACTATCTTAATGATAAGTTCGGAGTCCAACACTTGGTTCAATGCTACTTTAGCTACTTCAAACATGCATGTACAAAGTAGCTCACCATTCGAAATTGCTCCCAGAACTGTTGAAACTATCTTAACGACAAGTTCAAAGTCCAACACTTGGTTCGATGCTACTTTAGCTACTTGCAAACATGCATGTAAAAAGTAGCTCACCATTCGAAATTCCTCCCACAACTGTTGAAACTTGCTTAACGACAAGTTCGGAGTCCAATACTTGGTTCGATGCTACTTTAGCTACTTGCGAACAAGCATGTACAATGTAGCTCACCATTCGAAATTGCTTCCACAACTGTTGAAACTCTCTTAACAACAAGTTCGGAGTCCAACACTTGGTTCGTTGATACTTTATCTACTTGCGAACAAGCATGTACAAAGTAGCTCACCATTCGAAATTGCTCCACAACTGTTGAGGCTCGAACTAACAACAAGTTTGGAGTCCAACACTTGGTTCGATGCTACTTTAGCTACTTATGAACAAGCATGTACAAAGTAGCTCACCTTTCGAAATTGCTCCCATAATTGTTGAAATTCTCCTGCGAAAGTTTGCGAGACACTTACTCTTAAAAGAAGCTCGAAAGATGATATATTATTTCATCAAGATTGGGGATACATTATTTCATCAAAGTTGGGGATACAAGTCTTATTCAAGACCAAAAACTCATATAGGACAAACTACAAGACTACAAGACGTCGCCCTAACTCCTCCTAGGAAGGGGGACGCTCCTATTAAGTGATACACATGGACGGCGAACGCCGTGTTGTTCTCTTCTCGTCTCCACAGAAGTCTCATGGCCAGCGAGCCGATTCGAGCCATCGGCACCCAAGGGCCTGACTGTCGCCCCGACAAATGCCCCGCTCGACGAGCCCGCTACGCCACTTTACGCATACCCAGGATTCCGTAAGGCGGGGGACGAACAGATCGTTAACTCGTGGAACGATCTCCCTCGGGCATACTCATCTCGGGGGCACGAAGTGCTTCTAACGTTACTCCCCTTGGAAAGTCGTTGTAGACGAAGATTCTTCGCCTCTAACTCCATGACCCGTTCTTTGAGAGAGTCGTCCATCACCCTAAGCTTCAGACGAGGCACTCGCCCCGAACTAACCCCCCGTGAGACCTCGGAGATAGTCCTCCGAAGATGAGCCGCTTCCAGACTCTTCTCGAGTACCACGTTCTTCAATCCATCCCTCTCAGATATCGCTTCGAACAAAGAGTGGCGAAGAAACTTGAGCCTCAGACCCTGGCTGACAGCCATCGAAGGGCATGCCTCCTCACCGTCGGGGGGCACTTCGCGAATTCTTTCTTCGAGGCGTCTCATCTCGATATCTCGGCGACCTAAGGTCAAGTTCAAATGACCTAACTCCCGCTCCGCTTTAAAAAGCATCTCCCAAGATTGAGTGAGGCCTAACTTCGCAATGCCAAGCTTAGAGCGGAGAACTGATACCTCGCTACCCTGGGGAAACCAATCAAAGAGAAATGTAAAGCGCTCTGACTTCGAATAGAGCTACAAGATAGTTCTTAGCTTTAACCCTAAGACTAGTTCTGACTTCGAATAGAACTACAAGGTTGGTTCTAAGTTCAAATTATAGTAAAATCAATGAACTTTAAGCCTCGCAACCAAACACTACCCAAAAAAGCATTTCATTTCCGAAGAAGAAGATACAAGAGCGGTGGCCAGTCTGCTATAAGACATGAGTACAAAAGAAAAAAAAAGAACGGGTGCAGATACAAAAGATCAAAAAGCCACCTTGGGGGGTTGCTTCGCGATCGCCTCCGGTACCTGCACGATCGCCGACTGAGGATTCGCCACGGCATCCTCCTCTTCCTCTTCTTCTTCCTCTCCTTCTTCTTCCTTTCCACCGGTACCGTCTGCCCCCTCGGCTACTTCGCCTTCGAGAAGGGTATACAAGCTATACCCCGAGTTGTTGAAACCGGGGACACGAGCTTCCACATGTTTGAGGACTCTGGCGTAAGACTGTTCCATGTTTGTACGCATGTGCACTTTTGCCTCGACCCTAATCGCCTCCGCAGCTGCTTCCACCGCTACATCTCGCTCCCTCGCCGTGTCCTCGGCGGCCTTCTCCCTCTCCTGGTCAGCCATCTCCTTCTCCTTGTTTGGCCTCACCGCCTCCCGAACCGTCTGCTTGTTCGCCTTCGCCAAGGTAGACTTGAGGAGGCTAATCTGAGAGGCCTAAGACTCCGACATACGCCGCTCTGCCACGTACATCTTTACGGCCTTAGCTCTCTGCGACCGATCCTTGTCACTCGTCGCTTTGAGCTCTTTTTCCTACTCGGCGAACTGCTCTAAGAGGTGACTAAAATGGCACGTGATCTACAAAGAAAAGAAAAGAAAAACCAACGTTTAGCGCAAGGAAAACTTGGATATTTTGAAAGCCCAAAAAACTACTCACCGACATGGTTGCCTTATCAATCTCAAGGGCATCTTCGCCCACTGTCCCCGCCTTCAACGCCGCTCGGTCCTTCGGGGTCGGCAAGTGACAGATTGCTTGCATGCTCATTATAGAGTCCCCGAGGAAGCCGTCATGCTTCATCACTCGTCAATCGGGGACGAAGAGCCTCTTGTGCTCCTCGGTGAGAATCGCCTCGGCCTCGACGGTAAGAGGTGGCACCTCAAGCGCTAGTGCAGCACCAAGAGTGAATTCCTCGGCTGAAGGGCCGAAAGGGGCCGACGGGACAAGAGTAGCAGAAGGGGAAAACGGAGTGAAAGAAGGGGTTTCCAAGTCAACCATCGGGGTTGCCACCGTTGATCCCTTCACAGCTCGGTCAGACGATGGCTCCACTGTTGTTCTCTTCCTCTTCTTGCTATCAGTACCTTTCCCACCTACTCCTCCTCAATCAAACATCATCGCTCGGAAGTCCATATCGGGGCCTCTACAGAAACAAAGGCCAAAAAGGTTAGCACACGAAGAAAGCAGTATTAGAAATAAAAACAAAGGGAAATATCTGAAGCATACTGGGGTCGATCGGACTGAGACCCCCACTGAAGAGAACCTCCTAAGTGATATCCTTCCAACTCAAGGTCGGTCGAGCAAGGAGTTTCGATATGACCTTATCTTCCTCCGGAGTCAATACAGGCTCGGCCTTCGCCCACCTCGGCACATCCTCCCTCCATTTCGTGGGCAAGTCCCACGGTTTGCTACCTTGGATCAAGAAGTATGTCTTTCCAAAACTTGATGGAGTCCGGGTTCTCGATCAATTTAACACCTCGCCGTGGAGACAAGTAGTACCGATACTCCGTTTTGCTCATGTGATTGATCCGATAGAGACTTCGGAGCACGCTGAGCTGAGGCTTGGCCCCCACTGCTTGGCACTGGAGTATGAAGCCGATGACATGCCGCCACATGTTTGGCATGTATTGAACAGGACTCGGTCCATACCACCGCAACACCTCGGTCATGAAGGGTGGTAGGGGTAGACGGAGACTAGCGTTGAGTGCATCGAATGGGAAGACGCATGTATCTGGCGAGGTTGCCGAGCACGATCGGAACCCGGGACCAGGAAGGAGGAGGGTAAACTCCGACGGGATCATGAAGCTTCTTCCGATACGCAGCAAATCCCTCTCTGTAAGAACCGAGGGGATGTTGTGAACCTCGGAGTGTTCCCTCGGCTTGTTCTCTTCGTACGAAGCCGACCTCCCATACACAACCTTGGCCAGAAGATCGTCGGAGTACTCTCTAACTTTTGTGAGGCTAGACAGAGTAGACAGCAACCCACCAATTTCTCCCGCTCTCTTCACCCCCTCCACTATCGTCTCGACAATCACTGACCCAACTGCCTCCTTCCCTTTGTCCACCGGAGGGGGGACTGCCAACAGCTGATCACTTCTTTGGTCCAAGGTGGAGGTCTCACTCAGACAACATTCTAGACATCTCGTAAAATATATAAAATAAAATATAAATTTATTTTGATGTGATAGCTACGGTCGAAAAAGTTCGCCGGAAAGCTCTAACAATTGACCGCGAACGCCAGTTGAGCCGCCCAGTAGTGATTTTTTTTCCCAAAGAGTAAGAAGAGAGAGTAAGGAAATGAAGGATGGGGTGGAGACTTACTGGTAAAAGGAGGGGGTGCCGTTTGGGCTCTTGTGAGCTTTGGACCCCCTAAACCACTAGAAAGGCCCATCAGAATGCTAAACGACAAAATTCGTAAAGGCAGGAACACAATACGACGCCCAAAACTCATTGGCCGGTCACATTACCTCGTGATTCGTGCCTGATCTTCATCAACGGCTTAAATCATGCCATGTCACTCAGATCTACATTCCAAGCATCCGAGCTACCGAGCTGAAAAATGGCAAAAAACATTGCCTCGTGATTTGTGCCTGATCTTCATCAACGGCTCAGATCACGCCACGTCGCTCGGATCTACATCCCGAGGATTCGAGCTACCGAGCTAAAAAAATGGCGAAAAACATTGCCTCATGATTTGTGCATGATCTTCATCAATGGCTTAGATCACGCCACGTCGCTCGGATCTACATCCCGAGGATTCGAGCTACCGAGCTAGAAAATTGCAAAAAACATCGCCTCGTGATTCGTGCCTGCTCTTAATCAATGGCTCAGATCATGCCACGTCGCTCGGATTTACATTCCGAGGATCCGAGCTATCGAGCTGGAAAATGGCAAAAAAATTGCCTCGTGATTCGTGATGATCTTCATCAACGACCCAGATCGTGCCACGTAGCTCGGATTTGCAATCCGAGGATTCGAGCTATCGAGCGTGAAAATGGGGAAAACGCTTACCTCCCTATGCGTGCTCCTGATCGGAGCGTCGAGATCATGCCACGTTGTTTAAGCGCCAGATCCACCATTTGATCATTCAGAAATTCAAGCCAGCAGCATGATCAATGCTCTGGATTGCGCCACGTCGATATTCTCTGATTAATTCTTTTATTTAAATTATTAATTCGAATTAATTGTTTAAAATGCAAAAAATAATTAAAAATTCAAGAAAAATAATTAAAAATTCAAAAAATTAATTATAAATTCAGGGAAATATTTTTGAACACCTGGATAAATAGTTATTAATTAGAACGATTAATTAATACTTTTTGAAAATAGATTGTTACTTCGCAAATTGGATAAATTATTCGAAAAATAATTTTAAAATCAGAAGAAATTCAAAAAAAAGGGAAAATTCAGAAAAATTCAGAAATTTTGGAAAATCGTTTTGGGCACCTTACTAGCTCAAACTGACGCCGTTACACCTCGAGCAAGATCCAAACTCCCTCAGAAAATCCTATTAGATCCCATACGCCATTTAAACAGTAAAACCACTCCTCAAAGGTTGTTGAACTCAGTCTTCAGGAGTGAGGGGCTCGTGATATGGCTAAAAATGGGATTAAATCGGGAACATTCAAATTGGGTGCGAATCTTAAAGCTCTCAGGGATAAAACGGTAATTTCACCTACAAACGAGTCCAAAATGGGAACTGGGCTTTTTTTCGAAGCCCAATAATTCAAAAACGGATCTGTCTTATTGGGTATGGATAGCAACCCGTTACAAACCAATTCAGATGTTTAAAGAGTAATTCAAATTCGTGATTATCTCTAAGAGGCAGTTTAAACAGTCTCTCTTATCACGAAACGAGTTTAAACTTTATACATCTTATCCAGAAACACCGGGACATAGAAATAAATGATTATCCCTAAACTGTCTCTCAAAGCGATTATAAATATCCCTCTCCCCCCACCATAACAAGGTAATCATTCTTTTTCAACATAAAGCTCTTTCATAATCTTCCTGATTACTGACAAGAGCGTTGGAGGGTTCGTCGCCTGGATTCATCCCAGTGTATCGAACTTTTAGCAAATCAACGGTAGCGGCAAGAAACAAGTCAAACTCCGGTGAAAGTCAACAGGTTTGGTTTATTGTTTCCAAAAAGAATTCACAAATTCATCGGTTTGCTCCCACACCAAAATTAGCAGCAATAGGTAGCGATGTGATGTGTATTTGATGCGTGACCTATATGGTAGCGATATGATGTGTATTTGATGCGTAAGACCTATATAGCAACAATGTAATATGTATTTGATGCGTAAGACCTATGTAGCAGGAATGTAATATGTATTGCGTAAGACCCTTGGTGGGCAGCGATCTGTGTTTAGACGTAGCTATTGGCTCTAGTTTTGATGGAAGCGTAAGACCCTTGGTGGGCAGTGATCTGTGTTTTGACTGAGCTATCGGCTTCAGTTGTGTGATGACATGGGCACTGGTTGTCAAATTAATAAAATGTGTAAATATGAAGTAAAAATGAGAAAGTAAATAAAGTATTTGATGTGAAGTGGAAATGAGAAAGTACAGTAAGTGTATGATTTGAAATGAATGTGGAAAGTAACAGAAAATGTGTATATGAATGAAGATAATAATTAAAGAAATTGAGTTATGAGTATGTAAATGAAAATGAATAGTAAATGAAGTATGTATTTGAATGAAAATGAAATGTGAAGAAATTGTGTTATGTGAATATCTATGAAAAGAGAAGAAATTATGTTATGAGAATACATATGAAAAGTGAAGACACAGTGTTATGTAAACGAGTATGAAAAGTGAAGGAAGCATGCGTGTGAATTAATATGAATAAAATGAAAAAAATTATATTATGAGAATGAATAAGAGGATTAAAGAAAATGTATTATGCAATTATATGAATGAAAGTGAAGAAGATGTATTCTGATAATGAAATGTATAGTAAAGTGATTTATGCAATGAATATTAAAAAATAAGTGGTATTATGTGATGAGAATTATTATGAGAATGGTTGGTAAAATAAAACCTGATTTGAAATGAGTTTGATGCACCTTGGAATTGTGTCGAGGAACTACTCGCCCTCTATTTCCATGGAAATGGTGGGAACTACCTGCCTTGGCACAACTCCTAGGGTGAATTGGTGGGTTTTTGATATGATAGTTGTATTGCGAGATGGAAATGAAAAGTAAAGCAAATTGTAAGATGAAAATAAAAATGAAGAAAAGTAATAACCGAGCTAATGGCTTGAGATGTGATGTTATATTACCCAAGTTCTGCTTGGAATGTGGTGATTATTACCCAGGCTATCGGCTTAGGGGTGCGGTGTTATATTACCCAAACTATGTTTGGGGTGCGGTATATTATCTGATATAAATGAAAGTAAAATAAATTGTACTATGAGAGAACGAAAATGAAAGAAAAATATATTATTAATAAGAATGAGGAGTAACTTGAGTTGTATGATTAGGTAAAAATAAATTATAAAGCCAAATATATGATAAAATGAGAATGAGCTTTCCAATAAGCTATATGATGAAATCAGAGTGAAAAGAAGATAAATTATAATACATATAATGAGAATGAAAGTTAACGTATTACATGATGTTATGATATGTGTTATAAGATATGAATGAATGTGATGATATACGATAGAATAAATACATGTGATGAGATTCGTTGAAAATGAATGTGATAATATATGATTGAATAAATGTGATGTTATGCGATGAGTATATATATGAAGATGTTATAAGATTGAATGAGTGTGATGTTATGCAATGAAAATGAATGGTAAATGAAGGATGTGGTTAAATAGGTATGAAAAAAATGAGGTAATTGCATTATGTGATTATATATGAAAATAAAAAAATGGTTGTTACCACTGAATCTGGTGTGGGGGCAAACAGATAGTATTTGTGGATTCTTAGAGAAACTAAATAGTCAAACCTTAACCTTCTCCGCCGGAGTTGGACCGTTGACTCCCGCCGTTCACCTGCAAAAAGTGCAAGACACCGGGGTTGATCCTGGCGACGCACCCTCCGACGCTCAAGTCAGTAATCAGAGAAAGTTATGAGAGCGTAAATTGGTAAAAGATTGATTACCTCTTAATGGTGGTGGATGGGGGTATTTATAGCCGCCGTTGGGATCAGATTAGGAATGTAATCCCTAATTCCCAGTGAAAGGATAGAGCGAATCGGGGTCGTTGATTGAATGCAATCAGAAATCCTAATTCTATCCTGATGGACTGGGTTCATCGCGGGTTGAAACCCGCACCCAGTTGAGATGGATCCGTTTGCGGGTTGGTGGGTCTTAGAGGAGAAGACCCAGTACTCGCTTTAGACCCATTTGTAGGTGAAATTACTTTTTTACCCTCAGGCTTTAAGATTCGCGCCAGGTTTGGACGGTTCCGATTTAACCCCATTTTTAGCCATATCACGAACCCCTCACTCCCAAAGACTGAGTTTGATCAGCCTTTGAGGAGTACTTTCACTGTTTGAATGGCTTGCGGAGTTGTATCGGAGTCCAAATGGGAGGTGTCGGGTCCTTACATGAGGTAGATGGTGATTTTCCGAGTTAGTTGTGCGTTCTAGGCTGTTCTTGAGCTCTTCTGGACTTCTGGCGTTTCCCCTAATTTTTATCTATTTTTTGATCCATTTATTTAGTTTTGCGAAGTACTGATTCGTCGTTCGGGGGTCTTAATCGGCCACTCTAGGCAATGATCACTTACTCAGGGGCTCAAAAATATTTTCCCGAATTCATAATTATTTTTTAGAATTTTTAATTAATTTTTTCGAATTTTTAATCATTTTTTTGCAATAAATAAAACGATTTTAATAAATAAAAATTAATTTTAAACACCGAATTATGTCGTGGCGCGATCTGGGCCTTCCATCAGCGTTGAGCGCGATTTTTTGGAGGATCGGGCGATCTGGGTAGTTCGGCGAGTTTTTTCTTCGTATACGAGGGTCGACACATCGGCACTTCGGCTCGAACCCTTGGCGATCTGCCGAGCTATGTGGCACGATTCGGAGCGTCGATTATGGCGCAAATCCCAAAAAAATGCTATCTTGTCGTTTTGTGGACGTGGCGTGATCTGAACCGTCCATCATGTTCTAGCACGTTTTTTGACAAGATCCAACTGCTGAGGAGGGTCAGCACCATTTTTCTTCAAATGTGAGGGTTGGTACCTCGTCACCTCGGCTCGGTGACTCAGTTGCTCGCCCTCAGTAGCTCGGTGGCTCAGCGTACGCTGTTCGGTAGCTTGGCTAAGCACTCCGGTGGTTCGGCTCCTCGTCCTCTGCCCTCAATGGCTCAGTGGCCGAGCGTAAGCTGTTTGGTAGCTCGGCTAAGCGCTCCGGTGGCTTGGCAGCTCGGAACGAATAGTTGGAACTCGTGGCTTAATCTGGGACGTTCATCATGACACGAATCGCGAGGTTGGAGGTTCAGATCACGAGAAAACGTTATCTTGTCGTTTTGTGAGCGTAGCGTGATCTGGGCCGTCCATCATGTTTTGACGCGAATTTTGAGGCAATCCGACGGTGAAACTGGCTCGGCGGTATTTTTCTCCATATGTGGAGGTCGGTACCTCGTCACCTCGGCTCGAGCGGATGGTGGCTCGGTGGCTCGACGAACGTTCCGGTGGATCAGGAGTTCGGATCGAGTCTTCGAACCACGTGGTGAGATCTGAGACGTTCATCGCGGTGCGTATCACGACGTTGGAGGTTCAGATCACGAGAAAACGTTATCTTGTCGTTTTGTGGGAGTGGCGTGGTCTGGGCCGTCCATCATGTTTTGACGCGAATTTTGAGGCGATCCGATGGTGAAACTGGGTCGGCGGTATTTTTCTCCATATGTGGAGGTCGGTACCTCGTCACCTCAGCTCGAGAGGATGGTGGCTCGGTGGCTCGACGAACGCTCCGGTGGATCAGGAGTTCGGATCGAGTCTTCGAACCACGTGGTGAGATCTGAGACATTCATCGCGGCGCGTATCACGACGTTGGAGGTTCACATCACGAGAAAACATTATCTTGTCATTTTGTGGGCGTGGCGTGATCTGGGCCGTCCATCATATTTTGACGTGAATTTTGAGGCGATCTGACGGTGAAACTGGTTCGGCGGTATTTTTCTCCATAAGTGGAGGTCGGTACCTCGTCACCTCGGCTCGAGAGGATGGTGTTTGGGCAAAACGACAAGCCTTTTCCTTGAAACGTCGCAGTTTTGTGCTTTGTCGTTTTACCTTTCCTTAGTGGGCCCTTAGGCGTTTCGAAAGCCCAACAGTCGCTTTCTTGGTTATAAATTCTCACCCCCCTCACCCCTTGGCTCATTTCTCACTTTCACTCCCAAGTTTTCACTTTTGCTCTTAGTTTGCTCTACTAGCGGCAATTTGTACTCCAAGACGGTTGTGCTAGCTGTCGTGTGGGCCAGGCGATTTCCGGCAAACTATTTTCGACCGTGAACGTCACTTCAAGGTTACGTCACATCAAGGTTAGTCCTCTTTGCCTTAGATTATTTATTCGAGATGTCAAGAGTGAACTTGGGGAGCGAGGCATCGTCCTCGGGAGGTAGAAGCGCCGAGGAAAGGAGGGAAGTAGTGAGCCGTAGGAAAGGGAAGGAGGTAGTAGGGTCGTCTGTGGCCGAGGAGAAGAACAGAGTAGTGGCCCGGTCTTCCATAGTCGAGGAGATTGTGGAGATGGAGAGACGAGCTCCCGAGTCGGGTCGGATGCCTGGCCCGCTGTCAGGTCATGCCGGAATTAGGCAGTACAACGGCGATCTGCTGGAGAAGGCGATCGTTGGTCGCTCGGCGACTTATGAGGAGAACGCCCCGAGGGAGGTCACCGAGGTGGATGACCTCGCTTCGGTATTATCCGAGCGGGATCTCCTCCGGATCAGAAAGGGGTTCGCCATCCCTCCGGAGTACATGCTGATCCTCCCCGGCCCCGGGATGCGAGCGAACACTGTCCTGTCGCCGAACATGTGCGTCTTCGACTTCGACTCCCTGAACGCTGGCCTGCGCTTCCCTCTCCACCCCTTCGTGTTAATGGTCCTGCACTGGTACTGTCTGGCCCCCGTGCAATTCATGCCGAACACTTGGTGGCACGTGCTCACCTTTTTGCTTCAGTGTCGTATCGCCGAGGTCGAGCCAGACATCGTCATCCTTCGAAGTTTATACCGAATCAACCGGATGAGCAAGCTCGAGCCTCGCTACTACTTGTCACCTCGGCGAGGCGTTAAGTTAATAGAGAATCTGGATTCGATAAAACATTGGAAGGAGAAGTTCTTTTTGCTAAGGGGGCCTTCGAGATTGGACTTCCCGACTCGGTGGAAGGCAGAAGTACCTAAGTTTGCAAGGGTCGACCCGGTGTTGACTCCTGCCGAGGAGGAGGTGGTGGACAAGCTGATCAATCTCCCGACACTGAATTGGAGAGAGATGACCGAGGAGGCGCTACACGGGTCGGGCCTTAGTCCGATCGACCCGAGTACGCTCCTGACATCTCACTTTAAATTATTTTCTTCAAACGCCTTGTACATTCTTCTAACTTTTTCTTTTGTTGTTTTGAACAGAGGCGCGCCGAAGATGGACTTCATGGGCATGATGACTGAGCGAAGCAAGGTCGCAGACGGCAGGAAAAGGAAGAAGCCGAGTACGGGTCTTACGTCCGGCCGACCCACCAAGGCTCCATTGGTTGTCGCCGACCCTACTCCTGACCCTTCTGCCCCGTCTCCGTCGGTGGCCATCCTTCCCGACCCTTCTGCCCCTGCCCCGTCCGCCCCGCTAGCGAGACCTTATCTATTTCGGCGGCGCTGGCGCTCCAAGCCCCGCCTTTGACGCCTCAGGCCGAGCAAATCTTGACCGAGGCCCACAAGAAGCTGTTCGTTCCCGACTGGCGGGTGAAGAACCACGGTGGCTTTCTTGGTGATTCGCAGATGTGCATGCAGACCGTCAAGCATCTTGCGACCCCAAAGGACCGAACCGCCCTTAAGGCAGGGACGACCGGCGACGACACCTACGAAATCACTCGGTCACTTATGTCGGTAAGTCTTTTCTCTTTGAAAATTTCTCAAGTCCACAACTTGGCTTTTGCTGCGACCTAACTCTACTTTTTGCAGGCCACTTGTCACTTCGGCCACCTCGTCCAAGAATTCGCTGAGCAGGAGAGGGAGTTGAAGGCCCTCAGTGACAAGGACAGGGCGGAAAGGGCGAGGGCTGTGAAGCAGCTCGACGCGGAGCAGCGTCGCTCGGAGGCCTTAGAGGCTCGGGTCGCCGAACTCGAGGCGGCCTTGGAGCGAGCGAACGAGTAGCTCGTTGCGGAGGTCGCCAAAGCTGACGAGGAGAGGGCCGCAGCGGCGAAGGCCTTGGAGGCGGTGAAGGCGGAACAAGCCGTGGCGGCAGAGAAGGCGAGGAAGGAGATTGAAGCGGAGGTGAAGACGCACATGGCCAAAAACATGGAGCTGTCCTACGCAAGAGCGCTCGACCACGTCGAGGCTCGAGTCCCCGGCTTTGAGAGGGTGTGGTACCGCCTGTGGCCCGGCGCCGAAGACGAAGGCGAAGAAGAGGAGGAAGAAGGGAAGGAAGGCGAGCAGCCGGACGGCGAGGTGCCTGCCGACCCCCAAGCCAGGACGACGGGGGGCGAGGGGCCATCTGCCGTGGCGCCTGTGTCCGAGCTGCCGCCCCAGGTGGACCCTTGATCCCCTCGCTTTTGTAATAGTTTTTTTTTTCCTTTTATTGTACTGCCTTATAGCGGACTGACCACCGCTCTTCTGATGTGAATGAATTTTGTTCGACCTCTTTCCTCGAATGTTGTCCAAGTGTTGGGTTTTCTTTTCGAAATTTAGCTAAGTGTTTGGCTCGGGACTTCTTTGAAGTTCGGCAAGGGTTGGGTACTAGCTTTTATCTTTTTGTGTTGATATGCTTCCGTCTTTCAGGTCGTCGAACTTAGTTCGGACACCGAAGTAGCCCGCCTTTGTGCAAAACTACGGAAGCGGTCTCACGAAGCTCGTCTCGAAGGTGAGGTGGAGTTGCTCAGGAGGGTGTTATTCAACGTGGAGAAGGAAAAAAGTGAGTTACTGACTGAGGTTCGCCATTTGCAAATAGCCGAAGAACTCTCGGCGAAGGAGGTTGAGTTATCCTCGGCGTTGGCCGAGCGCGATGAGCTCGCTTCGAAGGTTGAGCATTTGAGAAGGGTTACGGTCGACAAAAGCATTGAAGTGACCAACCTTCGTCGCATCATAGCTGACAGTGCTAGTGACGCAGGTTCGGCAAAACTTCCTCGGTTCATGATATTGGTGAAGGACGACACTTTGAAGGATAGGATCGTCGAACTTGAGGAGGAAGTCGCTCGCCTTAAACCTCAGCCTGTGAGAATTAATGTCCGAAGCACTTCGTGTACTCGCGAGGAGAGCGAGAGAGGGATCTCCTTCTACGAGCTCGTGACTCGTCCACCTGCCGTTAGGCGGAGTCCGACCGATGCTCAAAGCGGCGTGGCTGTTTCGTCTAGTGGAGCCTCGGTCGGAGCCACGTCAGAGGTAGTGCCGAAGAGGCGTCTCGGTTCGTCGGTCTAGAGACGAGCTCGGAGGTTAAGCGGCGCCGCCCTCGTGTTTCTCTTAACCGAAACGTCCCCGTCCCGAAGAAGCACTGAAAGAGTTGTATTATGCTTTTGAGTTTTTATATCACCTTGTTGTAGTAGCCTGGTCTTGTAATGCACTTTGTTGTAGTAGCTTGGTCTTGTAATAACATTAAAGTTCTTTAATAAAATCAGAGTTTGTGTGCTCGAGATGTACTGTGGTTACTCCAATTTTGAAACGAACCATAAGAACCAAACGTTAGCTCGTCCAATCATAGGGACGAAGAGGCGAGGGTTGTGGGAGCAATTTCGGATGGCGAATCACTTCTAGCTCACTTAAGAGCGAGCTTGCGAAGCGGAGTCGAGCCAAGTGTTGGACTCCGAACTCGTCGTTAGAGTTTGTTTCAACGGTTGTGGGAGCAATTCCGAATGGCGAACCACTTCTAGCTCGCTTAAGAACGAGCTTGCGAAGCGGAGTCGAGCTAAGTGTTGGACTCCGAACTCGTCGTTAGAGTTTGTTTCAACGGTTGTGGGAGCAATTCCGAATGGCGAACCACTTCTAGCTCGCTTAAGAACGAGCTTGCGAAGCAGAGTCGAGCCAAGTGTTGGACTCCGAACTCGTCGTTAGAGTTTGTTTCAATGGTTGTGGGAGTAATTCCGAATCGCGAACCACTTCTAGCTCGCTTAAGAACGAGCTTGCGAAGCGAAGTCGAGCCAAGTATTGGACTTCGAACTCGTCGTTATAGTTTGTTTCAATGGTTGTAGGAGCAATTCCGAATGGCGAACCACTTCTAGCTCGCTTAAGAACGAGCTTGCGAAGCGGAGTCGAGCCAAGTGTTTGACTCCGAACTCGTCGTTATAGTTTGTTTCAACGGTTGTGGGAGCAATTTCGAATGGCGAACTACTTCTAGCTCGCTTAAGAACGAGTTTGCGAAGCGGAGTTGAGCCAAGTGTTGGACTTCGAACTCATCGTTAGAGTATGAAGAAGGTAAAAAACAGAGAGATACAAGCAATTCACTAGTAAGATATGAAGAAAAATGTTCTTTATTGAAAACTAATAGTCGGCTGCTTCTAAGTTACGAGCCGTTATTACATTGGAGAAATAAAGAAGCAAAAGTAAAATACAAGTAAAGGGAAAGGAACGGTTCGACATTTGAAGGTACTCAGAGAGGCGTTCATGCACTCTCTTGGTACTTCAAGAGATGGTCGGCATTCCAAGTCCTGAGAATCTCTCTTCCTTCAAGGTCTTCTAGACAGTAGGTCCTGGGCCTAACCACTTTGTCTATCTTGTAGGGTCTTTCCCAATTTGGGACTAGCTTGTTCTTCTGGCTGGGGAATGAGATAGCTAACTTTCTGAGGACCAAGTTCCCTTCCTTGAGGTTGGTGGGACGGACCCTCTTGTTGTAGGCCAGCTCGATCCTCCTTCGGTAGCTTTGTTGACGAATTGAAGCTCTTTCATGGAGCTCATCAATCAAATCCAAATTCGCCCGAAGCTCTCTGGCATTCTGCTCTTCTTCATAAGCAATAAGACGAGGAGAAGGTACACCGACTTCCAAGGGGATCACAGCCTCGGACCCATAGGTGAGATTAAATGGCGACTCTCCTGTAGGGGTCCGTTTCGTAGTGCGGTAGTTCCACAGTACGTTAGGGAGCTGATCAACCCATAAACCTTTAGCGGACTTATCCAGCCTCTTCTTAATAGCGGAGAGGATTTGTCGGTTGGTATTTTCTACTTGACCATTTGACTGCAGGTGGGAGACGGAGGAGAAGCGTTGTTGGATGGCGAGGTCTTCACATAGAGCTCGGAATGCGGCCCCTGTAAATTTTGTTCCATTGTCCGTTATAAGGACTCGAGGGACGCCGAACCTGCAGATAATGCTCTTCCAGAGGAATTGAACTACTTTGTTCTCGGTGATTGTAGCCAAGGGTTCGGCGTCTATCCACTTTGAAAAGTAGTCAATTGCCACGACTAAGAATTTGAGCTGGCCGGGAGCTGGGGGAAACGGCCCTAGTAAATCCATTCCCCACATTGCAAAAGGGATCGGACTCGATAGGGAGGTGAGCTGAGCTTGGGGTAGGCGACGAATGTTGGAATACTTTTGACAAAGCCTGCATTGTCGAACGTGTCGTTCGGCATCTTGGAGGAGGGTAGGCCAGAAGTACCCATAATTCAACACCTTTCGGGTGAGTGATCTGGACCCTGAATGTGCTCCGCCTATGCCTTCGTGAAGCTCTTGTAAGGCATATGTGGCTTGTTATGGGGAAAGGCACCTCAAGTAGGGACGGCCGTCTATTTGAGTGAAGGAGCGTTTGTACAGGACCCCCTCAACAAGGGTGTACCGCTCCGCTCTGGTTCTAACTCGACGAGCTTCTTTTGGGTCTTCGGGGAGGAGCCCGTCCCTTAGGAATTCTATCAGGGGTTTCATCCAATTATCCTGAAGTTGAACAGGCAGTGCCCCCATCGAGTTGGAAGTTTCTTCTTCTATGCTCGGCCTCAAGAGTACCTCAATCAGGATAGTCTGCTCGAGACCTTGGAGGGAAGAAGAGGCTAACTTGGAGAGGGCATCTGCTTGAGAATTTTCTTCTCTGAGGATTCGCTGAATAAGTGCCTCTTCGAACAGGGCCATGAGATTTTGGACCTTGGCTAGATAGTGCCTCTTCGAACAGGGCCATGAGATTTTGGACCTTGGCTAGATACTTAGCCATTCGGTCATCTCGTGCTTCGTATTCGCCCAAGACTTGATTTACGACCAGTTGAGAGTCACTAAATATCCGGAGATGTTGTGCCCCTGCTTTGCGGGCCATTCCGAGACCAGCTATAAGGGCTTCATTGTTGGAGGCCTTGAAGTTGATGCGGAGGGAGTATTGGAGAACGAAGTCATCTGGTCCTGCCAGAATGACCCCGGCTCCGCTCCCTTCGGTGCAAGAGGATCCATCTACATATACAGTCCAAATAGGAGGTCCATTTGCCGCTTGACTGACCTTGGGAATGGTGCTCTCAACTATGAATTCTGATAAGGCCTGAGCTTTGATTGCGGTCCGAGGCTGGTATGATATATCATGCTGGCTCAGCTCGATCGACCATTTCATGAGACGGCCAGAGGTCTCCGGCTTGTGCAGGACTTGCTTCACCGGTTGGTCGGTAAGAACGACCACCGAGTGGGACTGGAAATATGGGCGAAGCTTCCTAGCTGCCATGACCAAGGCGTATGCCATTTTCTCCAGCCTTGGATAACGAAGCTCGGCATCCCAAAGTACCTTGCTCACATAGTAGATGGGCTTCTGAGCCCTGTCTTCTTCCCTCACCAAGACAACACTGAGGGTTTGTTCGGAGGCAGCTAGGTAGAGGTAGAGTATTTTCCCGGGGATAGGATTGCTGAGGAGAGGGGGGTTGACAAGATAGGCTTTAAGCTGGTCGAACGACTCCTGCTGTTGTTGACCCCATTCGAAGCCCTTAGCCCCCCTGAGAGCCTTGAAGAAGGGAAGTGTAACGCCCCGCCCCAATACTCAGACAATTTTAATATTTTTATAAGACAAATTAGATACTATGTAGTACAACTGCCCACCACAGGCTGCCTCTCAAAAGGTGGTTAACCAATTAGGTGACTCTTGATCATTGGCTAATTATATTTATACTCAAACTATTTTTGTATACTTTCCATGTGGGACTATATTTCTCAAATCCTTCTCAAATCCTTCTCAACCAATCCGGCCCAATCCGGCCCAACTATACAGTAGCAGTCGACTGCTAAATGGACCAGTCGACTGTTCGCTGAAAATACGGGGTATTACAGGAAGACACTTCTCCCCTGACTTGGAAAGGAAGCGCCCTATAGCTGCGAGGCGCCCAGTTAGCTTCTGAACCTCTTTCACATTTTTGGGAGGAGCCATGTCCAATATGGCTCTGATCTTCTCGGGATTGGCTTCGATCCCTTTTTGGCTGACCATGAAGCCTAGGAATTTTCCGGACGAGACTCCGAATGCACACTTGTTCGGATTGAGCCTCATATCATGCTTCCTTAATTCATCGAATGCCTCATGCAGATCGGTGACATGATCGGCCCCATGGATGCTCTTTACAAGCATATCATCAACATACACCTCCATGTTGCGGCCGATCTGATTCTGGAAGACTTTGTTAATGAGGCGTTGATATGTGGCGCCTGCATTCTTCAACCCGAAAGGCATCACCCTGTAGCAGTAGAGGCCCTGATCGGTAACAAGGGAGGTCTTCGGGATATCCGGGGGGAACATGCGGATTTGATTGTACCCGGAGAAAGCATCCATGAAGCTGAGAAGCTCATGGCCCGAAGTGGCGTCAATCAGGGTGTCGATGCTTGGAAGAGGGAATGGATCTTTGGGGCATGCTTTATTCAGGTCGGTGAAATCGATGCAGATTCTCCAGCTCCTGTTGGCCTTCTTTACCATCACAACATTTGAGAGCCATTCGGGATAATTGACCTCCTGTACGAACCGAGCCTTAAGGAGCTTGTCCACCTCTTCTTTTATATCTTGTTGGAGCTCGGGAGCAAATTTGCGCCTCTTCTGTTGAACCGGTTTGGACCCCGGTGTAACACTCAGGTGGTGGACGAGGAGCTCTTCGAAAATTCCTGGCATGTCGACAGCCGACCAGGCGAAGAGGTCACGGTTCTTTCGAATGCATTGGACTATGTCTGAGCTTAGGGCAGATGAGAGGGTCTTGCTGATAAAGAACTTACGGTTCGGATCTTGCTCAGAGAAGAGCACTTCCTCCAATTCATCCACCGGCTCGGACGTTGGTCGGACACTCTCTTGGGGGATTTCAAGAGTTTCGAAGGAGAGGACTGGACCCCCAGTAGAGGTCATGTAGCATTTGCGGGCCATTTCCTGACTGCCTCTTACTTCTCCTACTCCTGCCCGGGTGGGGAACTTCATCTTGAGGTGATAAGCAGAAGGGACGGCTTCGAGAGCAGCTAGGCCGGGTCGGCCTAGGATCACATTATAAGCAGCAGGGACATCAACGACCATAAAGTCTATCGGCTCCGTTCGGGTAGTAGGAGTTTTGCCAGCGGTTACGTCGAGGGTGATCACCCCTTCAATAGTCACTGGCACTCCCATGAACCTGTGGAGTGTGTAGCCGGCGGGCTTAAGTCTGTCCCGGGATAGTTTGAGTCCTTTGAAAGCAGCGAGGAAGAGGATGTTAACGGAGCTGCTATTGTCCACCAGGATCATCTCCACTTTAAAATTCGCCATATGGAGGTTGATGACTAGTGCGTCACAATGGGGGGTTCGGACACCCTCAAGGTCTTCATCTGAAAAGGTGACCGGTACTCCGAGGCCTTTTTTTGGGGGGGGGGGGGCATGCCATGCACTGAATTGACTTCCCTTATGAAATCCTTTCGAGAGGAGTTGGAGGTGCCTCCCATGGGGCCTCCATGGATGAGATGTAGGATGCGTTCCTCTTCGAACTCTGGAGTTTCATCGCGTCGTTCAGGACGCTTATTAGCCCCCCGAGGGGGAGGAGGGAGTTCGGTCCGGTCCTTTCTCAAAAATTTGGCCAGCTGCCTCCTCTGGATGAGGGCCTCAATCTCGTTCTTCAAGGCCAGACAATCATTGGTGTCGTGGCCATGGTCCCGGTGATAGCGACACCATTTCTCTTTGTCCCTCTTCTTGCCGGGGGTGTTCATCTTCGGGGAAGGAGGTATCACCCCTTCCTTCTCAACTTTCATGAGAATAGTGAAAATGTTGGCGTTAAGAGGAGTGAATTTTTCAAATCTGGGGGAGGGCGGCACTGACCGCCATTGTCCTTCTGGAGCTTCTTGGCTCCCTCCTCTTCACTTGCCTTTCTTTTGGTTCCGTAGGAAGGCCCCTCAAAGTTAGGGCGATGCTCAGCTTCTTCAGCCCGGATATACTTCTCGCTTCGGAGCAGGAGGTCGGAGAAGTTCTGCGGGGACTTCTTGGCGAGGGAGGACCGAAGGCTGGAGTTAAGGACATTCGACTGGAATGCTGCTGCAGCGACCGACTGGTCGAGGGAAGCGATGGACCTGGCTTCCGCGGTGAACCTTTTCACATAGTCTCTCAGCTTCTCACCCTTCTTCTGGTTGAGGTAGAGTAGCGAAATGCTGGTCTTCTCAGTTCGGCGGCTACTCACGAAGTGGGTGACGAAGAGGGTCTCGAATTGCTCGAAGGAGAATATTGAGGATGGGGCGAGGTGAGAGTACCATTCCCGGGCCGGACCTTTGAGAGTAGCGGAGAAGGTCTTGCACAGCAGAGCATCGGAAGCTTGGCGGATCAGCATGAGGGTCTTAAAGCTTTCGATGTGATCGACGGGGTCAGACTCCCCGGAATAAGTCTCGAATTGGGGAGGCTTGAAATCTATTGGAACGGGCACCTCCATGATGGTCCGAGAGAATGGAGGTCAGCTTGGACGGAGGGTCCTTCCTCTAAGCTTTTCTTCCCTGTCTAGCTGACCTAAGCGTCTCTCCATTTCGTGGAGACGACGGTAGACAGTGTCATCCCTTCGACGGTAATCAAACGAGCCTCTGGACTCGTCTTCGTACAAGGGAGAGCGGGGGCTACGACGACGGTAGCTCCGAGAGTGACGAGGACTAGGAACGTGCTGGGGGTTGCTAGGAGCTGGGGGAGGAGTTAGGAACCGTCGGCGAGGACTTTGGACCGGAGGAAGAGTGGGGGCCCTCCGAGCATTGTTGTTGTTGGGTCGGAGATGGAGGGCTTGCAAGATGGTTGCCTGGAATTACTTGAATTCGACACGGGTGATAGGAGCATTATCATCCCTCGCTGAGCGAGGCCTTCTTCTATAGTGCTCGGGGGACTCTCTCCGTCTTCGGTGAGGCGGAGACCTCCTATGTTCTCGGCGATGAGGAGATCGCTCATTTGGACGTTGTTGGCGGGAGACTCCCTCTCGGGCCTGCCTTTCATCCAAACGGCGGCGAAGATCCTCTTCTTTATGCCAATTGTTAAGGGTGTTGCGGAGGTCTTCGAAGGCCCGGGGATTGTGAGATGCCATGGAGTCGGTAGAGGGGTTGTGCATGGAGACGTGGTCATGTTGAAGAGGTTATTTCGGAGGATTAGGACGGGAGCCCCCCTCACCGGCATTCTGAGGCCCGGTCTGACCTCGAGGGGGTTGGAGGTTCTGATGAGGAGGTTGGTCCTGCTGCGGGCACTGATCAGGTTGAGGAGGGAGTCCCTGTGGTTGGACCGTTTCTTGTTGAGGAGTAGGTCCACGGTTGGACTCCCTAGATCTAAGTTTCTTTGGAGGCATGGCTGGGTAGGATCTGACCAACGGGAAGAGGAAGGGCTGCTATTCGTTGGTTCCCACAGACGGCGCCAATCTGTTACTGTTGAATCTGGTGTGGGGGCAAACAGATAGTATTTGTGGATTCTTAGGGAAACTGAATAGTCAAACCTTAACCTTCTCCGCTGGAGTTGGACCGTTGACTCCCGCCGTTCACCTGCAAAAAGTGCGAGACACCGGGGTTGATCCCGGCGACGCACCCTCCGACGCTCAAGTCAGTTTTCAGAGAAGATTATGAGATAGCGTAAATTGGAAAAAGATTGATTACCTCTTAATGGTGGTGGATGGGGGGGTATTTGTAGCCGTCGTTGGGATCAGATTAGGAATGTAATCTCTAATTCCCAGTAAAAGGATAGAGTGAATCGGGGTCGTTGATTGAATGCAATCAGAAACCCTAATTCTATCCTGATGGACTGGGTTCATCGCGGGTTGGAACCCGCACCCAGCTGAGATGGATCCGTTTGCGGGTTGGTGGGTCTTAGAGTAGAAGACCCAGTACCCGCTTTAGACCCATTTGTAGGTGAAATTACCTTTTTACCCTCAGGCTTTAAGATTCGCGCCAGGTTTGGACGGTTCCGATTTAACCCCATTTTTAGTCATATCAACGGTGATATGAAGATATTTATGAAAAGAGGAACATTTGTGTTATATGATTAAATATGAAAATAGAAGGAATTATATATGTGAATTAATATAGTGTTATGTAATTGAGCATAAAGTGAATGAATTATCTATGTGAATTAAAATGATGTGGTGTATATGGGTATAACCATGAAATAATCATGTATGTAAAATTAATGTGAATAACTCGAAGAAATTGTGGTATGGAAAAGAGTACGAGAAGTAAAGGAAGTGTGTATGTATGATGTAATAGTTAATGAATGAAAAGTAAAGAAAAAATGTGATATTAGTGTGAAGCACAAAGTGAAGTGTATTATGTGATGATAGTGAAGAGTATTATGTGATGGATATGTGAATGATTTCAAAACTAAAGATAAGTTGTGATATGAGTTGATATGGCTTGGAATTATGTCGAGGAACTACCCGCCCGCTATTTTCATGAAAATGGTGGGAACTACCCGCCGATGCACAATTTGAAGGTAGTGAGAGTAGATATGGATATGTAGATGGGTGGAGATTCAGAATGGTACTTTGGTATAAAGTCACTTTTATGATGTTTTTATATTTAGATTTCAGGTTGAACTTTATTATCATGATATTTGTAAGTTCTTTCTATTTTTCTTATAAAGTTTAATTTATTGCTGAACCAGTAAATTATACTCACACCAGACATGACTAATCCCTGTTGTTTTCTGGGGGTTAAGGGAGTCCCTCCCTGAGGGTGGACGACCCTAACTCTCTTGCAGGTTTTGATAGCAGCAAGGTGAGATAGTTGTTAAGGTTTGATAGTTATACTTTGCTCGTAGTAGATGGGATATATATATGTATTATATATAGAAATGGGGGTAGATTGATGTATTATTTTGCACTATGGAAGATTGTGTATGACTGTAAGGTATAATGATATATATATAGTGTTGTGATGAAGTGTGAAAGCCCATACCCACCTCGTTGTGAAGTATTGGGTTCTGTGGTTGGTTTTTGAAATATTTCACTGAAGTTTTTCTAAAAATCATATTTGTTTTCAAAAGAATTTTTGGTTTTTAATTTGTATCTTGTTGGTTATGAAGAATTTTGCCCCCAGAGCCTTATATATTATTGTCTGTGTGATATTGAATGACTTGGTCTGGAGAAGATTGATATATATTACAGGTACCTTGATTTCTGTAATTGTTTGTAGATTTTCGTAAGGAACATCTGTAAAAGGACTAATATTTCAGTGAAAATTCTGCCGAAAGTTTTAATAAGAACTATGAATATTGTTCTAAGAAAGAAATGATGTAGATAAGAAATATATTAAGTTAGAAATCATTTGAAAACGGAATAGTTACAAAAAAAATGGGGTGAAAAAATTTGTATCGTGACACCACCTTATAGTCGATTCTTGAACAAAATCTCAAAAGCAAAACTCCAAAAAAAACATTCTAGAGTCTCCAAAAATAAGAGTCAACAAAAGAAAAAAGAGAAGACTACTCCTGTATATATGAATATGGCAGGCTAGCATATCAGGGTTAGGTTTTTTTTGGGATTTTTCATTTATGTCCCGCAAATTAGTGATTTAAAATACAATTTACCATAACTAGATTATTTACTTCCTAACAATAAAATTCAGTCAAATCTTTACTCACACTCCTAGCCAATTTGGCGGCCCAACTCCAACCTCCAACTTGGCTTTGGGCTTAGATGGATCGGGCTTCACTAGCTCAAACAATAATACTCTATTATTAAATACAATTTAAAAATTAATAATAGTCCATAAACAAAATATTCTCCATAATAAATGAATAATACAAGTACCATTGTTAGATTATCATGCACGTGTATTGCATGTACAACCGTAGGCAAAAATAACAATAACAGTAATGTTATTTTATTTTTGTGGGTGTTACACTCCTATCCTTCACATAACGTGTTTGATTATATGAGTAGTGCCTCTCAATGTTGTAAATGTACAGATGCTTTCTGTCCAACTTTAGGACTATTTTCATGCGGAAGAAAGGCATCTGAATATTGGATTTTTGTATGATATAATATGCTGCTAAATGGTAATAAGAAGAGGAAACGCATATTACCTACATTATAACCTACGATAACAGTTTGACAAGTTACATTCATCGTGAGTCATTGTGGCCTACAAACATTTGGGGAAGAAGAAGAGGAGGAGGAAAGACATATTACCATGTACTGCTTAATCAGAAGAAAAGAAGAACAAAAACACATCACCTACAAATCTACAATATAAATTATGAAAACAGTTTGAGAAGTTCTATTCATTGCAACAGTCATTATTCATTGATCATAATGACATTCAATATAACACTAGGAAGTAGGATCTGACTTGTGAAAGCTAAAATCTTGTTGATCATAGCCTATGGTAGAAGTGGAAAATGTATGCAGCCGCTCAGTAACAGGAGCATTCCTGTAAAAGATGAATGGCTGCCAAAAATGGACGGAAACTGGATAGGAATCACTCAACAATGCAAGATTCGAGTGATCTGACAAATAACGGATGCTAGAGATTCTGAGGTTTTGATTCAGTCTATACGAAGACACTCAGGCAGATATTGCCTTAATCTGTGTGGTGGATCCTAGTTCCTACAAGCATTAATAGTCTCTTCCATATGACATTTCCTTGGATTTTATTTAACATAGAAATCAATTCCTAAATAATGATGACAAAGTTAGTTGCTTGCCAAACTGTAGACTGATATCCTCAACTTTCTGCTATTTGCTGTATGTGAACGATTACTGAAGAGTGATGGATGTCATGATTTGTGTGATATGAGAGTATCTTTATTGTAGGGTATAATATGTTTTATGATTCTAGCGATAGAATTATGCAAAGATTTGGTACATTTCTTTCCTTTGCTTTTTGTGATTACCATATTGTAGCATGTCTAATCAAAATTTAAATCTCTCTTGGAAGATGATCTTAATCATGATACAGATGCGAGGGTGGAGGCATCGGGAGTCTGTCGATTAGGCCAGAGGGAGCAAGAAATCTGCCTAGCAGGTATAAAGATTGAGTAATTACGGGTTCAGCACGAAGAAGAAGACAGTTCAAGAAATAGAATCAATCGGTTTGGCGGTTAGAACTGATTGATAGTTATTGGTGGTTCCAATTGTAGGAGAGTGTATAAATAAATGGGTGTAACAGGAAGTAAGGGATATGAATAAATTGTAATTCTCTTTCTCTCTATCTTCTCCCTTGATTCTTCCCCATTCTCTTCTTCAATCCTCTGTAACTCTGTTTCAACCTTCCAATTCCTTAGTTCTTCAATTACCTTGTATTTTTAATATTCAAGCAATGAGAATGGAATTGAGTTCCTGTGTTCAATGAGTGCAGTCATTCAAGTTTAGATACTCAATGTAACATTGGTACTTTCACTGAGAACTCCAATGGCGGAAGGTACTCGTTTTAGAGCAGTTGATGAGTCGATCGCAGCCATGAAAGAGGCATAAAAAAGGCAAGTCGAGTAGCAACAAGTGCAGTCGATCCAGTTGTAGAATTTGACAGGAGTATTGTCAGGTCACAAGAGCCTGCTATCGGAGTTATTCAACAAATTAGCCTTGATAGAGGGGAAACTAGATCAACGATATATTCAGGTGCAGAGTTTTGTTCAGAAGGAGCAGCAGTTTCAAAATCCAAGAAGTCATAACCATAGTGACTCGACAGTGGGGGTAAGATCTCCGAATTCATTTAATAATATGAAAATGCCAAGGTTAGATTTTCCAAGATTCGAAGGGGCAGATCCTACCGGGTGGTTGCTCAAAGCAAATCAAAATTTTGACTATCATCAAACACCTGATGACCAAAAGCTTGCTATAGCTTCATTTCATATGGATGGTAGGGCCTTAGCTTGGTTTCAATGGAAGTTTGATAATGGCATGTTTTCACCTTGCGATGTTTTTGTTTGTGAATTAGAAGTAAGGTTTGGACCTTCACCGTTTGTATATCATCTAGGTGCATTGTCAAATTAGTGCAAACAAGGGCCTTGATAGAGTATCATGAGGAGTTTGAGAGATTAATGAACAAAACTAAGGCCTTAGTGATTCGTACTTGTTGAGTTGCTATATTTGGGGTTTGAAGCCTTATATTAAGAGAGCTTTCATTTCTCGGCAGTGTAAGTCCGTGGCTGAAGCAATGGGCTTAGCTAAATTGCAAGAAGATTCTTATATAGACAGTAGAAGATTTGGGGTTAGGTTTTCATCATATAAGTCAAGTTGGCCTCCAAATGCTAGTACACTTCCTCCTTTATTACCCAACCCTCTTGTAAATGCACAAAGCTCAGTATCAGCTTCATCCACACTTGTGCAGAAATACCCAATTAGGAGAATTTTGAGCCCTGAATTACAAGCTAGGAAGGAGAAGGGGCTGTGTTTCAATTGTGATGAGAAATTTACTCAGGGTCATGCGTGTAAAGGAAAAAAAAATTTGCTGTTGCTGGTGGATAAAAATGATGAACAAAAGGCAAATGATGAAGTGGTGGATGTTAGGTTTCGAGGGTAATCTCAGATTAAATATACAGCGGAAAAATTACAAAAAAATATCGAAACCTAACCATGGATCCATGCCAAAACCATAAATCGTGTTTAGGAGTTATACCTTGAAGATGGATCTGCTGTCTCCATAGTATGCTGATCACAACACAACAATATTGCGGTGCCTCTACGGTATCCACACAAACAGATCAATTCAAGCTTTCCCTCACGCCGCAGTGCAAGCTGCAGGAAGGGGATGTTTCTCACGATCTCTCTCTCACAATTTCTGTGACGGCTAGGATTTTCTCATGCGTCACTTTTTCACAGATACGTATCATATATGTAGGTGTAGATAATCAACCCTAAGAGAGTAATGAGGCTGTTGGACTCACAATCTGATCTGGTTCAGATTCATATGTGGGCCTTTGAATTTTATTCAGCCCATTTAATTTAATTAAATGTCCAACTAATGTTAGAAGTCCAAGTCTTACTTGGATCCCCAATTAAATTGATCTTATGAATTTAAATCTCAATTTCGATCCATTCTAAGTGTGTGACCCTGTAGGTTCCTATTACGTTGACAGTAATAATAAAATCATATTCTAGCATTACAAACAATGGGCGGTATCTAGCAATACATCACTGCTACTCAAGTAATGAGAATGTCAGTGATTTGATATAACCTATCCATGACCAATGTTACCATGTAGTCTAGTTCCTTTGTTCAGATATCTTAATTGACCACAAGGCATAGAACGTGTCACCCTTATATAGAATCATTAGTTTCTTGAAGTCTGAGTAGACTTACTAAAACAAATGAGCACAATATCTCATATTGACTCATTTGAGCATGAACATGCATTTTGCAGTCTCACTCAATCAAGAGGTCCATACATATCGCTCCTGTTATGTAAGATGGATAAATCCTATCTAAGTCACTCACATCCCTCCGCACGATTTGTAGTATATCAAATAGTCGACTTTATAATCACCTTATTACAGGCAACGTTTGACGACATTAAAACATATTACTTCTCATGTTGGGAACTGTAGTGACTTCAAGTCAAATGACTACATACACTATGGTCACTGTGAGAACCGCTTATAACACTCACATAACGATCCATGCATCATTCATGGTCGGTCAGTCCAGTACAATATTACTCTAATATGTACCCATGTGAAGACTTGATATCTCTTATCCATGACCTGTGAGATATGGTCATCAGTTTACGCATATACTAGTATCTATATATTATTGTTGTCCTAATTCACAATAATACTTGACTAGGGACATTTAAGAATAGTGTTCTGATACTTATGCTCAAGAGGTAGATTGCTCCACTGGAGACAGTGAGGAGGATACTTCCGATTATATCAATTGAGGGAAGTATTTGGTTCGATGTAATTTTTTTGAGTTTTGCGTCCCTTTGAATTTGTGGATAGGCATTGATGACTATTCTAAATTGACAAGTATTTTTTCCTTTACCCTACCCTCATCGTCAATTCTTGGCCTCTATTCTCTCTCTCAGATGTACATTTTTTGATTAGAAGAGGTGGGGGTGCATAAAAAAGGGTGGAACTAGTAGGCATGGCATTAACTGCAGCCCTAGTGACTCTCCAATTTATGCAAGACATACAGTAATACTTGATTCACCTGAATGTTTTGCAGCACTTATTTTGACTCAAATGTGTTCTGATGCTACAATTTCTTACTGTTAAATATATAAGTCCCTTTTGGCAGTATATATATATTGTTAAATTTGTTCTGAGCCTATAATTCAATTAACATTAAGAATTCATTCAATGATATGCAGGAAAGAAACTAGTAATGAGTTTTGATGGTGAATTATGCTCAGAGATTACACTAGTGGTTCATCGAAGTTTTTCCTGAGAAGAGGCAGAGCATTATGCTTCCCCAGACATGGTATTTACACTATTGCTTCTCTGAATATGGTATAAATGCTCTTTTTATCTCTTAGACAAGTTCTGAGCAGCCTGCATGAAAATTTGTGTTGTTCTGCACATATTTTATTCTTCGTAGGATTTAGAATGTATATACACGAGCATGCACACTAAACACACACAACTACAAACATGCATCCATATTCATGTTATTTATTAGTAAATAAAAATTAAAACATTTATGGCTAGCCAAAATAGATAGCATGGTGGGAGTGTGAGCTTTTTTCGCTAGCCAAATTATCCATTTGTTATCTATTTTGGCTATTCTAGCTAGTCAAAATAGCTAGCGTGGTTGGAGATGCTCTTAGCAGTTTCATTATAAATGCAAATTTAGAAGGAAAGGTCGCACAGAAATAGAAAACTTACCTTTCTGCATCGAGGACCACCAATCTATATTTGGAGGATTCTTTTAACAAGTAGAATACAAATGGTAGTTTTCTATGCCAAAAATTCTTACTGAAGTTAAAATATCATTGAAAATAGTAGTAATGAAGCTGGCATTTAGAAGGGTTTTAACTTAGAAGTGGGTACTGCTAGACCTGCTATCCAGCACATACTGAACTTCTGTGGGTATACAACCTGAAACTCCACATCCAGTTAATAATGTAGAATGCCGACTGCAATGGAATATGGTGCAGAGTGCCTTGCAGTATTCTCTGAAAAATGCAGAAGGATGACTTTTTGGATTTCTGACTGTAATCCTAATTTTAGATGAGTGGGTCATGTTTTGTATTCGGAAGTGATTAGTTGCACTGCAGATATGCAGTAGAATGCGTCGCTGTGATAATTCTCATGAATTCAACAACTAATTGCAGCTTGCATCTTTTTAAGAGAGAATCCTCGAGAAAACACTTCTGTTGAGCAAACCAGAGAGGAGACTAGTACTACATCCATGGTCTTATGAGAAGTCTTTAATTCCTTTAGGTTACAAAAAGAGCGAAAATACAGAGAGGGAGTTTTTCATCTTGGCCAAACTCCGCTGTTCAACTGACAATGGATGAGTTAGCTAATTATAGCTTAACCCCCCTACCCTCCCTCCAATCCGATTTTTTTACCAAAATGACCCACTTTTTGAAAGTATTTGCCAAACTGACCCATTTTCGAAACTATTTATCAGATTGACCTACTCTCTATCTGAGATAGCAAGTCTAGTTCAAATGAACTCGCTATCTCAGATAGCGAGTGTAGTTGTACTCATTTTTCAGAAAAATTTTAAACATGTAATTTTTATCTGAAATGTGTATAACTACACTTGCTATCGCAGATAGCGAGTTTAGTTCAACTTACATTATTATCTCAGATGGCGAGTTTAGTTGTACTCATTTTTTAGAGAAATTTTAAACATGCAATTTCTACCTGAAATATATAGAAAGATTTGCTGTACTGACCCACTTTTTGAAAATATTTAGGGGTCTTACCCACTTCTAAAAATAATTAACGATCTGACCCAGTTTTGGACACGTCAGCATAAACCGTTATTGGAAATAACGGCATGGGTTATTTACGTGCCGCTATTTCCAATAACGGCATCTATTTTACATTTTTTTTACCATGCCGTTATTTTGGATAACGACATCAGTATATTTCTCTTACAGGTGTGAATCTTCTAACTTTAAAAAATTCTAAGTGTGAAAAATCTTATAAATAATTCCGTTATCCCCAATAACGGTGCCGTTATTGGAGATAACGGCATCAGTTATATATAAATGAACTGTTGTCGTTGTTTGGAAACAGAGAGGATGAATAATAAGTTAATTTTTATATAAAAAAAATTTATAACTGATGCCGTTATTTGGAATAACGGCATCAGTTATAATTTTTTTTTAATAATTAACTTATTCGTCAAAGAGGATGAATAATAAGTTACTTTTTTTATAAATAAAAAAATTATAACTGATGCCGTTATTCCAAATAACAGCATCAGTATTGAGAATGCCGTTATTTAAAATAACGGCATCTGTTATAAGGTTTTCACGTTTCCAATTTTTTCTCTAAATGGAGACTACAAGCTGTTGAAAAACAAAATAACTTATGCCGTTACTCCAAATAACGGCATGACACTTTTTTTAAATATAGATGCCGTTATTGGAAAAAACGGCATGTAAATAACCTATGCCGTTTTTCCCAATAACGGTTTTTGCTGACGTGTCCAAAACTGGGTCAGTTCGCTAATTATTTTCGAAAGTGGGTCAGAGCGCCAAATATTTTCAAAAAGTGGGTCAGTACGGAAAAATTTTTAAATTATATAGCTATACTTGCTATCTCAGACAGCCAGTCTAGTTCAACTGACATCGCTATCTTAGATAGCGAGTGTAGTTGTACTTATTTTTTAGAAAAAACTTAAACATGCAAATGTATAGACCTACACTCGCTATCTGAAATTTCATTTGAACTGAATTCTCTATCTCAGATAACGAGTGTAGTATATATTTCATGTTCAAAATTTCTCTGAAAAAATGAGTATATGAGATAGCGAGTGTAGTTGTATACATTTCATGTTCAAAAAATTTCTGAAAATTGATTACAACTAGCGAGTCTAGTTCAAATGAACTCACTATCTCAAATAGAGTGTTGTTGTATGCATTTCAGGTAGAGTTAATATATAATGGATTTATAGTGTGTTTTAGTTGAGTATAGTTTTGGTTAGTTCTTACTTACCTCATCCTACCATTTTCAACTGCAACTAGTAATGCTAATTATACAACTAATTAAGTTTGTACCACTGTTGTAAGAAACAAATATATAGTCAATTGAAGAGTGTAAAGCATTGCAACTACTACCAAACAACAGCTATAGTTGTTATTATTTGCATGTCATAACAGTTGAACGACAATATTACATGTAATAGTGTAATAGCGAAAAAGCGAGCGAGTCTTTAAAAACTCCCCAATCGACACTCGCTATCTCAGTTAGCGAGTGTGGTATAAACACACTCACTATCTGGGATAGTGATTCTAAACTTGGTATTTTTCTTCAAGTTTTTCTTCAACTGATGGAGAAATAGCTCAACATACACTCTTTATCTCAGATAGCGATATTGTTTTCACCAAACTCGCTATCTGAGATAGCGAGTCTAAACTTGGGAAAAAAATTCATGTTTTAACACCTCAACATACACTGGCCATCTCATATAACGGGGTTATTTTCACCAAACTCGCTATCTGAAAAAGTAAGTAGGTTATTTTGGTAAATACTTTTGAAAGTGTGTCAGTTTGGTAAATACTTTCAAAAAGTGGGTCATTTTGGTAAAACATTCCTCCAATCCCAGATTTCCATTGGTAGAAATGAGGGAGGTGAACCCCACAGGTTTACGAATTTTTCTCCAAAATGACCCAACTTTTGAAAGTATTTACCAAACTGGACCACTTTTAGAACTTTTTATCAAATTAACCCACTCGCTAAGTGTAGTTCTATGATTTTCTCAAGCACTTGGAAAATTTTTGAACATACAATTTCTACCTGAAATGTATACAACTACACTTGCAATTTGAGATAGCAAGTTCATTTGAACTAGACTCATTTTTTAAAAGAAACTTTGAACATAAAATGTATACAATTTCATGTTCAAATAAACTCGCTATATCAAATAGCAAGTGTAGTTGTACTCATTATGTACTTTTTATCTGAAATGTATATAACTACACTCGTTATCTCAAATAGTAGTCTAGTTCAATTGACCTCGCTATCTCGGATAGCGAGTGTAGATCTATACATTTTATGTAGAAATTGCATGTTTAAAATTTCTCTAAAAAATGAGTACAACTACACTCGCTATCTGCGATAGCGAGGTCAATTGAACTAGAAATTATATACATTTCAGATAGAAATTACATGATGAGTACACTAAACTCGCTATTCATATAGCGAGCAGGTCAATTTGGTAAATAGTTTCGAAAATGGGTCAGTTTAGTGCTGGGACAAGTTACAATCTATAGACAGAAAAAAGAACATGAAGCGACATGACTAGTACATATAATCAGCTCTCACTCTAAACTACGAGGACCAACTCATTGTATGTCCGTCAAGCAAGCTTCGTGCACCCACCTCCACGGCACGTGCACACCCACCTGAAGTGAATCATGCGGGATTTGACAATTTGCCGCTCCCATCTTTCTACCTTACCAAAGCAACTTCACACCTGACCCAATCGGAGTCACACTCAAAAGGAGAGCCGTGGAGAGGGTACTCACCTCTGTCACGCAACCGGCGCCGAAGAAGGGGACAACAATAACACACAGCGGTGGATGGGCGACCTCCTCAATCCTCTGATGCAAAGGCAGGTCCCTGTCACACGAGCAGCGATGGCCTCCAGCGACTCATCGAACCTCGATCTCAGTCTTGGAGATGGAGGAGCTCGAACATTGGAGAGGAAAGAGCTTGGAAGGGGGGTGGGCGGTCGCGCAGGGGGGATCGCCGAGGACCCGGGCTGGGCCCTTTCAAACTCGTCACCCCATGCCGAACCACCAACCTCAAACAATCAGACCTGGGTCGTTTGCGATGTGAGGGGGTTGGTGGGGGGAGGGCGGCGCACCTCGCCATCGGCGGACCAAGGCGATCGCGATCCCCTCTCCAGATCCATGGCGCTTGCGTCGTCAGGTGCGGGAGGAAGCTCTGGCGTGACTACGTCGACCTGAGGAGATGAGACGGACGGGATCTAGGGAGGCGCGAGCGTATGGGTGTCGGTGACATCATCAGGGGAGGAACGTTATGGAGCTCCGTCGACACCTTGGAGGGAGGATGGATCACAGCGTAGGTAGAGGAGTGGTAGTGGGACGACGGGGTGCGGGGAGGCTGAAGGGTAGCCGCCGCCGCCCCTAGGAGTGTGGATCTAGGGTTTTTTGGGGCTCTTTTTTTAGATCTAGTTTCTCTCTCTAGAATTTTCTAGAGAGAGAAACTCTTGTACACGATTCCTATGTTGTCTAGCACTTTTTAAGAGGTACTTTGTTTGTTTGGATGTAAAGATATAATTCGTAGGGCGAGCATTGTTTTAGTTGTGTGCATTTTTTTATTTTTATTTTTTTTATTTTTTTTTGGCGCGATAGTAATGTACAAATACGTACTTTTTGTCCGTTTTCAATTCCAAATATTTTGTTTGGAAAACACTCACACAACACTTTTCACACTTTATTGAATTCATTTATTTCTCTTACTCTCTCTCTCTCTCTCTCCATCTCTATTCAACTTTTGTCACCGTCTTTAAACACAAAACCCTATTTAAAACGGATAGCATTTGGGCCACTCAGACCAGGCCGGGCCAGCCCGGGCTTTGCCCGGTTCCGGACCAACCCGAGTCGGGCTCAAAGGCTTCGCGGACCGGGCCGGGCCGGGCTAGTGGGGGAAAACCCTTGCCCGGACCTGGCCCCCGGCCCCAAGGATGGGGGCCGGGCCGGACCGGTTTTTTTGATGAATTTTTTTTAAAAAATATATTAAAGGTGAAAGATCAAGTATTAAATTGTAATTTCATAACAATTGCAAAGAACTAAGTATTAAATCGATTTAATAAATTTGAAATTCTTAAATAAAATGAAGTAAATGAATAAATTTTCATACAAATTAGATCAAATTACAAAACAAGGGAATTATTTGAATTTAGAGATCGAGATGGCCTCTATTTAGATTGAAGAGAAGCATTGGACTGTTGTCGTGCACTTCTACTTACCCTAAATATAGAATCTCATCCCCCTAAATTTTCTAATTAATTACAATATATTGTACATCATTTTCATGTAAATCGACTAAATCTAATTGTTCATTCATCGCTACTTGTTGTGCCAGCTTATGCTTCAAGTAAATCTTGGGTCCTCTCTTCCGCTTTCATCCAATCTTCAGTGCATATTAGTATCTCCAAATTTTTAGCTGTCAATCAATTCCTGTTCGGGCTCATTATCCTGCCACCAAGAGAAAAAGCATTTTCCAATGCAATGGTTGACACCGGTGTTGTTCGCAAATCTCTAGCCATACGAGAAAGAATATTAAAAATAACTTCATTGCTCTTCCAAAACTGTAGCACATCTACTACTTTTTCAATCGAACTTTGTGCATTATACCAATCCAACTCATTTGGTGAATTGGTTCTTGGTTTTTTTGATCTAATAAGATTTAAAACACTACTAGTTGCATGACTCTTTCCTTTTGCTAATATGGAGGAAGAAGAAGAAGAAGAAGAATCAACATTTTGTGTTTGTATTTGTGTAGTGTTAGATGAATAAAGTTTATCATAAGTATCATATAACCTAATCAAAATATGCTCAAATTGACGAGTAAAAACATTATGATCAAAATCTTGTATTGCATCGTGTGGGGCATAAGTGTAAAAAATTTCAATTAATTTTTTTGTGCCATCTAATTTAATCATGAGATTCATTACACTATCTTCATAATATAACATAGGAAATGGATGAAAATATTTTAAAAATTTAATATCTGCCACATTAACCATATCTCGAATAAAAGGGTCATTTTGCAAATCTTTAATTGTTGTCATCATAGTGACAATTTCAAGTAAAATAGCACTAGATGTAGATGTATATGTTTTTGAAAATTGCAAAGTAGCATCGTTAAAAGGTTCTAAAAATTTATACAAACTATCGGCAAAAAATCAAAAATCATCATCTAACATACAATTTTGCATACCCATTGCAACACAGAAATCTCTATGATTAAAACGATAATGAAGAACAACACCTAATAAATCAAACTAGTATCATGCACGTGCAATGCACGTCTATAAAAAAGTTTAGTCATTAAATTAAATGAATTTGTATATTTTGCTTTGACGTGCATGACACGGGATGTTTAGTCGATGTAGTTTGCACGTATATTGCACGGGTTTGCTCAGTTACAAAATTAGGGTTTGTTTGTTTACAACCCCAACTCTCCCAATGAAATAGTAGAGATATAGAATTCCAACGATGTCTAACATCTTTAGGAAAACGTTTATATACAATTTTCCTAAGTTTACACCAATCATGAAAAGCTTGATATATTGGCAAATATAGAATTCCAACGATGTCTAACATCTTTAGGAAAACGTTTATATACAATTTTCCTAAGTTTATACTAATCATGAAAAGCTTGATATATTGGAACACTCAATATAATATAATGAACACAATCTCTCATTGCATCAAGTTTATCATTTCCACATTTTAGTGCATTTTGCGCACAAAGATTTAAAATATGATAAGCACACCTAACATGAAAATTTTCGGATTCTATAGGATCTAAAGTAATTTTCAAACTATCAATTGCCTTTGTATTATTAGAGGCGTTATCAAATCCAATAGCAAACACTTTATCATAAATACCAAAATTATTACATGCTTCCATAATATGTGTGGCTATTATTTCACCCTTATGTGGGTACCTAACATATCCAAATGAAATTATCCTCTTTTGAAGTACCCAATCCGAATCTATCCATTGACATGTTACACACATCATTGGAATGCCGTTTACTCTTACCCACCCATTCGATGTCAAAAAAACTCTAGTGTTTAGTGATGTTAGTGTTGCTATCAAAAAATTCTTAGTCTCATTGTAAACTAATTTACAATCACTCTTAACTACATTCCTAGCAATCTTTTTATAATGGGGGTTTAAGGAGGTTTGTGCAAAAGTCTCTACATACCTACTTTCACCAAACGAACATGATAATTCACCCCTAATTACTAACTTAGCCATTTCCATACGAACGAGATCGTGATCGTAGCTATAACTATCTACTTGACCGGTTCTAGGATGTATTTTTTTTTGTGAGATTGTCTTTCGAAAATTGTGGTTGACATTTGTTTAAGTGACGTTGAAGTATACCCGTGCCCGATCCTATTTTAAACTTATATGGTGTTTGATACTTCTTACATATTTTTAGTCCTACACTCTTATCATTTTGTGAAGGGACAAAATTGAAATAATTGTGTACTTCGGAAGTAGTCCCTCTTGTTTTATGGCTTAGAGAAGGACCTTGTTCCGATGGTTGTGGTTCTACTTGATCTTCTATTTTTATAGGATTTGAGTGTTTTTCATTCAAATCGGAAAAACTATCATAATTCATGAATGTTTCTTCATTATTTATATATGGAATTGGAATGGAAGGAATGTGATCACTAGTGGACTCTTGACTACTATGTCTACCACCGCGTGATCGATTAGAAGCCATTTAAATATTAAAAACTAGTGTATGTATAGTTAGAGAGAAAGCAAGTGTACATTTTAAAATTTAAATTAAAAGAAACAACTAAATATATGACAACTAATAGTTTAAAACAACAAAATTAAATAAAGAGAAACAACAAAATTTAAAACGAACAACAATCTATCTCAACTAAAAAATAACAATAATAACAAGAACTAGTGAGTAGTGTATGCATGTTTTACCACTTTACCAAATTTATAAATAAAATCTAAAAAAATGAGAGGAAGAAGTTCAAGAAAACCCAAACTAATTAAGAGATATAGATGAGAATAATCAACTATGTTAAATCTACAAATTAAACATATACTAAAATACCGTATGAGTGTTTGAAGTTTGAAGAATGAATGTTGAGAGAGTTGAGACTTGAGAATTTGTAGTAGACTAGTAGTATTGATTGTTGTTGTTGATCACTTGATTGTTGTTGCTTGTTGATCCTAGCAAAATGTAGAGAGAATTGATCCTTGCAAAGTTGAGAGAGTGTTGATGTTGATCCTTGCAAAGTTGAGAGCGTGTTGATTGTTGTTGTTGATTTGAGAGATAGTAGAGAGATTTGCGTGAATTAGTGAAGAGAAATGAAAGAAATGATGTGGTATATATAGAATATGCAATTTTTTTGATTTTCTAAAGTACCCCCCCCCCCCCCCCCCCCAAAAAAAAAAAAAAAAAAAAAACTAAACTAGCTAGTATAGATCCGTTGGGGGGCAATTTGGTAATTTTAATTTTTTTTAAATTCTGAACACACAAAAAAAAATCTAACGGTCGGTCCGAGCCCGGGCGGGCCGGTTCAGCCGGTCCCGGTCCTCAACATGGGCCGGGCCAAACCACACTAAATGGCCAAAATTTCGAACCGGACCAACCCCATGGTTTGGGGGGCCGGTCCCGGGTTGAGCCCGCATAACGGGGGGCCGGGCCGGGCCGGTCCCGGGCTGGCCCGAACCTGTTGCCACCCCTAATTTAAACTACCACTCTCACCTTCTGATGTGGGACTAACCCCACTTCCAGCTTTGTTTTTTAATTAACTAATTAATTTGTTTAAGTGTTTTGTTAAGGTTAAATTTAAGTTTTAATTTAATTAATTAATAGAGATTAGGCCCTAATTAATTAGTTTAAGCCCTAATTAGTTGAGTTTGATTAAGATTAAGAATTAATTAATTGAGACTAAGCCCTAATTAATTAGTTTAAGCCCTAATATTAATTGAGATTATGCCCTAATTAGATTAACATTAAGCCCTAATTATAATTAAAATTAAGATTAAGGCCTAATTAATTTAAGATTAAGCCATAATTAAGATTAGATTAATCCCTAATTAATTCAAATTGAGTTTCGATTTTTTAAAGACTAATCCCTAATTAGGAATAGATTAATTCCTAATTAAGATTAGATTAATCCTTAATTAAGATCAATTTAATTAAGATTAAGCGTCTGTTAATTTGGTTTCAGTTTTTTTTGTTTAATTTAATTATGATCAATTTAATTTAAGTAGTTTAAACCCTAATTAATTGAGATTAATTTTAAATAAAATAAAAAGTTAAAAAGTATTTTAAATTACGGTCGTTGCAGTAATCTTACAACACAAACAAAGCTAATATTTTAAGGAAAACGATTCCTGCTACATTGAATCTACATTCAACCAAAGCTATTTCAAGAAATCAAATTCGATGAATTATTTTCGCTAAAGTGTTGCTCCCTCTCTTGATTTCTTATACAACCAACCAAACCACCCCTAAGTAGAAGAGGGCGCTAGATAAATCACAAGTTTAAGTTATTCTTATCTGTGAGGACTTTCCATAGTTAGTGTCTTTCACTTTGTGAGGATGTCTTTACAGTGGTGATTTAAGGAAATTATTTTGAGGGATTGAAAAGAAACTTTGGAGAACCACATCCCAGATTACATTCTGGCAACTATTTGTGTTATAAATGATAATTCTCTTGTTACTTACAGTTTTCTAATTTTTGATATATTTAATTTTTGTTTAATGTGGAAGTTTTCTTTCAAGAACATTCTAAGAATTGTTGTTTACATTAATTTGACACTGATATATTCAAGCCAATGATTTTACTCTTTCTTTTATGGTGATTTTAGTTTTATAGCATAGAATTGGTTATGACGTTTAATATGTAGATGCATGTCCCATATTGTTGGTTATAGCAGATTTTAATGAGCTGATGCCCATGATTTACCTCTAACTCTTTCACTACAATGTAAAGTTTTTTTCTCGCGGTTTCTCTAATGCTAGGCTTGATAGCTGGATCTAGCTTGGGTAAAACCAGAAAGGTCTTTCCAGTGTTCTGTCATCTTGTTCATGTTAGTAGATTTTCAAACACTTGCACCGGTTTTTTAAAAATAAAACTAGAGATACCTTAGTGAGGTGTTCGCGTTAGGATTCTTCGTGTGGATCTTTTATTATCTTGCCACTGAAGTGATCTATTGTTCTTAGGCTATATAGTATATAATACCTGAGTATTTTTACAATGGGTAAGATTTGTTGCTCTGTAGTTTAGCTAGCTTGAATCAGTAATTATCTTATCTTGAATATGATATATGGACCTTTGTCTACTGCGCTGAGGTGATGTCTGCATCTGATCTATATATATTCTAGTTCTTCACTTCACATGCATGAGATTTGTTTTATTCAATTATTTATTGACAAATCGATCCTTGGTTATTTGATCTATTTGCAGCAAAAATTATTTTGCTTACTTGTTCTATGTATAGATTCAAACTATAAATGGTTTGACGCATGCCACATACTTGCTGAGCTTTAGCTAGCTCCTTTTATCTTGATCAACTTTTTTGACATTATCTTCTTTGACTTTGTATCGTAACTTATTGGGATGAGTAAGTTTATGCTACATATTATGTGCTACAAACGTCTGCTTTCATTCCCTATCCTTTTGTGTAGAGTAAGAAACATGAAATAGCATGATACAGGCCGCTAACCTAAATAGGACAAACAAACATGGTTACTGATAATTGATGATTTATAATTTATATCAAATTAGCAGATATGATGGGTAGCAACAGTAGGTTTCCTAGTTGACCTGGAGTTTTTTTTTTTTTTCCTTCTGAGAACATTTGCACATGGCATGAAGATACACGTGAAAACGAGAAGTTTGTTATGGAAATATATCATGGCATGTAGGCTGCATTAATAGTGTTATTATTAAGACAGACTGTGGCTAGATGCAAGTCATTTATGCATTGAGGATTGAAGCATCTGCATCAAAGATAATCTCAGGTGGGGTAGATCAAAGATTTGGATTATTGGGTGGATTCAGGTTCATAACATGTGGGATTGCTGGAGATTCGACAGTAGGATTTCGGATTGGTGGCTAGTTATTGCTCCTAATTTCATTGCATGGCGTCTAGTTCTTCCAGGTTGTTGCTTCTACTTGTAGTCCCAAACTGTTTGGTTTCCCAGGTTATTTCAAGATATCTTTTGATTGCTAGTAGTGAAGCAAGTTTAGCGGTATTTGTGGTTGGTCCAATTAGAATCGACCTCACAATATACAGCATCGACCCTTAAAATTTTGACTCCCCATTAGAATTGATATTCCAATAACTATGGAGATCAAGATTAGAGATCTATTCTTGATGGGTTCCTTCTTGAATTTGGATTTGATGGAGACGAATTTGGCAGGAAGTTGAAAAGGCGTATAAAGACATAGTAGATAGGATATACTCTGGTTATTAACATTTAAGATCTAAGACACACTGCACACCCAATTCCTTGTTAGAGGAAAGATAACCGATTTTCATTCATAGACAACTACAACGCCAGTCTTTGTACGCCAAAGTATGAGAACTAAATCTAAGAGAGAGGATACAGTAAATTACTCTCTCCCGCTGTCCTTGTTTCATGTTTTATATTTTCTTGTATAACACATATATATACTATGTTCTGTTGAGCAACTTGAAGTGTTGTTAAGGCCAGGAGTCTCAATCCACTTGTGTGCCTCATTGCTAGCTGGATATAAATTTTCTTATATTAACAGATGTATTTTTTTGTTTTAGTTGATGTGATATTTGCTGACCGTAAACATTAACCGGTGTTATTCCACTTGATTTGATGCATATGGTGGTTTCAATTGATAAAAGAAATTCACTTAAAAGGGAAAGATGACAACCTCGGGGGTAAATCACAAGTAAATCTACTTCTAAATAGTTTAACCACTGAGGAATTAGGACTTAGGCATATCTCAGATCTGTAACTCTAACAGGTAATATGCAGATTCACGTCTTAGATCACAAACTAGTTTTAGATCAAAATGAATCTATCTCAAAAGGAAAACAACACATCTCACAACTATCATCAAAAATGAGTTTTTAAATGACCTATGTCCAATTGCATATTTTGAGTAGTCGATTTGAAGTTGAATCCATCACGTATCAGAAACATCTGTTCCTTATGTACATATCACATATGGTATTTATTCTAGATCCAGCAGGTTTGTGTGTGTCACAATTTCTTAAGTTGGAAAGAGAGATTAGATGTTAGATATATGAATGAATATAATGATGCGTAGTTATTGCTTGATGTTTTAATCAAAAGACCCGTTCACTTGGTAAGGAGACATAATCACAAGACTTTTCGATGTACTTATCTTTTAAGTCTGATTATAAGGCATAACCACATGATATGGGTAACTTCTTAAATTGTTTGAGTGATCAACGTTAGATATTATCTTTAGTCCCATATCAGATTATGTATTAGTTAAGTATTTGGTTACCTCCTCTATATAGGAGACATTGTACTCAATTATAATCTATTCAATAACATTTTTTCAATCTCTCTGTGAACCTTAACATAGTATGAGAGCCCTAACCCCAAATTTCTTTCTCTCACTAATCCCTGACCCTAATTACATAAGTTCCCATTTTTTTCTCTTTTTTATCTCTTGTTGCCCTCAACAACAGCAAGACCCGACACCAACTCCGGCGATTACCAGCAATAGCACCACTCCTGAGCAAGAACCTCATCCTCGTCAACAATACCCCAACAACCAGCAACAACCTCGTCAACAATACCCTAACAACCAGCAACAACGACTAACTTGTCTATCAACAACCAGCAACGGCAACTCCTCTGATTCCGACGAAGAAGAAGCCACCATGCAAACCCATCAAAGAAGAAGAAGAAGAATCAGAATCCCCGAATCTCGACTCCTCTGATTCCTGAATCCCCTAGCACCCTATCCCTCACTCCCGAACCCAACTTACTCCCGAACACCAATCAACTCAAACTTCGACGAAGAAAAATTCCTTCGACGAAGCTCCCAAACTCGAACTCCCCAGTGAATCCCAATGCCACCACCCCCGCTGAATCCCCGAATCCCGCACAGCCGCCTCTTTGTCAGGGATTCGTTTCCTGACGATGCTGAAAGTAGCCATTAGAGGGAAGGTTGGAAGAACTAGGGTTGAGAAAGAGAAGATTTGGGGAAGAAATAAGAGATTTGGGGAAGAACTAGATTGATTTCATTTCTTTACTTGACATTTCGTCGAGCACATGGTGAGGTGCTAAATTTCGGAAAAGACCCAACAAACATTGAAGATGTGGAAGAGGTGATAGCGGAGGAGAGCATCGGAAATAGAGAAGAGGGCAGCAGAAGTGGTGGTTGCAGTGAATAGTTGGTGTGGGAAGATGAGTAGATGTAGTTGTCGAGGGTGATTGGGTTGGAATCTGAAGAAGGGAAAGATGGAGCTGAGGGCTTCTTTGTAGTCAAGGCTTTTGTAGAGGGGGAATCGGATCCCCATTGAAAGCACGAATATTGAGGATTTTGGTGGTTGATCGATTGAGAGAAGATGCATAGGGAGGCGGCAGCGGTCGTGGCATTCAGCGGTGGCTTCTTCAGTGGTGGCGAAGGATAGGATGCGGGTGGAGGGTGGAGTGGATAAGCTCCGAAAAGAGTGGTCGAGCTAGGGTTAAGGTCAGATAATTGGTAGTGTTGTGGTTGTGGGTTTTGATGTAGTAGAGGAGGAGGTGGCAGACCATTGACGGTCTGGGGTGGAGGTGGTTGCTGTGAATTGGATTGCTGCAATATTGACATCATCGCATCCAATTTCTCTTCGAGTTTGGTCATCCTCGCCTCAAACTCTTCATTGAGAGAATCAAGTCGCTTTTCCAACAAATTCGACTGCAAATGGAACGCTCGAATCCCCTCCTTCACTGAACGAATACCCTCCTTCATCGTCAACGTGCCTCCGGTGAAGGTTGGCTCCGATACCAAATGTCAGGATCTTCGATTCCGACTACTGAATTCCGGCCAGCTACAAAGAGTTAGACCTTAATGGAGAAGGAAGAGGTTGAGGATTGAGAAGATAGAGGTTAGGGATTTAGAGAGACTGAGAAGAGGTCTGAGATTTTGGGAGAAGAAGAAGAAGAAGATATTGAAGAAGAAGAGAATCTGAAGAGAAGATTAGGAAATTTCATTCATCATACCAACAACGTATTACTGGTGGGGATTTATAGAACATCCCAATTACAAGACACGTGCAAAGCACACTATGACTACAAATTCAATTAAGTGCACAATGCACGTAAAACAAACAAACAGACACAAACAAAACAACAAACAAACAGACAACAATAACAGACACGAGTAGAGAAGAAGGCTGTAGACTCCGGCGACGGTGGAACTGTCGGCGTCCCTGACACTCTCTCCCATCTTTCCCGAGACCCTAATCCAAGCACCTGAACCCATACCCTTCTTTTCTACATCCCAAATCAAAACCAACTCGAACTCAGACCTGACCCGTTTTCCCAAAAAAAAAATCAAAAACCCGAAACTCAAAACTCAAACCCAAACCCATACCAAATCCAAACCCAAAACTACTAGTTTAATCCTAACCCTACTCCTTTCTACTCCCATTTAGTTTGTTGCTGCTGCCGCTGCCGCATTCGCCACTGTTCGTCGAAGTCTTTGTCGTAAATTTTTTTTTACAAGTACTAGTACTTATCCAATGGAACCTCAGCTTCGCTAATATCTTCCCGTCTCCGCCGATTTTTCAGCTACTGCATCTTCCTTTTCACTCATCCCTATTCCCGGCATTGACAACAACACCACCTTCCTGATTCATGCCTCCTCCCTCCTTCCAACATCAGCAACAACAACACCATCCCGATCTACATCTACTTCCCGACAGCAGCAACACCGCCCTCATCCCAATTTCGGCATCCTCCCTCATCTCATCATCATACCTATCCCTGCCCCACCCCTTCTTCCAACACCAACAACAGTAGCAACATCCCGATCCTGACAACAGTAACATTGCTGTCTTCATCCCTACGATGCATCACCATTCACCAGTACCCTTCCTCATCACCATACATCTTCTGCCATGACCGTTGCTCAAACTTTGCCATCTTCGGCTGATTGGGTAACTTTTTAGCATCGCCTCGCTCAGCTGGAACATAAGCTCTCGAGTCATTCTATCACTGCTAGCCCCTCTGCCCTTGCACTCTCTGATACTCCTGGTGTAAATTCTTCATGGGTTTTAGATTCTGGTGCATCATATCATCTTAATAGTAATTATACACTGCTCACCACCAGCACTGCACTTCCTTCTCACTGTTCATTCCATCACACAGCCGATGACTCACAACTTCTCACTATACACTCAAGATCTATCAGCTCTCCTACTCACATTGTCTTAGGTCCTTTATGTTCCACATTTATCCATAAACCTTATTTTCATTAGTGCGTTGTGTGATAGTGGTCTTGCCATTACATTCGATTCTTTAGGTTGTTCCATTACAGATTCACACACTGGTCTGGAGTTTGAGCGTGTTAGTCGACATGGTCATCTATATTATCTAGATTTTCTACTAGCACATAGATTGCATCCTAATTTTGCTAGTGTTATGTCTTATGTTGCTGATCTGTGTCATGGACGTTTAGGTCATGTTAGTGAGTCTTATCTAAAGGCTTTAGCCCGTACTGGTGACCTTGGTCATCTTTCTTTTACAAATTTATCTGTTTTTCAGGGTTGTCAGTTGGCCCAACACATATTACTCCCTTTTAATATTAAAAGCTAACACTCATCCTTTTCAACTTGTACCCTCTCTCCTGTACCGTCTAACAAATGCTATCTTTATTATGTTGCCTTTATCGATGACTTCACTCGATATACATGAATTTTTCTCTAATGCTCCAACGTCTGAGATTCCTAATATTTACCAGTTCTTTACGACCATGATTTACACTTAGTTCGGTATGCGCATCAAGATTTTTTGCTCAGACGGTGCTCGTGAGTACACTTCCACTACTATGAGATCGATCCTTCAGTCTCACGACACACTTTTTTAGCCATCATGCCCTCACACATGAACAAAATAGTGTAGCTGAACGCAAGCATCATCACATTCTTGAGACGACTCGTGTTATTTTACCCGCCTCTTTTGTTCCTCACCTTTCTAGGCTGAAGTTGTCATGACTTCTGTTAGCCCGTTAACATCAATCCCTCGTCTACCCTATCTGGTACGACACTTATGTAGCGCCTCGAATTTCTAATATAATATCTCAGAAATACGTAGCACAATTCTCAACATCAACTTCAATTGCAATAGTAAATATAGCCAAAAACACAGATAATTTTTATTTCAACTTTTATTACATCACTTGTTTACAAAACACAGCAGAATACAAAACATTTTGAATTACAATCTTTTCTTTACAACACATCTTTTAAAATTTACATAAGGCAAAACATCATTTCTATCTCAAGCATCCAAATCCCAAGCTATAAGCAACAACCTATAAAACATGAGGCTAGAGATGATCCTAACCCCCAAAACTACAGGGGTCAGTCATAACGGTGTGAGTGGCATCAAAAGAAAACAACATAAATAAAACATAAAGAATAAAGTCAAAAACAACATATGTCAACAGCAAGAATAAATGAAATGAGAAATAACAATAAGTAAAGCACGAAAACATCAAGCAATATATGATAGTAAATAGTAGAGCATGAAAGCAACAAGTGAAACTAGACTAAGTGTTAAGTGTAGGAAAAACAAAAAATAACATGCATAAAATCAAGTCAAGAAACATCAATGCTATATGCTGCCTCTTTAATGCATACTTATTGGATTCTATGCATTTCATACTACATAGGTCTGGTGCAAGCCCATAACGATCTCCACTTTATAGGGTTAAATCCCTCGTTATGCAACTAATCCTACTATGGTGATGGAAACAAGATCCAGAATACTCCGCGAATAGGCACCACAGCCCTCGACGTGCAAGTATCATGTAAGAATTGCTTTAAAACTGGAGAATTTCCTCCCAACTGTGTACCCCACGAATAGGCTTGCGAAGCCCTCGACGTGCAGATACACTGAATACATCCCGTGAATAGGCCCGCCGACCCTCGACACGCGAATGCACCTTGCATGCTCCGTAAATAGGCCTGCAGACCCTCGACACGCGAACATACAAATGTCCTTTCGAGACAGAACACAAACAGTCCCGGAACGCATCTGTTGGATTAACAGACCAAGAGCATATACTCACGTTTTCCAAGTTCCACCACATCTCCACTAGTGCCTGTCCTTAAGTTGGTTATTATTAAAACACAAAAATTCTTATCTCTAGAATTAGTGTATCCTACCGGACTTAATTCCACAAAACAACCCAAGACCCCGCAAGTCTAAATCCACAAATCTCATCTGTCGGTTCACAGGACTCCCACTCAACTCCTAGAGAAATCACAATTCATCAATCAAGACCAAAACTTTCAATAAAACTAACAAATCCATCGTCAAAACGATTATATGAAGAAACTTCTCAAATCAACAAATCCAAATCTTATATAAAATTCTAGAATCCAAATAAATATTAAATCTATTAAATAACTGAAAATCATATTTTTAAGTTGTAGAATATCACAAAATATCAATTCCTTCGAAAATACGCATAACTCAAATAAGGTCCAAAAGAATACATTTAAAGCTCCAAATATAAATCTCTGTAAAACCTTTTTAATCTGCAGTAAAACATCTTTTAAAACAATATAATATTGAAGGAACAATCGATCAAAAGAAGCATAAAAAAAACTCAAGAAAACATCAGTCAAAGCGGTAGCAGTCGACTTCATAGGGTAGTCAGTCGACTGTCCCGCGTGAAATCCAAACTCAAGAAAATATCAAGTGGTGCAGTGGCAGTCGGCTGCATACTGTAGCCAGTCGACTGTCCCGGGTAAAATCCAAAGCTTTAAGAAAATATAAATCAGAGTAGTGGCAGTCGACTGTGTAAAGTGGTCAGTCGACTGTCCCACATGAAAATCCAATACATCAAGAAAATGCAAATATGAGCAGTGACAGTCAACTGTATAAGGTGTTCAGTCGACTGTCCTGCCTAAAAATCCAAAACCTCGAGAAAACATTGCAGCCAGGATCGCGACGGTCGGCTATCGAAACTTACCAGTCGACTGTCGTACCTACAGGCTGAAGTTTTAGTTTGTGCACATTTCAACCGATACGGAGTTTTACTTTATAAAAACAAAATATGTAAAAAGTGCATTTATGATATGGTCAAATATGACTTGTAGGATATATAAGAGTCCACAAAAACAAACCAAAACCATTTCAAATTAATAAAAATATCAATTTGTTGAATTTATTCAAAAATAAGACATGAACATATACATCTTCAAAAATAGAGTTTTTAAGAATCAATTATGCATTGAAATAACTTCGTATTATGTTCCAAACTATATCAATGCCAAAATAAGTTCAGATATAATAAAAATCCACAAAACACACAAGGATTCAATTTCTTCAAAACCACAAAATAGGATATTCATATAAAATGTTTGTGCATATTTGTGCACCAAGAAAACTTCGCAAATCCATCAATTAAAAATAACAAAAGATTCGGATTAAAACTTAATATTTGAGCAAATTCAATTTCATTTAAAAACTTCACAAAATCACGAAATCCCCAAATTTATCATAATGCATAGATCTAAATCTAAACCTCTTTCTCAAAATTCCAAGACTTGATTCTTAGATTCAATAGCCATTAAACTCATCCACAATCATTCATAATAATTTGTCCATGCATATGAGCAATTATAACAATCACTAATCAAGTTTCTACTCAACGAAAAGTCCCCAAAATATAGTTTATGTATTTATACACAAGTAAAGGTAATCTTTTTATCCACTTTTATGCGATATCATCATACAACACATCATGATAAGTTAAAACAACAAGTATATGAAGGAAAGCATCCTACTCATGATTTCTATTCAGTTCTCTAACAATCTCAAGTCAACAAATTAGGGTTCCAATCATCAATAATATAGTTTCATGAAAGAATTCACTTTTAATTCATCTACACATCAAAACTTCACATATCATCATAAAAACTCCTAGCATGCTTTCTAATCAATAGATCATCACGTATGACATACATAAAACAAAACAAAATAAAATAGGTCACTCACCTCTATGAAGATCAACCGAAGAGAAATAAAGAATAAAAGAAATCCTCCTTTGCAAGAAAACCAAGAATCCCGCTTGAAAACTCCAAGAAAATAGCAATAATAGAAGTCCTTGTGTAGCACAGCAAGAGACGGCTGCACCCACTCATAAATAGGCCGGAATATTAGGTTTAGGGTTTTGTAAATCAATTTGCAAAATACCTTTTTTAAATATATCCTTCTATATATAAATCTTTATACTTGGAAACCAAATAAAACCAACTTAATTGAGTTTTAAAAATAAAACAAATACCTTATAACCAGCTAGCACTGTTTGAAAAGCCCAGAAAATGAATTTACACTTTTACCCCTCTAAATGGAAAATTTGCGAAAAGATCCCTTTTTATCAAAACTTGCAAAATAAACCAAATTCATTAAAACAAAAAGTAAAATCTTTACCTCTGAGTTGACTAGGAATCATACCCAGCCCAAAAATCCAAAAATTTGGAGTTTTTACTCCAAGTTGTATTTTTGCACAAAAGTCCTTTTTGTAATATTTGCAAATAGGTCCAATAATTATCAGAAAAATCCAGAAAATTCACAAATAATATTTAATAATAAATAACTAGTTTCCCCAAAATTAATTTTGATTTTATACTTCCCAAGAAATTATTTGTACGTGTTTTGCACGTATGAGAAGGTAAATTTCAGAAAAATATTTATTAAATCACCAAAAATCATTTTAATTCATTTATTAATCTTAAAAACATAATTTAAAAATCTGGGGTATTAAAACTTATGAGGCTCTTCATCACTCATCACCGGACTACAATATGCTCCGTGTTTTTTGGGGCACTTGTTACGTCCTTCTTCCCACTGAGCACACAAAGTTGACCGCTCATGCTGCTAAGTGCGTTTACCTAGGTATAAGTTCAGAGCACAAATGATATCGTTATTTTGATCCTTCGGCGGGCCGTGTCCGTATTTTTCGATATGTCTCATTTGTGGAAGACTCTCCTTAGTACTTGTCCTCTCCTGAGAATACTAACTTTCTCGATTCCCCAGCTGTTTGGTCTACTTATCCGGACATATCTTCCTGCATTTCCTTCGATCCCACTCCTTTGTCTTCTCTTCCATCTCATACCAACGTTACACCTATTATTCCTCCTACAACGACACCTCTCACACCACCTGCATCACCACAACATGCATCATGCACCCACACCACCTGCATCCCTACCGCCGCATGCACCTACCCCCACCAACCTCACCCCCATACCTTGCCAATCCACCACCGGTACCTCAGTTTACATGTTCCACTTCGGGCATTCCACCGACACGTTATACACCTAATGCCACTGGTCATTCTGACCAATTTGGCTTTGCCACCCTAGCTTCCTACTCAGCACAGTTCCATGCATATCTCACTACTATACACTCCACATGTAAGCACAGAACCTATCAGGAAGCAATTCAATATTCAAAGTGTTGGGAAGCTATTGCAGAGGAGTTCAGTGCTTTTGATGCACTTGGGATATTGTTCCACTACCAGTGGACATCCAGCCGGTTAGTTGCAAGTGGATCTTCAAGGTCAAATATTGACCTGATGGCTCCATTGAGCAGCACACGACTCTTCTAGTTGTTCGAGGATTTACTCAAGAGCATGACATTGATTATGATGAGACTTTTGCTCCAATTACATAGATGACTACAATTCGCACTCTCCTGCTATTGCCGTCATTCGTCAGTGGTTGTTATACCAAATGAACGTGAAGAATGTCTTTCTTCATGATACCTTATTTGAAGTTGTTTACATGCTTCCACGCCCTGGCTTTCCCACACCTCGCTATATTTTCCGTCTACGTCGAGCTATATATGGTCTGAAACATGCCCCTCGAGCCTGGTTTGAGTGTTTTCGCCGTGTCATCACACTTGTCGGTTTCAGTCAGAGTTCACAGGACCACTCTATGTTTATGCGGTCAACACCACAGGTGAGGATACTTATACTATTATATGTTGATAATATGATTATTACTATGGATGACCGCATGCATTGCATCCATCTAGATTTACCTCTGATAGTTCCATATGAAAGACCTTGGCAGACTACGCTACTTTCTAGGTCTAGAGATTGCCCATGGATCTCAGGGGATACTCATTTCTCAACAGAAATACACATCAGACATTATCTCCGCTGTATGTCTCTTTGACAGTCGATCGGCCAATACTCCCTTAGAGCTTCACGTGAAGCTTCGTCCCACAGATGGTGAGTTTCTTCCCATTCCCACTAGATACAAGCAGATTGTTGGACAGTTTGTCTACTTATCTATGACCAGACCCGATATTGCTCATGCAGTCAGTATGTTTTTACCTACAACAGTTCACTACAGTGCTTTTTTTTGGATCCTCAGATATCTTCGGGGCACTATCACTCGATCATTATTCATGCATTCTATATCTAAATTGGATCTTAGTGCATATTCTTATTCAGATTGGGCAGGTGATCCCACTACCACATGTTTCTATCTATTTCTTGGTGATTCGCTAATATTTTGGCGAAGCAAGAAACATGCAGTTGTTGTATGTTCTTCCATAGAGGTTGAGTATAAAGCGATGACAGCTACTATTAGAGAAATTGTTCATATTCGTTGGTTATCAGATATGGGTGTCACTCTTACATGAGCTACTCCCCCTTATTGTGATAACCGGAGTGCATTGCATATTGCAAGCAACTCAGTCTTTCATGAGTGAACGAAGTACATAGGGATTGATTGACGCTATGTTCGTGAGTGTTTTGAAGCAGAGACCATTTCACTTCATTCTGTTACATCTTCATAGAAGATAGCAGACTTCTTCACCAAATCCCACACTGTTTAGAGATTTCGATATTTGATGGACAAATTCATATTGCTTGACCCACCGTGAGTTTGATAGGGGTTGTTAGATACTATGTTTAGTCCCATATCAGATTATGTATTAGTTTAGTATTTGGTTCCCTCCTATATATAGGAGACATTGTACTCAAATCAGTCAATAACCTTTTCTCAATCTCTCTATTAACCTTAACAATCAAAAAAGGATAAGAGGAAAAGAAAAGAAGGGAGAGGTGAGTTACTTGATGGTAGAAAGAAGAATGGATGAAAGAGATGAAGAGTCACCAAGTGGATTTGATACATAGGGGTAAAGGTTTGAAACAAGGTTTTGAAGTTTTTCTGATATGTAGTGGGAAGTAGGATTCTCTTAAAACCACCATGTTTTTTAGTCCTGTTTGACTAACACATGTTAAAGTCGCAATAAGAAATCCTCTCTCATTGACACCTAATTTTGGAAACACTATGTAACGATGTTTTCAAAATTCGTTCCTGTTAACACCCTCTGCATTCTTTTCTCAGGAATCTGTTGTAGACTGCATCAGTTGATAATTAAACCTTCTTTCTTGTACTATGAATGTTTGACAAGTTGATATAGTTAAGAAGCTTATAACAGTCGTATGTAACATAAGAACAAGTGATGCAGTTATATAATGCCTACTGATCCGGATATGCCTGATACTAGAATAAAGGATCGGAGTTTCATTTATCCTTATTAGAATACTAGATTTGCCCGTGGGCACGTGCCTACGGCACGTCTTCGAAACGATACAGCATATGAAAGTCTTGTAAACAGTAAAACAACAATTATGTAGCTCAAGTTTGAATAGTAAAACAATAATTAGTTGTAAATAAAAGTCCATGTTTCCATTAGTATATGTTGAAAAATAATTATAAATGGGGTATAAAATCTAACTTCTTAGAACATTGAGGGTGGAAAATGATAAAATTTAACTGTTGATGAGAAATTTGCTATTTTCAACGTAACATGAACAATAAAAAAATGCATAAAAATTTAAAAATTTACAAACCTGAAATATGAAAATATAAATTTCTGAGTAAATAGAGAGAATGAGAGAGAGAGAGATAAATAAATAAATAAATAAATGAATAAGTTGTTTTTCGGATTTGAATTTGAATTTTGAGGGGGAACTTTTTGGGAGGAAATGTGTTTTGTGAGGTTAGATCTGGATCTTTAATTTTTGGGGAATTGAAGGAGAACCACTTGATAGCTTTCTTTGTGTTTTATTATATAGATAGGAGTTGTTCTGATCCGCTGTCAATTTAGTTTTTTTTTTTTTCATTGCAGTGCTGCTAGATTAAAACTGCCACACAGTTAATGTCATTCATTAAACTGTGATGATTTAATGGCAGGAAGCAGTGGTTTGGAATAGATGCTCGGGAATATTTTCCTTTCCCAATCTCAAGCATGCATGCTGAAGCAAACTTCCATCCATTTCTATATTCAGAAAGGTGAAACCCTCAATGTAAGTATATTCTACAATTGCTTCTGCAGCAAATTGACATACTTTAGGAGCTATCCCTGGCTGTAATGAGTTGTTTAGCTAAATTCTGTGCATAATTACATCTTTGACAATAGCGTCCTTAATAAGGAGATAGTATGAAAATAATTTAAGGTTGATTGAACTAGTTAGGTGCTTAAATGGAAGCAATCTAGCTATTGTTTGGAATCCAGGAAAACGGTTAACACCTCCACCACATTTTTTGTGAAATTTTCCACATTGGAATTGTGAGTATCGGAAGTTTGGAACCTTCCCTAAGATTGCTTGTATCTAACCTTGCCAGTTTATTTGCTATTATTGTAAACTGAGGTAAATAAGTTCTGTATGCATAATCAATCAATTAGAAGTTTTTTTTGTCCGTCTCACCCTTTGAAGTAACTACTCTTTCTCGGTCCTTGTTGAAATGTGCTCATATCTCAGTTGTGTCATATGTTATGTCTAATTATATGACTGAACTTTTTTATTTGAATAGCACAACCATTTCTTTACGCTTGTTATTTTTAAGTAACACGAGGAATGAACATGTTGTGTTCTTCTAACTATGAATGTGTTAATTTATTCATTGTTATTCACTGTTTGTTTTTTGAAGAATGTTATTCATTGTTATTCAGTGTCTGTTTCTTGAAGAATGTAACTAATTGTTTGTTGATAAGATATTGTAATGAATGACAGAAGTTAAATACTAGTTCTCTATATAATATGGCAACAGAGGAACGAACTTACACACAAGATGGAGGACCAGGCAAGCTATTTGATGTTTAATTTTCTCTGTTAAGATAAATCAGAGAGAAATGAAGACAATACTGAATATTGAATTGAGTTTAACCAAGTACAATACCACCTATATATAGGAGGTGAACAAATATCAAAACCACTCTACCACCAATATGGGACTATAATATCTAACACCCCCTCTCAAACTCACGATGGGTCAAATAATGTGAGTTTGCCTACTAAGTGTCGAAATCTCTGAACTGTATGGGATTTGGTGAAGAAGTCTGCAGTCTGCTGGGAAGAGGTAACAGAATGGAGAGAGATGGTCCCTGCCTCAAAACGCTCACGAACATAATGACAATCAATCTCAATATGCTTCGTTCGCTCATGAAAGACCGGGTTGCTTGCAATATGCAAAGCACTCCGGTTATCACAATAAAGTGGAGTAGCTCCTGTAAGGGTAACACCCATGTCTGATAACAACCAACGAACATGAACAATCTCTCTAGTAGTAGCTGCCATTGCTCTGTACTCAGCCTCGGTGGAAGAACATGCAACAACTGCCTGTTTCTTGCTCCGCCATGAGATCAGCGAATCACCAAGAAATAGACAGAAACCTGTGGTGGACCTTCTGGTAGTCGGATCCCCTGCCCAATCTGAATCAGAATATGCACTGAGCTCTAGTTTGGATGTAGAAGGCATGAATAATGAGCGAGTGATAGTGCCCCGAAGATATCTGAGGATCCGAAGAAGAGCACCGTAGTGAACTGATGTAGGAGCAGAAACAAACTGGCTGACAATACTAACTGCATGAGCAATATCGGACCTGGTCATGCATAAATAGACAAGCTGTCCAACAATCTGTCTGTATCTAGTGAGATGATGTGATGCACCAGAATCTAAAATCCAGAACGAATTCATACCGGGAGTGGCAGAAAGTGCAGGAGCAGGAGAGCCAGCATTGATAGACTGATCCATGAGCTGTAGTTCCAGCTGAGTAGGGCGTTGCTGAGTATTAGCCCAAGCAGGAGGAGACGGCAAGGCTGAAGATGTGAGGGAAGAAGCACTGCAAGGAGAAACAAGACTATCGCTGCTATGACTGAGAGCACAATCTGGAGGAAGATGTTGCTGGTGCCTGGATCGGGGTAGGGGGTAAGGCGGTGCTACTGGTGGCGGAAGTAGAGGTGGAGTATGGTGATGAGTGATGTAATGAGAAGGTAGAAGACCGGGGGAAGACTGAAAAATGCGCTGCTGCTTGTTGAATCTGGAGGAGGAACGTGTGGTGGTTGCATCGGGGAAGCCAGTGGAGCCGGAAATATGTGGGAGAGACTGAGATGCCATTGTAGGACCTGTATATATAATAATAATAATAATAATAATAATAATAATAATAATAATAATAATATATTTTTTTTTTCGATTTTTTTTTTTTTCGATTTTTTTTTTTTTGACTTTTTTTTTTTTGACTTTTTTTTTTTATTATTATTTTTTTTTAATTTTTTTTTTATTTTTAATCAAGATATACAAAACCCAAAATCCAAAATTTTTAGAGAGGACGATGCTTGGAGATCTGATCTGATGCTTGGCCGATGCTTGGAAATCCCAAATTCAAAATATCAAGATCGGATCTGACGAGGTTGAAGAAGGATGATGTGGATCTGAGTTGAAGATGCTGCTGGATGGACATCTGACGATGATGTGGATCTGGACGATGGTGCTGGTTGAAGATGGTGCCGGTTGAAGATGATGTGGGAGATCGGCAGGGAGTTCTGAAGGACGATGACGGCGGGAGAGAGGTCGATGGCGGCAGGCTGTGAGATGACGGATGACGGTGAGACTGAAGGATCTGAAGGACGATGACGGCGGGAGAGAGGTCGATGACGGCTGGATCTGAAGGACGACGGCTGACGGAGTTCGACGACGGCAGCGAGGAAGTCAGCCAACCCGTTCGACGATGAAGAAGGGTTTGCCGGAGGAAGGAAGAAGTTTTTTTGTTTTTTTTTTTTTTTTTTTTTTTTTTTGGGGCAAGAAATTTGTATAATTTGGCTATTGAGAATTTTTTTTTTGTGGAGGAAAATTGTAAGAAGGAAAAATTTGGATATTTGGCTCTGATACCAAGTTAAGATAAATCAGAGAGAAATGAAGACAATACTGAATATTGAATTGAGTTTAACCAAGTACAATACCACCTATATATAGGAGGTGAACAAATATCAAAACCACTCTACCACCAATATGGGACTATAATATCTAACATTCTCACTGTAAATTGTTATAACATGAATTCGGAATCTGTTGATTTAACCAACGTCATGATTTCACATGGCTGAACATGAGAAGAATAAACAATAACAACCTCGTAAATTCCTACTATCATAATGTATTGTTTTCACTATCATTAGATATGGCCATTTGGGTTATCTTCATGGGTACAAAATGCAATCTCACAAGTCACACAGTGAAAACAAATTTACGGATTTACTTGATTTTTTTTAATAAAAAATATATGCCTACTTATCAAGGAACTGATATAATTGTTAAAAGTCATAATTTTGGAATTATTTTGAGAGAAGATACTCTAAAATGTATCTTCTATGTAATGCTAAGTTGAGATGATGGGTATAATGCTAAGTTGAAGAGTTGGAATTGCAGTTAAGATGGCTATAGTTTGTTGAAAAATGAAGGCAGAGGTATGCAAACTTTATTTCGTACAACTTTGCGTAAAAGAGGATCAAGAAATTGACTGCTAACTTCCATTTTGAATAAACAAAAAGAGTTTCTCTCTCTAGAAAAGTCTAGAGAGAGAAACTAACCCCCCTAAAAAAAATTCAACAAAACCCTAGATCTGAATAACCCTAGGGGCGGCGGCGGCTAGCCCTCTCCGCCGCCGCCACCGCCACCGTCGTCCCCCCTACCGTTCCTCCACTTCCGCTGTGTCCCCTCCTCCTTCCCTCGCGTCGCTCCTCCCGTCGAAGTAGCGCGTCCCTACCCCCGTTGCTCCTTCCATCGCTCCACGACGACGAAGCAGTCACCGCTCCTTCCGTCACCTTCGCTCCACAGTCGACGGAGCTCCATGGCGATATCGGGATCGACGGATGGTCGCGAGTTCAGTCCAGTGGGGAGCTCGCGACTTCAGATCTGGTCGGGACCGAAGCGAAGCCGGAGCACCACGGTGGAGAGCTCGCTTCGCCTTCAGATCGGGGACTTCGGCCTTCATATCGGAGAACCCCAGTGCCTCAGATCCAGTGCGTCTCATCGAGCGGTGCGCCGGTTTCTCAGCGTCGACGGTCGCCACTGCCCCTTGCCTTCTACCGACGCCATCGTCCGTCTCCATCAGTGGTGCCGGAACGGTTCCTTCGCCGCCACCACCATGTCCACGCTCTTGGGGCCGATTACGGTGATCTGCAGCCATGATTTGGGCCACCAGGGTTGGTGTAGTCTGCGAAGTAGTTGGGATTTGTGTTGATGGAAGAGGGAAAGATAGAGGCTGGAGTTTGTACCCCATTCTGTTGGGGTGAGATCTTGAGAGGCTGAGGCTGCATCCGGGCTACTTCACCTTATGACCACAGTCGACGGGGCACCACCACCACTACGCCCTCATAATGGAAGCCAATGCCCAACGCCATCACCCCTTGTGGCGAGAGGAGAAGGTGATACTTCAATCAGCTGGGTCTTGTATTGGTTTTCTGATTGAGAGAGTGAGTGAGTGAGTGAAGATGTTGCTTCTCACTACTCTATATTGGTGTTGGTTTCTGTTTGTGAGAAATCACTGGAGATAGCAAGGACGTGAGAGAGGCGAAAGTATCATTTTCACGGCTCTCTCCTTGACTGCGGTTTTTGGTGGGGAGCGATAATTGCAAGAATGTGGGTGGATAGGAGGTGCAGACCGAGCTTGGCGGTTGTCAAAATGCTGCCTTCGGGGCTTGGGCCCAAAGATGGGGTCCCCTTGATGAGTAGACGGAGCTCGGCAGTGGTTAAAATTCGGCCTGCGGGGCTTCGGCCCAAAGATGGGGTCCCCCCAGCGAGGAGAACGCAGGGATCAGCGGGTGATAAAATCCTGTCAGAATAGTTTCAGGTGGGTGTGCATGCACCGTGGAGGTCGTGTACGAAGCTAAACTGACGTACATTCAATTTTGCAGGAACAAACTTGTTTGTCGGCCCACCCTCCAGGATTGTTGCAAGGATTTGTTGTTTGTACGGATCAGGTTGCTTCATGTATGTTCTATTTTCTGTCTGTAGTTTGTAATTTGGCCCAGTACTCTGGGTTTGTATCATTAATTTCATATTAATGATACAGGGTGGCCATACTCCACATTTTCCTTCAAAAAAATTTTGCGTAAAAGAGAACTTTGGTAGACTTTTTGTGGGTCTTTGATAACAAGAGAGAAATTGAGAAAGAAGATATAGTCTAGATATAAAGTAAGTCGGATTGGAGCTTAGATAATATTACTTCTACACTGGGCTAAAATAACTGGAGTTTATCCCATCTTCAAGTTAGTTCCCAAACGACCAAAAGTTACAACCAAAAGTTAAAAATAAAGTTATATAAGATTACTCCATATAACTTATGTTATTATTAGGTATGCCACGTGACTATGGCACGTATTCGGAATGATACAACCTATGAAAAATCATGTAAACAATAAGAGATAATTTATATAAATGTTTATTTGCAAGTAGACGTTGATGTATTGATGTACTTTGAACTAGGATTATGAAATGACCTTGATGATTATTGGTTTGTATATTGCAGGATTATTTGTCAGCAGCTCGGCTCGGGATTCAAAAATAGTATTGTGAATCTACAACAGTAGTGAATCGGAAATTCCTTACTATGTGTGACTTGAGCATAAGAGATTTTTTTATTTATTTGGAGTCTAACATAAGTAGCAATTCATTTTCTAACTGCATGAGTTACGGTTAACACCTCAAACTGCATGAGTTAGTTCCCCATTATTTATTTTTTATATAGTTAACCATGAAATACAGGAATTAAGCATGGATTTGTTCATAAAAGCACGATCAAACGAGTCAATTAAAGAATTTGCAACATCTTTCAAAGCAGCAAATGCCCAAATACTAAAAAAAAGCATAATCTGAAATTACATAATAAAAAAAAGCTTTCTAATCAAAATTAACTCAGTGAAGCATTGTAATATAAAACAATTACTCAGTGAAGTATAATATAATCAGATCAAATATGGTAATTCAAAAACAATTATATTGAAGTGAATGTTATTGAGTTATGAAAGCATAATCCGAAAAAAAAAACATAATTAAAATTTTGAAATAATAAAAAGAAGCATAATCCGAAATTGCATAACCAAAAAAACATTCAATGTTTTTTTTTTTTTTTGCCGTTGACATACCTAGAAAAAAGAGAAGAAAGAGAGAATTATGAAAAAGGAGAAAAGAGGGGGAAGAGAGAGAGAGAGTAATAAATGAAGGAGTTGTTTTGTTTTGGGAGGAAAATTTGAATTTTGGGGGGAACATTTGGGAAGAAAAATGTCTTTTGAGAGCAAAAATCTAGACCGTTGATTTTCTTCCAAATGAATAAAAGCCATTTGATAGCTTTCTTTGTGTTTTATTATATAGATAATTTAACTCATCTAAGAAACTAGGCCTTAAAAGTTATGCTAATCTGAAATTCATATATACTTGATCACAACAAGAGATGAAAGTTGCTGAAATTAGGTTATCTATTCTCACATTTACAGTGGACATATGAGAATTGACACATGAGAGCGATCATTTCATTGAGGTGCTGATGAACTCACTTTTACAGTAAGAGAGAGAGAGAGAGAGAGAGAGAGAGAGAGAGAGAGAGAGATGCATGTACTGATATACTTCTCATGTGAAGTGAGGAGTCGATAGACGGTAACTAAGGACTAGAAAAATGAGGGGATTGTGCCGATTTTGGCAGGAATCAGTAACAGCGGGCAACAATAATAGAGACAGGGAAAGAGAGGAATGGATGAGTCTTTCTTGGTCGGCTAATAACTAATAAGATACTAAAAATACAAAAACAGTACCCCATATTTGAACCTCTCCATGTGTGCACATGCCCTTTCCCTCCTTTGCCTCCACAATCAACCTCAATAATTCCCCACAAATCTCTCCCTAATCTTTAAGTTCTTAACCTCACCACCATCTCTAACCCCTAAAGCCATTGATTAATTAGCACTCCCCTAATAAGTAACACTCGTACACATCTGATATTTTATCCAACAGCTGGCCTTTTGTTTCTACTATCATATCTTAATCACATGCATGCTGGTGCCTATGACCAGTAGGCCCCACAGAGAGAAGAGTGCAAGGGTGACATGGGTGATTCAGTATTCAAAGCTTTCAAGGGTTGTAATAGCTGTCTGCATGCAATATTTCAGGACTAACTTCCAAATACACAATCCATTTCCAACAGTATCAATATCCATAAGTTGAGAGAATAATAAAAAAACAAACATTGGTGGATGGATGGCTAGATTTTGCTCTTAAATGTTAATCAAAGTGGGCCCTTAAAACCAAACAAGCGAACAACATTGAAGTAAATAATTCAAATAAATCCTTCTCCCTTTGCCTATTTAAACCCCCATACTCTCCCTTCGTTTAATTCCTTCCCTTCAATCTCTCCCCTTTTTTTTTTTTATAAAAATGGCTGCTTCTTCTTCCTCCTACTTCATAGCTTTATGCTTCTTGAGCCTTGCCATTATGAGCACCTTGGCAGCTGCACCTAGAAGGCCTATTAATGTTCCATTTCAGAAGAACTATGCACCCACTTGGGCTTATGACCATATCAAGTACTACAATGGTGGCAATGACATCCAGCTTGTTCTTGACAAATACACAGGTGAATCCTATTTTCTTATTTCCCTTCCAATTAGAATACATTTAAAATGTATATTGAGTCGAATGCTTGGTTGTCGGTGTTACATTGTTAATAGGAACTGGGTTTCAGTCCAAAGGTTCCTACTTGTTTGGCCACTTTAGCATGCAGATCAAGTTGGTTGGGGGTGATTCTGCAGGAACTGTCACTGCCTTTTATGTAAGTGTTGTCTTACATTTTAGTTTTATGCGGTTAATTTAGTTAATAACCTGTTTAATTAATTGAACATTTTATAATATTGATTGTGGGTTGTTTTTGGTTCAGTTATCTTCACAAAATTCAGAGCATGATGAGATAGATTTTGAGTTCCTGGGTAACAGAACTGGGCAGCCCTACATATTGCAGACCAATGTGTTCACTGGTGGCAAGGGAGATAGGGAGCAGCGAATCTATCTCTGGTTTGATCCTACCAAAGAGTTCCACTCCTACTCTGTTTTATGGAACATGTACCAGATTGTGTAAGTTTCTCTTCTCTCTTCTTCTCCTTTCTTTTGCTCTCTGTATTTCCAGTTTTGCTTAGGTTTCATGCTGTAACTTGTGTAGGGTGCAACTGCTCACAACTTTAACTTACCAACAGTTGGAAATTATTTAAAGAAACTCACCTCATAGTCTAGTTAAACCTGTTATTTACCATCACATCATTTCATTTTGTTTATTAGACTTATCAACCACATCAGATGGTAAATAACTATTTCCTGTCTTTGTAAATGCATGAAGCTTATTAAATACGATATGCTCTAAGTAGAAAGAGTGATGGGATTAAGGGTATTGTTTACATTCTTCAACAAATGTAAATCCTAAATACATTTTTTTTCTCCTTTCTAACTACAGTTGGTATGTTGGGTTTATTCCTCAGTTTAAGTATAAAACATAAGTAATGACTGTCATAATACCTATCTATGGTTTAGTAGTTCTTCTCAAGTCATAAAATTTTTATGACAGTAAAGATGAACAATCTCAATGTGTGTGAAGCTATTTCTTTGTCTGCTAACCAATACCAAGGAGTTGTCGGGAAAAGGAGTGTGTCAGTTTATGACTTTATGTCTTGATTCTTGAGATGGATTGAAATAATTTAGACTTAGGTGCATGTGAGATGGGCTTTAATAATTCAAAATCATCACATGGATGTTGAAAGAATCAAGCTGGTCACTAAATTTGGGTGGGCCCAGGTAGGAGAACTTGGACTGTATGTATCTATTTCACATGTCTTCCACTTGTAGCTCCTTTTATGGCCATTTTATTGGTTACCTAGTACTTAAAGATAATTGTCTTGTTTGATATGGAGAAAGAAAGCATTGTGCATCAAAATCTTGAGTAGCAGTTACATACATGACTTTTCCTCACATGGGTTTGCCATTTGAATAAGTATTGGAAGATCTGGGAGAAAAGGGACGAGTCATAGGAGAAAATCCTAGAAAGGTATACTGATTTTTAAGAGTACAGAAAATTCTACTGAATACATAAATGACAACACAGTAACATGCATTTGATAAACTGATGGTAGATTATTTATGAATCTTGTAAGTGATCATATAATGTGAACTGAATCAGTTAAATGCATTCTAGCAAAACTGTAGTTTAGTCCTATATATATATATATATATATATATATATATATATATATATATATATATATATATATATATATATATATATTTGACAGTTGCCTTGAGGATATAGGACTTTAATGGAGGAGCGAACTGGACAGTTCTGACTGTTTCATTGTATCTTATTGATGAATCAGGGTGAAACATTTCCACATTTTACTATAAAACCAGGCCCGGCCCAGGGGCAAGCCCAGCAAGCCCCTGGGCTTGGGCAACCCCCCATTGATGGGGCAACAAAATTGTAAAAAAAAATCAATATATATATATATATATATATATATATATATATATATATATAGTAAAATAAAATTTTTTAAGGGCCTGTGTGTAAATTCGATTATTTTTTTTAACATGCTTCCAAGCTCCTACATTGACATTTCAGTCTCCTAACTGTTACCCATATCATGCCCTGCTGTCAGATCCCTATCCCTTGTTCATATTTTTCATTTTTTCAATTAAGCTTATACTTGTTTTATTCAACAGAGTTACTATTGCTTTATAATTTTTTTGAGCAATAAATTTTTGCTTTATAATTAGTCTCTAATATTTGATATTTATGCAGAAACCTTTAGGACTGTTGTCTTTGTTGGATGAGGAGTCGACATTATGAAATATTTTTGCATAAATTGCTTTTCATGGCTTAGTATACATTTGGTGTTTTTCATGGTTTTGCGAAAATTTATTTTATTTGCTTTTACTTTTACCTTTTGTTGTTTTATTAAAAAAATTACTAAGGGGCAACAAAATATGAGTTCGGCTAGGGCAACCCGCATCTCCGGGCCGGCCCTGTATAAAACCTAGACACTTTGCGATTGTACGTGGCCCGTTTTCTTGAAAATTTATAGAAAGGACTGTATGTCTATATGACCTATCTTTGCTGCAGTTTTTGTTTCACAGTTCATCTCAGTTATTAGAGGAAAGATTTATACTGTTTCTTCTGAAAGCAGAAGGCTTTTAGATGATGATGTTATTGAGTGTAAGCTTGTGAATGCTTTACTGATTCTAAAAAAAAAAAAAAATTGTTGGTAGATATTGCTTCTCTGTTATTACTGAGAATATAGTTCTTAGTGTTGTTTTATACCATTTGAATAATTACCTTTCTTAGAAAACATAAATTATTCCGAGTATATTTAGTTGGCTTAATTGCTTTCCTGTCCAAATGAGGTTAAATTGGAGGAATTGCAATCAACCAATGTTTTATTTTAAGTAATTTGTTATATTCAAGTTGTTTTGAACTGCGAGGAATGGTCTCTTCGTGTATTTGCTTTGGTGTATTCTTCCAAAAAAAGAATGGTCCCTTTACTTAAGTAATATATCACAAGCAGTAGCAGTATCTGATCAATTGAAATACGTACTACATTGCAGCTTCTTCGTCGATAACATCCCCATCAGGATTTTCAAGAACTCCAAGGATTTGGGTGTGAGGTTCCCCTTCAACCAGCCCATGAAGATCTACTCCAGCCTCTGGAATGCCGATGACTGGGCCACAAGGGGCGGTCTTGAGAAAACCAACTGGGCCAATGCCCCATTCGTTGCATCCTACCGTGGTTTCCACGTGGATGGTTGTGAGGCCTCTGTCGAGGCCAAGTACTGCGCTTCACAGGGCAGGCGTTGGTGGGACCAAAAGGAGTTCCAGGATCTTGACGGATATCAGTACCGCCGACTCGAGTGGGTTAGAAGCCGGTGGACTATCTACAACTACTGTAACGATAAGTCGAGGTACCCTACAATGCCACCAGAGTGCAGGAGGGACAGAGATGCGTGATAATGACCATGCGGTTCCACAATACGTACAGCAGCGCATGTGTCAAATATGTCGAATATCTATCTTATCGACTCAATTAGTTGGCTGGTGATATTGATCATTTGTATTGTATTATCTAATCTATCTACCAAAATCTCATTTGATGTGTTTACTGTCTCCTATTAGTAAAATTGAGTGTTTATTTGGGGTTAAATATGGAGTTGTTTGAAGGGTATATATATATATATTTCTATTATAAAAGCCACAATAAATAAATCTGTTTATAGGCAATCTCACCCGTTCAAATATTCTGCTGATCAAGATGAGAGGTTAAAATTAAATGACTTAATAAGTAGTACGTGTATCACATGTGCAATAGTAAAAGTGATTAGAAAAATTCCTAATACAACCCCAAACCGATCCTTCTTCCTCCTCTGGTTCCGATGAGGATCTCACCACCCAAACCAAATCCCTCACTTCTCAAACCCTAACTAACTAATCGACCCAATTCAAACAAACAACAACAGCAAGAAAACAACGACGAATCTAAAGAAGAAGAAAAAGAAGAAGACAAAGAACACGACGAAGAAGACGGGGAAGGTTTTGAAGCCGAACCCGTTAACCCCGCCCCATCCCAACCCGCCTCCGAATCCAATGCTGAATCTGAATCTGGTGAATCGGAACCCGAACCGGCGGTGCAAATTGAAGAACATGGAAGCGCTTCCTTGTGCTCTTGCTAGTCTTCTAAGACAGGTAACTAACTTATCTAATAAAAAGAAATGGAACCTGTTCTAAAAATTATAATCCTTGTGATGTTACTGGTCTTGAGTGCTAGCACTAATGAATATGTTTTGTTAATGCAGTGGTTTGACCTTATGCTGAGCACTAGTGACTAGTGGGACAGATATGATAGCTTTGAAAAGCAATTATTTCCTTCTTTCAATAGAAATTGACTTCTTTTATAATCCTTCAGTTCTCTGTAGGTGGTAAGGTTGGAAGAATACTTAAATATAGGAAGTAGTTGTATGGTGTAATTTGTGTTACAGAAATTTGTTGTTTCAATTGTTTTTCCCTTTTGAAATATAACTTTTACTACTATTGTTGTGTAGACGCCTTGACATTTTTAGACGTTTTTGGGCACCATTGTTTCTGTTTTTTGTTGGCTCCCCGTGCAGGAATGCAGCGCGCGTATCAGGTAGCATTGATGCTTCGCTGTAGCCGTCTGTTCTTCCGGGCTGCACAGTTGCATTGCGGCCCCTCCCAGGTTCGCTCAGTTTTGGCCTCCACACCTGCTGTTGGTCATGCTATGATCGATCGTAGTGTGATGTCTTCCTTGCTCTACTTGCTAGCAGACTCGAGCAATTGCTCAGGTGCCCTCGATGCCAACAGCCAACATCGTCCCAGTCTTCCGTTTTCTTATTGTATAGTCTATTTTATTGTTTCCGATTGTATTTATGCGTCTTTTGCGTGTTTTACCTCTTGTAAAACAGTGTAATGTGCATTACTCTTGGAGTTAATATACGCATTTTTGGTGTGGCTGGAGTCGAGAGACTTTATCCGTTTTCATCAAAAAAAAACTTTTACTACTATTGATGTTATTAATTTTGTCATATAGTCACTGTTGTTTCATACACCTGGATTATTTAATTTCATCTGACAAAAATTAAGAGGGATGGAAATAAAACAAGTTCCTCCAAGCCACTGCCCGTACCCCCATTCCTACCCCCTTTCCCTTCTTGTTTCAACAATCATGTAAAATGGCTTGCTCTGTAGTAGTTGTAAATGCTCGGCTTGCCTCCTTGAGCACAATCTTAGTTACTGTTGTTGGCTTGCCCTTCCTTACAAAATATTTACTATTTTCATTGTAAAGAAAAACCATATGTTAATTTGGGCAAAAATTTTTCTATTTATATTGCAAATGAAAACTCATATGTTTACTTGGGAGACAAGGCTAAATTATTAAAAGAAAAATAAATAGATTTTCAGTTAGCCTCATCCAAAAATTTTATTTTTGGTATCCTTTCTTCCTTTTGTTATTCAAGATTTGTGAGCCATTATAGGCCGGACCAACTTCCAACAGCCTCGAGCCACCGCTTTCTAGCTCTTCATTCTCCTTTCTTTCACAGGGTGTTATGTGTGATTCGGTATGAGAAGTTATGGGAAAAATATATTACAGCATCTCAGTGCTTTTACCATTTTGTTAATTATTAATGGGTATTTTGTTGACCTACTTGCCTATTAGAAAGTGTGTTCAGTTTCTATGCGTGTTGTCATGACGTCGTCAATTTACGATCATTTACGGGTCGCCGACAGGACGGGTTTAACCCTTGCCTGTTACCCTCTTCCCTTATTTATAAACCCACCAAATCTCACCCCCTCCCAATTCCTTCGATATGGGACAAACACACAAAAAAATTCAACGATGGAAGAAGAGCGAGATGGGATTCAAGAAGACTGGAAGTTAGTATGGTAAAGTTTAGTTTAGAACTTTGAGCTTTTTGGGTATGTTTTGTTACTGAATTTGGGTTGTTTAGGCTCTTTGTTCAGTTCGAGTATGGATAGAAGCAACGTGATTCTTTTACCCCAAAAGAAGAAGAAAGGAAAAGCTGAAGAGAAAGGAAAGGTATTCATTAGAAGTAATTGAGTGCTATTGAAAAGTTGGGATCTTTTTTTCTAAAATTTATGTTGGTTTAGGGTTCGAAGAGGATGAAGAATAAATTGGCGCCGCCGAGTATAAGTACACCCGAGCTGAAGAAGTTGAAGAAGTTGTAGTAGGAGAAGGAGATGAAGTTGTTGCAAATTAAAAGTATTGAGATGTTGGAGTATATTGCCTCTTTAATTAAATTTATTTTTTCTTTAATTTTTCGGGGTTCAAATTTATCAAATTATACTTTGTTTTATTGTAAATACGCTTGCGTGCATTTTACTATGAAATTCAGTAAAGCAAGAGCAATCAAAATTATTTGGTTGTTTTCGTCGTTGTGCATTGAATAGTAAAATGAATGATATGGTATATCCATATAGAAAAATGCAACCGTGTAAGCTAGATAAATTAGCCTGTTTAGGGGGGTAATTTTATAAAACTCTTATTTGTTTTAACTTGTTACAGGAAGCACAAGATTTTGGATAGTGCACATTCACTTCTATAATCTTCAGGAACTATTGGCCAGGTATGAACAGTATTGGGCTTGAATTAATTATTTTTTGAATTGTGTATTTGTCATATATATACACAGGATAATTTACTTAGTTGGTTGTTCTAGATGGAGACTTTTCAATATAAGCGTAGACGAGTTGTGCAACTTGCTAAAGCAGGATTGGAAGTGCCCGAGGATATATTGCCCTTGAAGAAGAAGAGAAAGAGGGATAATAATAGTGAGAATTCACAAGGGTTGTTGCCCAATAGTCACTTTTCACCTTATTCCTCTTAACATTCATAGAAGTTGAGCCTATCTAAAAATTGAAGCAGATATATCCTTCGGGGCTGTAGAACAGTCGCTAAGTTTACATATCAAAATTCTTTTCAAGGGTTACTAATACTTTTTATGTCCTTCAACTGTTTAATTCTTTCAAGAAACTGATAATTTTTTATTGTCAGCAATTCCTGTCAAATGTTGTTGCCGAGAAGCATTTTGGAGATTCTTTCTAATAAAATGTTCAATGATAGTTCTGCTATTTATTTGCTGCAGATCTATGTTTGGATAGGGTGCAATTCTGCTAAGTTTGGTAATTTATATTCAGCTACTCCAATCCGCTCGATAAATTTTAATTGTGAAGTTTTTACTGTCTCTATTGATGGTTAGAAGTACCATTATGTTACTGAAATCAATACCCTCTTGATAAACTTTGGCAGAACAATATTGTGGGTGTCACTTCATTGCTTGGAGGAAGTGCTGACAACAGTGGGTCCAGTATTGCTCGCCATTTAGGTAAGCTTAGTTGTTTATATTCTTTAATGTTAAGATTATTGGATGGGAAGAAATACTTTATTGATTGATTTATTAATAAACTGAGTACAATATGGCTCATACATATAGGAGTGAATAGAAGACTAAACTAATACATAATCAATATGGGACTAAACTAATATATCATCTAACACCCCTTCTCAAACTCAAATTGGTTCAAGCAACAAGAGTTTAGAATACTGACAAAGTTGATGTGGAAGGAACGACAAACTGTGGTGCAGTGATGATGCTTGATGGTGCATGTGACGAAACTGAGAAGTAGAGTATTGCGGAAGGAAGTAGTGGTGGCGCACTGTTGAGATCTCACCCTGAACAGTGGCGGGATCTCCATATCCCGATCTGTGATGGGATCTCACCCCTAACTTGAGATATAGTCGATGATAGGTTATCACCCTAGACTTGAGAATTGTCGATGATAAGATCTCATCCCTGAACTGAGAACTGGATGCTGATAACACCCCCTCTCAAACTCACGTTCGATCAATCAGAGTGAGTTGACGATATGGATGTAGAAGCACGAAAAACGATCGATCAACCGGAGTGAGTTGACGATCTGGATGTAGAAGCATAAGAACCTGCAAGTTTTTTTTTTTTTTGGAATCGGGTCAGGTATGGGAGTTGGGTATTGGATCTTAATCAATAGTAGCACTAGCAAGACCGTAAATCTCCGCCTCTTTTGGATGCACAGTAACTGTTGTTAACCACCTTCAGACATGGCTGCTGTGTTGAAGCAGAGAGACAACAACCATTCCAGCAACTAAATAGACCTCGGACACCAAGGACACGATCGTTGACGGCCAGAACACCACCATCCAATAATAATCCGCCGCCTTCTCATCCGTTAAATAAAATGCCCTCCGAAACCCATCGAAATCCGCGTCCATGCTTAGATCCACCGAAAGTGACAGCCGCTGGATCCTCGATCCCGACACAACGGATGCTGGCTCGAATCTCTAGGCGATACTATGGAGAGCGAGACGGAGAAGGCAATGACGATGGCGAGAGCAAGGATGGCGACGAGGGAGAGGATGATCGACCGATGGTGATGACATAAGCCGCCTCCGTTTTGATTGTTCTTCGGTATGAAGGCTTGGAGAAGGGTGTAGCCAATGGTCGCGATTGATTGAGGCAGAGATTCGATTGGAATCAGAATCTAGGATTAGAAAGCTTCGATTTGGGGGGGGGGGATTTGGATTTGGGAGTTGGGTGTTGGACAGTTGAAGACTGCTAGGGTTTTGGAGATTTAATCAGAAGAGACATGTTGGGAGGTGGAAGAGGGATGACGGCTAGGGTTTTTGGAGATTAGGTTGGGAGAGGGAGAAGGAGATTAGGGTTTTGGTATTTGATCGGGAGTGGAAAAGAGATGTGAGGAAGTGGAGTGATTCCGATGAAGACGAGAACCACTCCACCTCGACCACGATGATAAAATTAGTATATGCCTTATAGGATTATAGGTTCTGATACCATGTTAAGATTATTGGATGGGAAGAAATACTTTATTGATTGATTTATTATTAAACTGAGTACAATATGGCTCATACATATAGGAGAGAATAGAAGACTAAACTAATACATAACTAATATGGGACTAAACTAATATATCATCTAACAATTAAATTATAACCTATTTTGTCTTCCTAGGTTGATGGCTTTCCTTCTTGCAGTATTGAAGACTAGTCGCAGTTTAATCCTGACATGTAATATTCCAAAAGATAGCCCCATGCTTGAGGTACTTCTTTTTTCTTGAAACTGTAATATGCATGCACTCTCTTCAAAGAAACCAATGTTACATAATTCACAATGCGGTATTGTCAGTAGGAAATATCTACATAAACATTTTAAAAGAGTTTGAAAAGTGTGAATGATAGATACTTTCATTATGCATGAGTTACCAAGTAAAAACAATGAATTCCTAAAACAGTTTTCTTGAATTTTATACCCTTTCGCAAAATGCCAAAATTCTCGCTTCGAAACTCCAAGAAAATCAATAATAAAATATACTTTTGTTTTGTGTAGGTGTGTTTGGATAGCATTTTAAAAATTGTTTTCAGTTTTTTGAAAATTAAAAATAAAAAAAACATGTTTGGATAGGTGTTTTTGCAAAATTGGTTTTAAATTTTTTTTTCCGAAATGACCCGTTTTAAAATGCGATTTTAGAGAAGGAGTAAAACCTGTTTTCGAAACCAGTTTCCCCCTTTTCTCATTTCTGACTCTAAAGCTCCATTGTCGAGCTCCGAAGCTCCATTGCCCCATTCGAGCTTCAACCAGTCCATGATTTCCTCGTCGCCAGCCATCCACCATTGCCGCCCTCCAGTCGCCACCCTCAACCACCATCAACCTCGGCCCCACTCTCATCCTCCTCGTCATCGCCATCGAACCACCTCCAACCTCACCCCCGTAGTCACCCCATCGCCTGCAACCATCATTTTCCTCCTCCAGTCATCATCGAACTCTCGAAGCCAGTGCCTAAGTCACAACCGGCCCTTGCCTCGTCTTCTTCTCCGTCAAGCCACCCTCGACTCGAGCTTCAACCCACCGTCGAGTCTTTTCCTTCATCCTCTCACCATCGACTCTTCCATTACTGAGCTCCGCCAACAATCGAAACCATCTTCCTCATCCTCGACTTCGTTCCTGCACTCGTCTTCCACCTCTCCTCACCACCATCCTCATCGCCTCATCACAGCCCCTCAACTCCGTCGTCATCCTCCTCTTCGGTGTTCCAGCCTTCGATAATTGGCGGTGATGTTGAGACGAGGATGACTGGACTGCGATGGAAGAAGACGAGGTGGATCCGGTGAGGGGCTTGCTAGGGCGACACTCGAGCGGGAACATGGCGACGGTGAGGGCGATGCTTCGACGAGGTTCGAGCAGAAGATGGGGTTCTCTATTTTGGGTTTGGGAAACAGAGGAGAGAGAGGAAAGATAGAGCCTTATTTTTGGGTTTGGGAAACAATTTATCCAAACAGACCCTTGTTTTTTAAAATCTCAAAAACTCCTTATAATTTTTTTTGAAAACTAAGTTTTTAAAATGTGTTTTCAAAACAACAAACCAAACGCTACCGTCCCAAATTTTTAAATTTTTTTTTTCTTTTCGGACGGTGTCTAATGTCCCGTCCTGTAATTTTTTTTAGGCGTCAGTGCATAATTCACCGTCCGTTTATTTTATTTAAAAAAAAAATCAGACGATAAATTATAAATAGTCCAATTTTCAAACGGAAAATAATGTTTCGTCAGCCTATTTTATCCATTTACCCAATTCGATTGCCAAATATGGCTGAGAACTGTTCACCAAAATGGAAAATTTGGCAAAATAGCCAACGACTGCAGCACGTTCTGAGCCAAATTTTGGAAAATTTAGCTAAATAGCCAACGACTAAAAATGCTCTTACTGTGCTAATTAATTGATTTTGTATAAGTATTGGATATTGGATGACTTGTCATGAACTAATTACAACAACAACAACAAAGCATTTTTGTTAACTAGTTGGGATCGACTACATAAATCCTATTTTTTCATTCTGCTCGGTTTAGCGTAATATCTTCTGTAAGGCCACAAGTTATTATATCTCTTCTCACTGTTTTCATCCAAGTAAGTTTAGGTCTTTCCCTACTCCTAACTCTACCCTCAAGACTTAATAAATCACTCTTTCTAACAGAAGCGCTACTAGGTCTACGTGTGAATGTCCAAACTACCTGAGACGATTATGTCTTAATTTACCTTGGATATGATTTATCTTTACCATGTCTTGTATAAGTTCGTTTCTAATTTTATCATTCCTAGTTTTACCACACATCCATCTTAGTATCATTGTCTCGGCTACACTCATTTTTTAGATATATTTCTTTGTTTCCCAATACTCTGCTCCATACATTATTGATGGTCTAACAGCCATCCTATAAAATTTTTTCTTCAACTTCAAATGTATACGTTTGTCACACAAAACACCACTGACAAATCTCCACTTAAGCTATCCTGTTTGGATTCTATATATAATATCTTCACAAATCTTTCAATCTCTTTGTATAATCGAGCCTAAATATCGAAAACGATCTCTTTTAGATATCTCTTGACCATCAAGTTTCACTACTTCCTCATATGTGTTCTGAATATCACAAAAATTATACTCCATATACTCTGTTTTAGTTCTACTTATTCTAAAGCCTCAAGCTTCCAAAGTTTATCTTCATGATTCTAATTTAGCATTGATTTCTGCTCCAGTCGCATCAACTAAGATGATGTCATTCACAAAAAACATACACCAAGACACCTCATCTTGTATTTCTCGCGTCAGTTCATTCATAACCAAACCAAAGATGTGGGGGCTTAAAGCCAAACCATGGGGTAAACATACTGTAAAAGAAAAATCACTGGTCTCTCCTGTGGTTGTTCTAATTGTGGTCTTCGCCCCTTTATACATATCCTTAATTACCTCAATATATCAAATAGTTACTTTTTTATTATTTAACGTCCGCCATACTATGTCTCTAGAGACTTTATCATATGTTATTCTAGATCTATGAACATCATATATAAATATTTCTTATTCTCCTTATATTTCTTTCATAAGTCATCTCAGTACATAAATTGCTTCTATTGTTGATAATCCTGGCATAATTCCAAATTGATTTTCAGACATTGTAGAATCTAGTCTCGGTCTATGTTTGATCACTCTCTGCCAAATTTTTATCGTATGACTCATTAATTTAATTCATCCGTAGTTGGAGCAACTTTGTATATCTCCTTTATTTTTATATATAGGTACTAAAATACTTTCGCTCCCTTCGTCTAACATTTTCTTAGTCCTCAAAATTCCATTAAATAATCTTGTTAGCCAACTCACTCTTATATCTCTAAGAAACTTTCAAACTTCAATGGGTATACCATCCGGTCTTAAAGCTTTTTATATTTTCATCCTTCCGAGAGCATTTCGAACCTCAGAGGTCCTAATTCTACGGAAAAATATATGCTCTCGACTCTTTCTCGAGTCCTCTATATTTAGGTTGCCCACAGATTTTCATTAAATAATTTCTCATAGTATTTTTGTTGTCGTTGCTCAATTTTCTTATCTTTTACTAAGACCCTTGAATTCTCGTTCTCAATACACTTAATTATCGTGAACCAATTAAAGTACATAAAATGAGTCATTAGATTAGTTCAACTAATCCTCATGCACTAAACTCAATTATTACGCACAAATTAGTGGACTAAATCCCTATCTTGATTTTAATTAGATAGAGGTTAAGAAGTTGGCATCAAAATAGGTGAAGAATTGATGAACTATGATGAAGCCAATTAGCAATGCCCAAGTTATTAGCAAGATTCGAGAGTTAGATGACGAGGACTAATTATTGGTTTCTTTAATCAAATTGATTTGATTGCACTTCATTCAGAACATAGTATTACGAACTTTTGTAAATTTTTAAATTTTCTTTTTAGTAGAATACCTATACAAATTATCCTTAAAGATAGGAAATTCAAGTTTATTAAGCATTAGAGAGAGTTTTTTTTTTAAAATATATATATATTTTTCTTCCCAATATTTCATTGAGTTGGATTGATGGAAGATACCTAGACGGGGCATTCACAAGTATCACATTTCATAATACACATACAAAATTAAGGAAGAGAGAAACATAACGTACAACTTTAGAAGTTGAAACATGGAAGTTTGTAGCATGTTTTAAGCTTAATAGTGTTAGGGATTTCTAACTAGAAATTCCTATTTCAGAATCTTGTTGAGTTATTCGATGCAATCAACATAAACCACCAAGCACAAATGAGATCATACCAAACATACCAAAGCACACAAATTTATTCCGGTTGGGGCTTTTACCTTAATCCGTGGGAGAAGAAACCCAAAATGTTATTCAACTAGCGAAGATACAAGAATATTACAATTCTTACCACGACCCTCTCTCAAGCCTTACCAGCAAGTACTAGTTGTTTACAATTAGAGAAACTCTCAAGCTTCGCCTTCAATGAAGTACTCTCTCTCTTGGCTCTTAATGGAGACCAATAACAACAATATATAGAGATATAGAGAAAATCTAGTTTGATATATTGATACAGTAACCATTAGATATTCCTGAAGAGAACCCTACGATAGGAGCCGTCAGATTTAACTTGAAGAACAAGTTGGGCTTCTCACGAATCACCAAGAACCGATCCAATTAACCCATCAGCGTCGCGACCGGTCGACCGCACCCCCAAGGTCGGTCGACCGTCTCCCTCTCGGGACTTTTGCACCCTATGACCGGTCGACCGCACCCTTCAACCGGTCGACCGCCACTTCGGCAAATACAGCAGCTGACTGTTTCCTTGCCTCCACTCTATTTCCAATCTTCTCGATTTCTCCATTGTCTCATCGTCTTCTTTATCCAATCTAGTATGCAAGACATAAACCCAATAATCTCCACCTTAGATTGTATACTCATGAATCCACACCTGTGTGATTTGAAACCCTCTAGACTCTCTTCCTTCTCTTCTTGCAAACAACTCGTTTCAATGGCTTCCTCTGCTAGTTGAATATATCTCCACATATTTTTCTCCCGCTGTATGCCCCCTAAAGGGTACACCTCAGTAGATGTAATCATGGAGGTGCCACCCTCCACACGAACTCCACCTACCTCAAGGCTTCTCTACCTTCTGATGATATTTGAACGTCGCAGTCTCGCTCGGATGATTCTAGTGACGGCATACTGGATAGTGCTTTAGGAACAATGGGCTTCAAACCACTTGGCCAAGGTTTCCTGTTCCCACAAAGCTGGTAGAGGTTGTGCTGAATCCGCCCAATCTCCCTCTTACCCTTCATCATCTTGTGATAACTTTCCCAAACTGAACGAACTCCACCTGGATCTGTGTACCTGCAGTCCTGAACATCTAGAGTTCTCATGGAAATAAAGGTCTGCTTCATCAAAGAAATATGCATGCCCTCCTCTAGTGTGTGTCCCCTTCCGCCTGTCATCTTCGACTCATTTGTTTTCTCACATCTTACTTCACAAGTTTGTCAATCTTCATTCTCACATAACGACATGACACAAACTTGTAAGTAGAAACCATTACTTCACAAATCTTATCAAACTTGGCTCTCACACAATGATATGATGCAGACTTGTAAGTAGAAACCATCTCCCCCTCGGAGCAAACTTGAGAAGAACTAACCGAATCAAAAGAACAACCGGAAATCACATCTAAAGAACTTGAAACAAAAGCACTGTTTAAGCCTTCACCTGATTCAGCAGCACTGAATTTGGCGCCCCTCTGACTCAATCACTTGCAACAGTCTCTTATGTAATGCTCAATCCCTTTGAAATGGTGGCCACGGACCTTACCCCGACATACACATTTTGCCTTCCAATCAAAGTACAATCCACCTCCAAGCAACTCACAGAAGTTGACACTGATTTCTGAATCTTCTTCCTTAGTGCATCCTCCTCCAACCCCTTGACCATACCTGCTGTGAAAAACTTCTCCTTGGTAGATTTCTCGCCTAGCACGGTTATCATGTTGGATGGATTTGATGATGAATATATTAAGTTGGAAACCCTTAGATCATCTGCATTGAACGCGCTCAGTTCAGATAACTCCATATTGAACTCCACTTCATGATCTAGAAGAGTGGTACTTTTCTTCATTGAGAAACCCCACAACTTTCTTCTCCGGTGTATCCGAACTTGTGATGACGATCCCGAATAGTCAGTTCTGAATCTTGCCCAAAGACTCGCCATACTTCTCCTATACCTGACTTCGTTCATCAATGACAACACGATTAAACCCAAGGCTTCTAAATAAATCTTCTTCCACATCTCCTGCTTCGTGCCGATTGGTCTCCCTTTATCTCCTTCTAGGACTAGATCCAAGTCCTGTTGAACCGATACTTCATGCATGTCCAACTTCAAGAGATTACAATCGATCTTGCCTTTGAACCGCTTGATCTTCGTGATTTGATTTGCCATCATCTCCAAGGAACTCGAACAAACCCTTGAACCCTAAGCTCTGATACCAATTGTTAGGGATTTCCGACTAGAAATTCTTATTTCAGGATCTTGTTGAGTTATTCGATGCAATCAACACAAACCACCAAGCGCATATGAGATCATACCAAACACACCAAAGCACACAAATTTGTCCCGGTTGGGGCTTTCGCCTTAATCCGGGGGAGAAGAAACCCAAGGTGTTATTTAACTAAAGAAAATACAAGAATATTACAATTCTCACCACGACTCTCTCTCAAGCCTCACCAGTAAGTACTAGTTATTTACAATTAGAGAAATTCTCAAGCTTCGCCTTCAATAAAGTACTCTCTCTCTTGGCTCTCATTGGAGGCCAATAACAATAATATATAGAGATCTAGAGAAACCTAGTTTGATACCTTGATACAGTAACCATTGGATATTCCTCAAGAGATAACCCTACGATAGGAGCCGTCAGATCTAACTTAAAGAACAAGTTGGGCTTCTCACGAATCACCAAGATCCGACCCAATTAACCCATCAGTGCCGCGACCAGTCAACCGCACCCCCAAGGTCGGTCGACCGTCCCCCTCTCGGGACTTCTGCACCCTTCGACTGGTCGACCGCACCCTTCGACCGGTCGACCGCCACTTCTGCAAATATATCAGCTGACTGTTTCCTTGCCTCCACTCCATTTCCAATCTTCTCGATTCCTCCGTCGTCTCATCGTCTTCTTTATCCAATCTATTATGCAAGACATAAATCCAACAAATAGATCGGTCCCCCTATTTGTTTTCTTTTCAAATCTCTGATAGAGTATCATTTTGGTCGTTCAAATTTGAGTAAACCAATATTTGTGACTTATTTTTCTCAAGTTAATGATTTATGCCATAACCACCATAGGTAGACCAAATAATCTTATTGTTAATGTTAGCTATATTGTCTTTCTTTTCCACCATTTTGATTTGTTTGATTTTCCCCCCAATAAAATATTGCAATATTAAAGAGATAATTGTATGATTAACATCTGATATGGACTATGGACAATGTAGCATTCGCGTACACATTGTTATTGTTGTCCAAATTTATCACAATGCATAGGTGTTGTGACCGTCATATTTAAGAATATTAATTAAAATTAAAAATAAATATATATTCGTCCCAATCCTGAGAGGGCGATTTAGACATTTCACCTCTTCATGCAAGGTTGCTCCGATCAAGGAAAGTTGAAAACTCTCTTCTGATTGCCCCCCCCCCCCCCCCCCCCCCCCCCCCCCCCCCCGCTGGAAACCACCACCTCCGCTGGAAACCACTATCCATCTTTTCTAAAACCCTCATTCTCGAGTTCTCAGATCTCTCCCAAATACTTGAATCCCTAAGAACATCCACTATCGTCTGCTATAAACCTAAAAAATAGAAAATTTGAGAAAAAGATGCCACTATCGTTGGCTAAAAACCTATTTTATGGCCGAAGCGTGAACAGTACTCTGTCATATATAGCAGTTAAATAGCAAATGCAAAATATAGAAGAAGGAAGATGATCTTCCGTCTTTTTTTGGTTTTTTTTTTGTAAAATTAAAATGGAGAGACGGAAGATATTCTTCCGTCCCTCTCATTTCTAATTTTTTTACGACATTTTTTTTAATGGGAAGGAGACATGGGAAAGTGACATGCATTTTGTTTTTTTTTTTTGTCCTTTTCCTTAAAAACGAAAAGAAATAAAATTATATGCAAAGACGGAAGAAGAAGTTCCGGCTGGGCATAATTTTTTTTTTCAAAAAAAAAAATCCCCCAGACGGAAGATCTTCATCCGTCCAGGTAATTTTTTTTAAAATTTTTTTAATTCGTCGCACGACCAGTGGCCCAAATTTTTTTTAAAATTATTGTAAAAAGGAACATGATCTCCCGTCTATTCAATTTGGGGTATTAAAAAATTTAGTTTTTTTATTAGACGGAGGATGTTCTTCTGTCTGTATATTTAATAAATTTTTTAACCCAAATTTTGGCTTTAACGATAGCAGCGTAACTCTTCTATTTCCATTTCCATATTTCCAAATACCTAAAATATAGCATGAACGATAGTGGATGCTCTAACTCTATCCATGGCTTGATTTGTTGAGTTTATTATCTCTGGCTGCAACCCCCAAACTAAAACCTAAACTGGCTTGTGCTGATGTGATTGTCCCCCCTCCAATCCGCCTCCCCCTTCCCCTCCGCCGTCGCTGCCTCCTGCTGTCGGCATCGTCGACGAAGAGAGCAGCGGCGGCGCGAAGTTGTTGCAGATCGACCTCAGATCTGTGAGTGAAAGCCAGATTCAGCAACTCTGCGGTCAACTCACCGACGAGCTCGAGCAAATTCGCACCTACGCTAAGCAGATCAAAGTCGAATATGTTGCCGCCGATGAAGCGATGGCCGATGATGTAGCAATCGATGTGGAGGACGTCTCTGCTGATGTTACCAACACAACTGCCCTAGTTGCAGAGGTGACAAGGTACGTGTAGTCGGAGCACTCTGAGTTCAACGGTATCTTGGTACGGTGAAGTCGTAGTTGAACATGAGTTGGTTCAATCGAGAGTCCCACCGACCTTGCTGCCGACCGCTGGTGCTACTGCATCCTCTGGAATATGCTGCCGCTATATGACATTGGCATTGGTATGCTCCTCACTGCTCTCTCTTTGGTTTTGGATTTATGTGGGGTTTGGATGTGGGGGAGAGTGAGGAGAGAGATTTTGGGTTTTGGGATTTGGAGATGTTTAGGATTTGGTTTCGGAGTGAGATCTTCTCTTGTTGCTTTGGTTGGGGTTCAGAGTTTGGCAACGGTGGAGCGTTGATCGGCTTTAGCTCGTGGATCTGTGGGTAGTATATTGAGGTCAGCGTGGATGCCTTGATGACTTTGGGGGATCCAGGCAGTAGTGGGTCTATTGATAGAGCCTGTAGATTGGGCGATAACCTCAAAACTGAACTGGGCCCTTTCTAGGCATCAACCACTGGTGCTCTGTTAGTGTAGTTGGACAGTGCTAATGGTTGGAGTTGTGCTGGCTCTGGTACAACAGGAGATTGAGGCAGAGGTTGAACAATAGCGGCCAGTGGTAGGACCACTATAAATCGAGGCACATGAACTAGTGGGCCCTGAGGAGATAATATTGTAGTTTCTGGGGCTAGTGCAGGAGCAGGGCCCGACACTGGGTTTGGCAACGCTGGTTGGCAGGAGCGTTGGCGGTGGCCAGTGCACCAGCGTAGTGGGGTTTAGCCTAAGAGGGGGTTCACCCCCACCGACAATGCCTTCATTGAAGCAAACTTTGCCTTCGTGGTCGCCGAGGAAGGAGAGGAGCAGCTGCATTGGGCTGGGATCAGAGAGGTGCTGACGCACCTGACGATGTCAAAAGAATTTAAAACGATTTGGGCACCAAAATCTTGCCTGATTCGCTTTAGGTGGGTGTGTGCGTGCCAGGGGTGCGGCACACGAAGCTAATATGACGTACATACATTTCTATTGGGTCGAGCATCGTGACTGAACCCAAGATGGGGTCCCGTACAATAAATGAGAAAAAAATCACTGGGCCTAGATGGAGTCCAGTAGAGTTTTGGGATTATCCCAAGGGCTCAAGAAGGGTAACCCAATTTTGGGGATTTGGTTTGATCGAAATAACTTTACTTTCGTGGGACGAGTATTAGTATTTCTCATATTACCAGTGCCTTTTAGGTGAACGAGTACGATATCGTGGTTATACCGACTATTGGTTCGACTGCCCACCCTCCAGGATTTTGTTGGAGGGACCTCTTATTGTCTGTACTAGTCATGTTGCTTCATTACTTTTTGGGTTATGTTGTCCCACCCTCCCATATATGACTGGAGGTTCTATGTTTTCTTTCTTGTCCATAGTTTGTATTCTATTCCAATACTCTGGGTTTGTTTTGTTAATCCCTTATTAATGAAACAAGGTGAATATATTTCACCTTTTCCTTCAAAAAAAAATCAGAATTGTAGGTTTTGAGTTTTATCTTGCAATTTTAACGTGCCTTAAGTGAGCGTGGTTGTATAATATCTTGTTTTATTGTCAACATAATATTAATATCCTTCCATTTCCTTTAAAAAAAACGAAATATATATATTGAGAATTATGGAATCTCAAATACCCTATGACATCCATAGTAAACTAACCCACAAGCAATAAGAACTCAAACACCAAATGCACAATAAATATGTGAGAAAGAAGTGGGGGGAATTTTTTGATACATAATTGTTACCGCTAAATCTGGTGTGGGGGCAAACAGATAATATTTGTGGATTCTTGGAAAACTTGAATAGCAAACCTGAAACCTGTTCCGCCAGAGTTTGACCGTTGACTCCCGCCGTTCACCTGCAAAAAGTGCGAGACACCGGGGTTGATCCCTGCGGCGCACCCTCTGACGCTCTTGTCAGTAATCTGAATAATTAAGCAAGAACTTTTAACTAGAAAAGTATTGATTACCTCTTAATGGTGGTGGATGGGGGGTATTTATAGTTGCCTTAGGGATCAGATTAGGAATGTAATCCCTGTGATCAGATAAGGAATGTAATCCCTGTGATCAGATTAGGAATGTAATCCCTAATTCCCAGTGAAAGGATAGATGTGAATCAGGGCCGTTGATTAGTATTAATCAGAAACCCTAATTCTATCCTGCTGGACCGGGTTCATTTCTGGTTGGGATCCGTACCCAGTTGAGGTGGATCCGTTCGTAGGTTATTGGGTCTTGAAGAAAGACCCAGTTCCCATTTCAGGCCCGTTTGTAGGTGAAATTACAGTTTTACCCATGAGCTTTAAGATTCGTGTCCGATTTGAATGACCCCGATTTAATCCCATTTTTAGCCATATCACGAGCCCCCCACTCCTGGAGACTGAGTTTTACAGTCTTCAAGGAGTAGTTTTGTTGTTCTAATGGCGTACAGGATTTTATCGGTGTTCTTAAGGGATTTTGGATCTTGCTCGGATTGCAACGGTGTTATTATGGAATTGTAAAATGTCCAAAAATATCCTCAGAATTTTCTGGATTTTTTGGTGATTTTTTCAGATTTTTCTGAGTTTTTTCTCATTTTTTTGAATTTTTATCATTTTCCGAATTAAATAATTAATTATCGAAAATATTAATTAATTATTCTAATTAAATAATTATATTTTTCAGAATTTTAAAATAATTTTTCTGAATTAATAATTATTTTTAGAACTTTTAATTAATTTTTTTCGATTTTTAATTATTTTTTCGAATTTTTTAAATAATTAAAATAAATAAATAAATAAATAAATTAATTAAATATTACCTGTACACGTGGCACATTTCTGGACGTCGATCGTGATCAGATGGCGCGCATCGCAAAGCAGATCATGCTCTGGACACGTGGCGCGTTTCTAAGCGTCGATCATGATCAGATGTGCGCGTATCGCAAAGCAGATCACGTTCTGGACACGTGGCGCGTTTTTGTGCGTCGATCGCATTGTGGCGTGATTTTTGAGAAGATCGGACGAATTGTATGGGTCGGCAGATTTTTTCTCCAATTTCATGGTCGGTACCTCGGCACCTCGGCTCGGCACCTCGGATCTGGCCGGAGCGTTGGAGATGAAGCCACGTGGCACTTTTTTTTTCTTTTCTTTCTTCTCCCGCCAGCTCTTTTGTTTCTTTCTTCCGCTCTGTTCGTCTCGTCTCATCTCGTCTCCCCCCCTCGTCCCCTTCTCTTCATCTCGTCTCGTCTCCCCCCTCTTCTCCTTCTCCAACCCCTCCTCCATGCGCCGTGTAGCTCACGGTCGAGGTGAGCTCCGAAGTTCGACGAGGAGCTCGTGGGTTCTCGATGAGGGGAGAGAAGCTCAGCGAGGACGGCGTCGTGGAGCTCGACGTCGACGGAGCTAGGGGCACGGCGAGAGAGATGGAGAGGCCGAGGGGAGCTCGAGCTACAGCATTGGAGGTTGATGGCCATTCGAAGATAGAAGGAGCTCATGGAATTCGGCAGCGAAGCTCGACGGAGGTGGAGACGTGAGCTCGGTTCGGTGGGTTCGGCACTATAGGTCGGCGAGGTTGGGAGCTCGGTGGAAGTGGTTCGGAGCTCGTTAATGGGTTCGGCAGCGGAGGCGAGCTCGGTGTTGGTGGTGAGCTCGCGAAGGAGATGAAGGTGGAGCTCGGCATCGGAGCTCGGAGGTGGAGTAGGGCTCGGCTTTGTGGATGTGGTCGGAGCTTTGTGATGAAGGAGCTCGACGACGGAGTGAGCTCGTTGGAAGTGGAGCTCGGCATGTTGGAGCTCGGCGAAGTTGGGAGCTTGGCGGAAGTGGTTCGGCGTAGAGCTTGAAGATGACGAGGTGTTTTTTTTGGGTTTTGGCGGGAAGGTGCTGAAGTGGAGAAGAAGGGTATGGGTGTTCGGGTTTGGATCCCTTAACGGGTCCGAACCCGACCCTTGTGCTCCCATATTTTTTCTTTTCTTTTTTTTTAAATTTTTTTCTCTCTTCCTTGCTACTTCTTGTTCGGCAAATCCGAGCACGGATTTTGAGGAGCATTTTCTCCACTTTGCAGCTCGGTAGATTGGTAGCTCGGATTTCAGATCCGAGCTACGTGGCTCCATCTGGACGGTTGATCATGATCGTGGCGCGAATCACGAGACAAGGGGTTCAAATTTCGAGAAAACGTTATCTTTCGTTTTGTGGAGACGTGGTGCGATCTGTGCCATTCATCATGTTCTAGCAGGTTTTTTGAGACAATCTGACGGTGAAACTGGCTCGACAGCATTTTTATCCATATGTGGAGGTCGGTACCTCGTCCACTCGGCTCGGTGACTCGGTAGTTCCACCTCTGCCCATAGTAGCTCGGTAGCTCGGCGAGGAAGGGGGTCGGCATATTTGGAGAGGTGAAGAGCTCCGAAGCCTGGTGATGTGTTCTCTGTTTTTGGAGATTTTTGAAGAGGAGCTCTACTCCTAGGGGTGGAGAGGATGCGCTAGGAAGATCCTCGTACGAGCCATGGGAAGACCCATTCTTTGAAGTGAGTGCAAGGAGCAACTTTATGGGAGAGTTTTGAGCTCCGAACTCGCTTAGAAGAGGCCCGCTTTGGAGATGAGCGGAGTGAAGAGCTCGGCTCTAGGAGAGAGCCATTTGTGAGACAAGTGTGAGGAGGAACTCTAGGAGAGAGTTGTGCTCTGAACTCGTTGAGAAGAGGTCCGCTTTGGAGGCGAGCGGATTGAAGAGCTCGGCTGTAAGAGAGAGCCATCTGGAAGACGAGTTTGAGGAGTAACTCTAGGAGGGAGTTGTGAGCTCCGAACTCGTTGAGAAGAGGTCTTCTTTGGAGGCGAGCGGAGTGAAGAGCTCGGCTCTAAGAGAGAGCCATCTGGAAGAAAAGTTTGAGGAGCAACTCTAGGAGGGAGTTGTGAGCTCCGAAATCGTTGAGAAGAGGTCTTCTTTGGAGGCGAGCGGAGTGAAGAGCTCGGCTCTGAGAGAGAGCAATTTGGAAGACGAGTTTGAGGAGCAACTCTAGGAGGGAGTTGTGAGCTCCGAACTCGTTGAGAAGAGGACCGCCTTGGAGGTGAGCAGAGCGAAGAGCTCGGCTCTAAGGGAGAGCCATCTGGAAGAAAAGTTTGAGGAGCAACTCTAGGAGGGAGTTGTGAGCTCCGAACTCGTTGAGAAGAGGTCTTCTTTGGAGGCGAGCGGAGCGACGAGCTCGGCTCTAAGAGAAAGCCATCTGGAAGAAGAGTTTGAGGTGCAACTCTAGGAGAGAGTTGTGAGCTCCGAAATCGTTGAGAAAAGGTCCGCCTTGGAGGTGAGCGGAGCGAAGAGCTCGGCTCTAAGAGAGAGCCATCTAGAAAAAAGTTTGGGGAGCAACTCTAGGAGGGAGTTGTACGCTCCGAACTCGTTGAGAAGAGGTCTTCTTTGGAGGCGAGCGGAGCGACGAGCTCGGCTCTAAGAGAGAGCCATCTGGAAGAAGAGTTTGAGGAGCAACTTTAGGAGGGAGTTGTGAGCTCCGAACTCGTTAAGAAGAGGTCCGCCTTGAAGGTGAGCGGAGAGAAGAGCTCGGCTCTGGGAGAGAGCCATTTGGAAGACGAGTTTGAGGAGCAACTCTAGAAGGGAGTTGTGAGCTCCGAACTCGTTGAGAAGAGGTTTTCTTTGGAGGCGAGCGGAGTGAAGAGCTCAGCTCTTGGAGAAAGCAATTTGGAAGGTGAGTTTGAGGAGCAACTCTAGGAGGGAGTTGTGAGCTCCGAACTTATTGAGAAGAGGTCCGCCTTGAAAGTGAGTGGAGCGAAGAGCTCGGCTCTGGGGGAGAGCCATTTGGAAGACGAGTTTGAGGAGAAACTCTAGGAGAGAGTTGTGAGCTCCGAACTCGCTATTTAAGTGAGAGAATCAACGGTTGTATGAGCAATTCCGAATGGCGAACCACTTCTAACTTGCTTAAGAGCAAGTTATCCGAAGCAGAATCGAGCCAAGTGTTGGACTCTGAACTCGTCGTTAGAGAGATTCAACGGTTGTGGGAGCAATTCCGAATGCCGAACCACTTCTAACTCGCTTAAGAGTAAGTTATCTGAAGCAGAATCGAGCCAACTGTTGGACTCCGAACTCGTCGTTAGAGGGATTCAACGGTTGTGGGAGCAATTTTGAATGGCGAACCACTTCTAACTCGCTTAAGAGCAAGTTATCCGAAGCAGAATCGAGCCAAGTGTTGGACTCCGAACTCGTCGTTAGAGGGATTCAACGGTTGTGGGAGTAATTCTGAATAGCGAACCACTTCTAACTCGCTGAAGAGCAAGTTATTTGAAGCGGAATCGAGCCAAGTGTTGGACTCCGAACTCGTCGTTAGAGGGATTCAACTGTTGTGGGAGTAATTCCGAATGGCGAACCACTTTTAACTCGCTTAAGAGCAAGTTATCCGAAGCAGAATCGAGCCAAGTGTTGGACTCCGAACTCGTCGTTTAAGAGAGTATCAACGGTTGTGGGAGCAATTCCAAATGGCGAACCACTTCTAACTCGCTGAAGAGCAAGTTATTTGAAGCGGAATCGAGCCAAGTGTTGGACTCCGAACTCGTTGTTAAAGGTTAGTAAGTTGCGGGAGCAGCCATGTAGAAGAAACTGGACTCTGAACTCACCATTTAGCGAGTCGTGACTCGGAGAGATAGAGAAGCAAGAGCAATAATTTTCAATGAAAAGATGTAAAGTTTTATTGAAATAAACTAAGTGGCCGCTTCAATAGGGCGAGCCATTATTACATGCTATTGGCCGGGTTACAAGCATCGGCCTTATTGAAAATCAGGATCCTACTTCTACAATAAGGTGAAGACCTCTTGGGAGGAGCTGGGAGGTTCTGAGTCTTGAAGCTCGGCGGGCCCTTCTGTTCGTTTGTAGGCTCTTCAGGGGGAAGCTCGGCCCCCTCTTTTTGGACGAACTTGGTCAGGTGTTCCCGCTGTATGAGTTCTTCGATCTCCTCCTTGAGAGCCCGACAATCATCCGTGTCATGGCCGTGGTCCCTGTGAAAGCGGCACCACACATCCTTGTTCCTCTTCTTGCCAGGTGTAATCATTCTTGGGGGAGCACGGAGTAGCCCTTCATTGTCCACCTCCATAAGAACTTCTGCTATATTGGCAACGAGGGGGGTGAACTTCTCAAACCGAGGAGTCGGGCGACGCTGGCTATTGCCGTCCTTCTGGGATTTTTGGGACCCCTCTTTGCTTGTGCTCTTCCGTTTGTTCCCGGAAGATGTCTCCTCAAGAGTAGGGGGGTTGAGAGCCTCTTCCGCTCGTATGTACTTCTCCACCCAAAGTAGGAGTTCTGAGAAGTCCCAAGGAGGTTTCTTGGCAAGGGACGCCCTGAGGTTGGCATTAGTGACGTTGCGCTCGAATGCGGCAGATGCTACTGATTGGTTGAGGGAGGAGATGGACCGGGCTTCGGCGGTGAAGCGTTGAACGTAATCCCTTAGTCATTCACCCTTTTCTTGGTTGAGGGTCACCAGGGATATACTTGTTTTCTCGGCCTGGCGGCTACCTATAGAATGAGTAAGGAAGAGCCCTTCGAACTGATCGAATGAGAAAGATGGAGGCCGGGGTGAGTCGAGAGTACCATTCTCTTGCAGGCCCCTTCAACGTGGCAGGAAAGATCTTGCAGAGGAGGGCATCTGAAGCATGGTGGATCATCATGAGAATTTTGAAACTCTCTATGTGATCCGCGGGGTCTGACTCCCCGGTATACGACTCGAAGTGTGGCGGCTTGAATTTCTCTGGGATGGGGGCCTCCATGATGGTACGGGAGAATGGAGGTCTGCTCGGGCAGAGGTTTATCGCCCGTTGCTCTTCTTTCCTGTCAATTCGGCCGAGGCACCTCTCCATCTCGTGGAGACGGCGGTAGACCGAGTCTTCTCTTTGATCATACCTTGCCGAGCCCCGGGACTCATCTTCGTACGAGGGTGGACTGGGGCTGCTGCGATGGTAGCTTGGAGATGGTCGGGGACCGGGAGTGCGAAGGCGGTGGCTCCTAGCTGGCTCATGAGTAGGTGGCCTCTGGTCGTTCTTTGGGGTGATATTGAGGGCCCGTAAGACTGTCGCTTGGAAGTCTTGAAGATCTGCCCTTGTGACTAGTGCCTCTCCAGCTTGGCGGTCCCTATGTGTGGCTCGGCTTACTGGAGAATGAGTTATCTGCCGATGACACTGAGGGAACTCCTTTTGCCCTCTTCGAGTAGGGGACCTCCTATAGTCTCGGCGATGAGGAGATCGTTCATTTGGACGTTGTTGGCGGGAGGCTCCCTCTCGGGCCCACCTTTCATCCAAACGGCGGCGAAGATCCTCTTCCATATGGCGATTGAGGATGGTATTGCGAAGGTCGGAAGCTCGGGGATTATGGGATGCCATGGAATTGGAAGAAGGGTTGTGTATGGAGACGCGGTCCTGATGGAGAGGTTGCTTATGAGGATCGGGACGCGAGCCCCCCGCACTAGCATTCTGCGGCCCGGTTGGACCCCGAGGGGGTTGAAGATTCTAAGGAGGGAGTTGGTCCTGCTGGAGAGGGTCCTCAGCTTGAGGAGGAAGTTGCCCCTGCTGCTGAGCGGGTTGGAGGGGGACTTCCTGTTGCTGATCAACGGGATTGGGTCCACGGTTGGACCCTCTGGATCTTACTTTCCTAGGAGGCATGACTGGGGAAGGTCTAACCTACGGGAAGAGGATGGGTTGCTACTCGTTTGTTTCTCACAGACGGCGCCAATCTTTTACCGCTAAATCTGGTGTGGGGGCAAACAAATAGTATTTGTGGATTCTTGGAAAACTTGAATAGCAAACCTGAAAACTGTTCTGCCCGAGTTTGACCGTTGACTCCTGCCGTTCACCTGCAAAAAGTGCGAGACACCGGGGTTGATCCCGGCGACGCACCCTCCGACGCTCTTGTCAGTAATCTGAATGATTAAGCAAGAACTTTTAACTGGAAAAGTATTGATTACCTCCTAATGGTGGTGGATGGGGGTATTTATAGTCGCCTTAGGGACCAGATTAGGAATGTAATCCCTGTGATCAGATAAGGAATGCAATCCCTGTGATCCGATTAGGAATGTAATCCCTAATTCCCAGTGAAAGGATAGATGTGAATCAGGGCCGTTGATTAGTATTAATCAGAAACCCTAATTCTATCATGCTGGACCGGGTTCATTTCGGGTTGGGACCCGTATCCAGTTGAGGTGGATCCGTTCGTGGGTTATTGGGTCTTGAAGAAAGACCCAGTTCCCATTTCAGGCCCGTTTGTAGGTGAAATTACCGTTTTACCCCTGAGCTTTAAGATTCTTGTCTGATTTGAACGGCCCCAATTTAATCCCATTTTTAGCCATATCAATAATAAAGAAGATTTCAATTGCAACTCAAACATCTCTGACATCACACCAAAATATACACAGATCTTAATCTCCCTCAAGACTCTTAAGAAAAACTAGTCGATTTCTTTCTTGAATCTCTATATTTGTGAAACCCTAATTAAAATCCTTACATACATATAGGTAATCATATCCCAAAAAATACTCACTAAAATATTTGAACTCACAATACTGTGTAACGATCGAATGCCCCAAAGATTGTCGCCTATTCCTGGGGCCGGCCCTAAGGTAGAGGCTGGAGAGGCGGCCGCCTCGGGCTCCCGATTTTTCGCATTTTTTCCTTATACCTATATATATGTTTTTTACGCGTGAATCAAATTACAATTTGTACATTTTTTTGGGGGCCACTGGATTTAATTTTTATGGAAGTTCGCCTCGGGCTCCCGTGAGCTCAGGCCGACCCTGCCTGTTCCCAGTCAAATGTCCTCCCCTTGGTTGTTATTGTTGTCTGTTATTGTTGTCCTCTGTTCCAGCACAATCGACTATTAGAATTTGACAATCGTCTATTGTTGCTACTACTGTTGTGTTATTTTCTTTCTCTTCTTCTCAAATGCAGTCCACACATGAACATGATATATTGAGTCAAAACTTCTCTTTCTAACAAGTTAAACTAATATCTCTTCTTGGGTCCTCCCTGAGAGCATCTGTAGTCGTTTGCTAAATATGCATAATATGTATGTTTGGCCAAAAACAGCGCTGCGGTCGTTGGCCAAATATGCATAATATGCATAATTTGCTACAGAAGATTGCTATAAATGAGAGATGGAATGAGAAATATGCATATATGAGAGACGACACTTCCAATGCCGTCCCAACAAAAAAAATTATTTTTTTAATTGTCGGACGACACTTCAAGTGCTGTCCCTAAAAAAAATTAAATTTTCCAATTAAAAAAACCCAAAAATACACAAACCCTGAAGTGCCGTCCCTTGCCCCCCTTTTGTCGGACGACACTTCAAGTGCCATCCCACCCTGTAGGGGTTATTTGCAATTTTTATATTTTTTTTGTAATTTTTTGTATTTTTTTGTTATTTTTTGTAATATTTCGTAATTTCTGAAATGTTTTTGTAATTTTTTTGTAATTTTTATTTGCACTTCAAGGACGAATTTTTTCCTCGGACGGCACTTGAAGTGCCGTCACACCTTTTATAAAATAGCATACAACGACTGCAGCAAAACGTAATTTTGCTATATTCATTTATCCATTTATGCATATTTTGACCCTCAACGAATGTGGATGCTCTCAGAACTTCGAACGCACTCTTATAAGAAATCAAACTCTTATTTTCCAAAAGCACGAGACATGGTATGATACGATAAATCTGAAGGTTGCATTGCATAGGCTATCTACACCATGAAAACACTGACCTTTGAGTCTTTGGCAACACGTTAGTATTGTGTTATGATGTGTGTGAACAAATTGATGAAACGAAGTAAAATCGTAGCAGGCACATCATAATTGACTGTTTGACACACTGTGTGTCTTGTATTGGACATGGAGTGCTACAAAATGGGTCGTATATTATTCTAGTGAGCATGGGAACAAGATTTTTGGCCCCGCCACATCTATATAATAAAACACAAAGAAAGCTATCAAGTGACTCTCATTCAATAGGATTGAAATCAATGGTCCAGATTTAACCTCACAAAACATATTTTACCGTCCAAAAGTTCCCCCTCAAAACTCAAATTCAAATCTCCCAAAACAACTCCTTTATTTATTTATTTATTTTTTTTTTCTCTCTCTCTCATTCTCTCTCTATTTACTCAGAAATTTATATTTTCAAATTCCAGGTGTGTAAATTTTCAAAGTTTTTATGCAATTTTTTATTGCTCATGTTACATTGAAAATAGCAAATATCTTATCAACAGTTAAATTTCATCATTTTTCATACTCAAAGTTCTAAGAATTTGGATTTTACACCCTAATTTACAATTAGTTTTCAACATATACTAATAGAAACATGGATTTTTATTTACAACTAATTAATGTTTTACTATTCAACTTGAGCTATATAATTGTTGTTTTATTGTTTACAAGACTTTCATATAATGTATCGTTCCGAAGACGTGCCGTAGGCACGTGCCCATGGGCAAATCTAGTAATCTAACATATTAAAAAGGATATAAGTAAAAAAATCCCCCAATTGTTTTCTCTAAAAATTAAGAAACCCTATATTGTTTTATTTGATCAAATAACTCCCTACATGACGTCATCTTCCTTTTAAATAAACTTTTTAATATATGAAATGACCAGAAGAATTGAGTCAAGAGTGTATTATCATACGAATTCTAGATCTCCTTCCTAAAATTTCGCCGTCGTTTTCCACTCCCAGATCCCGTCGCCCGTCCCTCTGACTCGCTTTCTCCTTTCCATATTCACGTCCAGCTAGCGTTTCCCTTCAAGCCCAACCCACTATTTCCTTTTTTCCTCAACTCTGGGCTCCCTCGGTGTTTGCTCCTTTCTTCCTCTGACAACCTGGCTTTCAGCATCCTCTAGTCGTCCGGGTCTGCTTCGGTGGCCCTTCTTGTGAGGTGTCCAGCGCCTTTCCCTCTGCTCTCGCTGGTGAGCGTCCCCCAACTCGGTTGCTTCTGACTGTGGGGGTTGTTTTCTTGGAGCTTTTTGTGTGGTGGTCGTTCCCTGGCAATCTTTTCTTCCCGGAGGGCTTGAGCTGTGGTCTAGACGTTTTTCTGTTTCGTAGCCCCCTGCAACTTTCATTGATCCCGGTGCTTTGCAGAGAAGGTTGGCTCGCCAATCACTGTGAGTTATAGAGTGTGGCTTTTTATACTAACTTTCCGTTATCTCTGTGGTCTTTTCTTCTGAGATCCTTCGTTGATCTCCTTCCCGTTCTCCTCTTATTACCCTCTCTTCTAGTGCTAGAGGTTTAGCTCTCTCGGTGACCTAGCAGTGATTTAGTGGTGTCTGATCTTCAGATCAGGTCTTTTGTGCATTGGTCGTGCAGATCCTTTGATCCCTTTGGAGTAATTTTAGCATTTCATTCATTTTTGTTCTAGATCTTTCTGCTTGAATTTTTATTTTTCTCCAGTAATTGGAGCTATTTTTGTCCTCTTCAATCGGACGTTTCGATCGCTACAGTACCTGTTTGTCTATTTTTGGGTTTTGGGCCCTAGCCGCTATGGGCCCTTCTTGGGTTGAGATTGTTAAAATAAAAAAAATCAAAACGAAAATTTCTTCGACTGGGCTTGATCCGGTACCTTCAAACCCTTTTATTGTTCGACCCAAGGTGCAGAAGGTTCTGGGTCTAGTACCTTCGTCCATTTCCCGCCCTTTCTCCTTCCTCTCTCATTCTCATTCGATTAGCTCTTCGCCTTCTTTTTCTTCCCTCGCCTCGGTGTGTTTCCGTTGTCTCCAACCTGGTCACATCAAGGCGTTCTGCTGGGACAACATGAAGTGTTTATTTTGCCTTAAAGCAGGCCACTCTCGTAACCGTTGTTTCTCTCTTTAGCAAATCTTGGGTCTCTCCTTCGGAGTTCCTATTTTTGATCAGGTTTTGGCAGCTCTTGAATTCCCTTCCCTACAATCCAAGCCTGCTGACCTTCAAGCTCACAAACCCAAGAAGGCAGAATTGACTTCTGCTACTCCTATCCTCCATACACCTCCGGTGACGCAGCGTTTACCTGCTGTGGTGAAGCCCTCCAAACAAGTGCTCGCTCACCCTCCTCCCCAGATGCACAAGCCCCAAGTCACCTTTGTTTTCATTCCCTCTGTGGAGCTCTCGGATAAAATGAAAATGTTTGAGTGCTATGGTGCGGTGGCCTTCTCCGGAGGTTTGGTGTTTAACAATACCCTTGATTCCTTTCTGTGCAACTCGTGTAATGTCCAAGATTGGGAGTGGGTAATTAACACATGTTCTAACGGTGAAGTAGTCATTAATTGTCCCTCCATTCAAATTCTAGAAGATCTCATTGCACTCAACTCCCTTTCGATCGGTGGTATCAAGATTTCTATTCGCAAATGGGGGCACCAAGGTCAGCCTCCTCCTTCCCTGGTTCAATCCCCCATTCAAGTTACTCTACTTGGGCTTCCACCCTTCTGTGATTCTCTCTGTCTTGTCACTGACATGACCAAATGTGTGGGAGAGCTGCGTCGCATTTCCTCCTCTTCCATGTTGGCTTCAGGTTGCCTTCAGGTTGATGCTGAGTTTTTTTGCCCTCCGGGGGATGCCATGGTAGATGCCTACTCGTTAAGAGATAAGTTTACTTCCTTCGCTATTTCGGTCATTTATCAAAATAATGCAATTGATAGATCGAGTTCAGCTCGTTTAGCGGCGGAGGTCCCTAAGTCCAATTTGGCTCATTCCTCTTTTCCCAGTACCCTTGTTGTCGAAACTTCTTCTCAGCCAATTGTGCCTTCTTCCAAGTGGAGGGCATCGCACAAAGCTCCTATTAAAAAAAACTTTCCTACTCATTGCAGAGGATTTATCTTTCCTTCTAAGCCCAAAATTTTGCCGTTTAAAGCCCATAACCTGGTCTGGATTAATCCAAACTTAGCCACTTCGAAGGTCACTTCCCCCAACCCTTCTGGCTCTACTGAGATCCCTCCAAAACTGCCGCTTCTTCCTCCGTCGGGGCCTTTCTCAGCTCTGATTCCCGCAGCGGCTATTTCCCTATCCCCCATTCCCCCGGGGTCCACTTTAGTAGAGTCTGGTGATAAGTGGCCAGCTTGGGAGGTGAATCCGCACTTTTCATCTGATTGGAACAAGTATAAGAGTGCGGTGCACTGTGCTCCTTCTACCTCCAAATCCAATCCTGCTTCACTGAAAGTGTTCCCCTCCTCCTCTCCAAAAGTTGATGCTTGGCTTGATCAGGATGACCTGTTGGGAGAGGAAGTAGCTGATCTGAACTAGGCCAATCCGCAACCACAGGTATATTTGAATTTTAGTTTGTAGTTTTTAAATTCCCCTCGTCTATTGGTTGCTTTCTCTATAGTGGTTACTGTTTCCGTTTTGGTGTTTTCTCTTCGTTCTCGGCAAGTTACTCTCTAGAGTATTGTCTCTCTACTTATATGCACTATCATTCTCGTCTTTGGGATCCGTCACCAACCACGGTGGGTATCTTCCCTAACCATCGGCGAGGCGTAATCACACTCTCTTTATCCCCGTCTAAGCACCCTGACCTTTTTTCTCCTCCATTTCGTTCACTTCTCCTGTATTAATTGACCGAATAAACTCAATACCCACCTCCTCAAAAGTTCTTTCTGAGGGTTTGATGCAGCCACTTCTTACTGACCTCCTAGGAGCCGGCTTACTGCTTCTTCGAAGATAAAACCCATTGCTGTCATCTGCTCTAGTGCTCGTATTCAGGCTAAGAGAACTCTAGCAGATGTGGGGGATGTACATGTTCCCCTAGCAGCTCAGTTCCGCAAGGCGGACTGCTCTTCCACCACTCCCTACTCGTCTGGGATGGACTAATTAGGTTCCATATATCAGGTTCAGTTCGGTACCCTATCAAACCTTGATATGCTTCGCCTTTCTATGGCGATGGGTTTCAAGGCTAACTCGGCGAACTTTGTTGATTTTGATTCTATCCGAAGTCGCGAAATTTCTAGAGCTTTTGAGACTAAGGGTTATCATGATTAGTATCTCTTGGAATGTCTGAGGTGCGCGGCCAAACAACAAGCGGTATTCCAACTGATTTCTTTCTCCCATTGTGATATGATCTCCATTCAAGAAGCTAAACTCGTATCCCCGTCCCCTTCCACCCTTCGTTCGATTGGGGGATCGTTAATGTCCAATTGGATCTCTTTTGATGCCATCGGATCTAGAGGAGGGATCATATTTGGCTTTAAAGATGACCGCTTCTCCCTCATCTCGATTCGTAGATTTTTTTTCTTTCTCATGGTTCGTCTCCACTGGTTTGAATTTAATTGTCAACTCACTATGGTCTCGGTTTACGGTCCGTCTACCACAGACCGTCGATTAGAGTTTTGGAACGAATTCATATCGTCCCAAAACTCCATTCAAGGGTTCTACATCTTTTGTGGTGACTTTAACGTCACCAAATTCACCTGCGAAAGATCAGGGCTTGCTGCCAACTCTTTTGCTTCCGCCCACTTTAATGACTGCATCCGTTCCCTTCAATTGATCGAGATACCAATCAACGGTAGATCATTCACTTGGTCTAACATGCGGCCGTCGCCGACAATCGCTAAGCTCAATCGCTTTCGTGTGTCCATTGATTGGATCAATCATTTCCAGAACTCCTTTGCCTCTGCCATGCCCAACCCCTCTTCGGACCACGTGCCAATTTCTTTGCACTCTAACTTTCAGTTCGCTAGAAATTTCAAATTCCATTTTGAAAAATTCTGGTTATAAGATCAAATTTTCGTCAATCTAATTGCGAAATGCCTCTCGGCTATCTCAGGTTCTTTCGGGTTGGGTCGCATCCTTCTTAAGCTTCACACTATTAAATACGGTTGTAAGATTTGGCGTAAAGAGAGATTTGCCAGCGCAAATTTTCTTAAAAATATTTTTCTCTCTTCCATTGAATCCATTGATAAACTTGAGGAGCTTGGACCTATTTTGGATTCCCTTCGATCCGAACGTGCGTCTTGTAAGAAAGAACATGCTTCCATCCTTTATAATGACCACATTAAATTGTCCCAGATGGCTAAGTTTCGTTGGCTTAAAGAGGGGGATGGTAACACCTCTTTCTTCCATAACTTCGCTTCTCATCGCCAATATTGTAATCGTATTTCTTCTATCCTCGATAATGGCAATGATTTGAATACTGACCATGAGATCCATGCAGCTTTCCTTCGTTTCTTCAAAGAGCTTCTGGGGCCTTATAAACATCATTCCGTGCATTTGGATTGGTCACAATTGTACGGACATCAATCTCATGATCTGTCTAGCCTGGAAGATCCCTTTTCTTTAGAAGAAATTAAGTTCGCAGTGTTTTCGTTGAAGAGTGATTCTGTCCCAGGGCCGGATGGATTTCCAGCTTTTTTCTTCCAAAAGTTTTGGGACTATCTCAAAGAAGATCTTCTCAAAATGTTCTCCGACCTCCACCAAGGATCCTTCTCCTTTGACAGGATTAATTTTGCTCATATCATTCTCATACCCAAAATCTTGGGAGCCAACTCGGTCTCTAACTTTCAACCGATTATCCTTCTTAACACGACTTTCAAAATCATTATGAAAGTTCTTTCGACCCGTCTCAGCACGATTATTTCTCCCTTGATCGACCCCGCTCAAACAGGTTTTATCAAAGACCGCTTTATTCTTGATAGTATGGCATCAGCTCAAGAAATCATTTCAGAATGCCATAGGTCCAATTAATAGGGTATTCTATTAAAATTAGATTTCCACAAAGCGTATGATAACGTTAGTTGGGATTTCCTTTTCGAAATCCTCCTTCATCGTGATCTCGGTCCTAAATGGATTGCTTGGATTAAATCCAGTCTCTTCGTTGGTACCTCATCCATTATTATCAATGGATTGGAAGGTCACAAATTTAAGTGTAAGTGCGGCCTTCGACAGGGTGATCCTATTTCCTCCCTCTTGTTCTCTCTTGTGGCCGATGTTTTCAGTAAGTTGCTTCGTAACGCCTGGGAGGCGGGGGTTATCGATGGTCTTGGGGGTTCCCATAGTTACTGTGGCGTGCTGAATCTCCAATATACGGATGACACCATTATCTTTGCCAAACCCAATGGGTATACCCTAAGGAACCTCAAGTTACTTCTGTATTTATTCGAGAATGCTCCGGTTTATTTATCAACTTTCAAAAATCATCAGTTATTTGGCTTGAAGGGGCTCCCAACCGGCAAGTGGAAATTGCGCATTTCTTCAACTGTGTTCCTGCCTCCTTTCCTATACAATATCTTGGTATTCTCTTGAGATGGGGGAAACTTCATAAATCGGACTGGATGCCGATGATTGAAAAGTGGAATCCAGACTTAATGTTTGGTCGGTTAAGCATCTCTCGCGCGGAGGCAGGCTTATTTTGGTCAACTCTGTCTTTTCTTTTATTCCTCTTTATATGATGTCCTTTTTTTATGTTCCTTCTTGGGTTATCAAGAGAATTGACCAAATCAGAAGAAACTTCTTCTGGTCTGGTGCTGATAATTATAGAGCTAGCTCTCACCTCTACAACTGGAAGTTAATTTGTACTTCCAAAGCAGTAGGAGGACTTGGGGTGCTGGACCTCAGGCACAAAAATTTAGCTCTCCTGGGTAAATGGTTATGGAGAATTCTTAAATCTGAAAATTTACCATGGGTTCGCCTTATCTCATTGAAATGTTTCTCCCGTCGTAAGATTTGGGAATTTCCTACCATCCTTTCTCGCAAGTCTTCTCATTTTTTGAAGGGGATTTGGAAAACGGTTAGTCCCTTCCAATGTGGTATTTCTCATGTATGCGCTAAGGGTTCTAAGACCAAGTTTTGGGATGACCTTTGGCTAGGTGCGATTAGGATGGCGTCGGCCTTCCCATTGCTATACCAACTGGCATCCAATCCCGCCGCCACTGTGGCGGATTACATCACTTCATCAATGAGCAAAAGTTCTGGTCTATTCAATTTAGTTGTGTGCTTCCTTCTTCGCTGGAGTTTGAACTGCAAGAGCTTTTCATCATCCTTAACCTTTATCCTTGGCATCCCTCAGATGATTTCAAATGGCAATGGACTAGTTCCAGTAATAACTCGGTTAAATCGTTCTACAACTTTCTTAATTTCGGTGGTATCTATTCCCCGCTTGCTAAGCCCTTATGGAGTAGTCGCCCGCCCTTAAAAGTCAAGATCCTTACCTGGCTTGTGCTCAACAACAATAATTATATGAATCTGGCCTTAGGTCAATTGGCCGCATTGTGCTTTTCAGCCCATGAAGACGCAAACCACCTCTTTCTCCATTGCAACTTTACTCGACCGTTGTGGAACATTAATATTCTGGAATGGCAAGCCTCAGCTATCCCAAACGATCTTTCATCGTGTTGGATGCCTCTTACTCTTAAGAAAGAGTTTCGTAAATCCTGGTTTCTTTCTTTGATGGCGATCATTTGGGTGATTTGGGTGGAACGGAATAAACGTATTTTTGCATATCGATGAGTTTTTATTCTTCACCAATTTTTGGCCTTCCATTTTATCGCATGATAAAGTGGAAGCATTGCTTCTAGGTTTCCTTCATGAGGCGACAATCTTTTATCGTTCTACTAACATTAACCCCAACTAGTTTTCTTTATTTCTTATTTATTTTCCTTTCTCATTTTCTTTGCAGCTATGAAGTGGTTGTAGCACTGTGCTCCGTACTCTCAGGAGGCTTTTTGGTTCGTTCTGCTTTTGATTTCTCTGTTCGAGATGGTTGCTTGCCTCTCTTTCTATCGGGGTTTGATTTTTTGGCTCTTTTGGTTATGTAGTTATATTGACTGTTGAATCATGTTTGTTAAGTGTTCTCTGTGCTGGCTGTGTATGGTTCGGTGGAGTATGGCTTGTTTTTAGTTGTATCTTCTGGCTAATATCTTGCTTTTATTTCTGGCATTACCATTGGTTTTTGTTGCGTTGTTATTTGGTCATTGTGTTCTGATTCTGGTCAGATGGAGTTGTGTATTTTTTGTTATTGCTGGAGCAGGTGCTGGCTTCGGATCTTGAGTGCTCTATTCTAATGTGTAGGTTTATAGTTGGGTGATCTCATCGGTGCTAGTAAGCCCCCGATGAGTTTCGATGTTAGCTTATCTTCTGCTGGTGCATTATTTGATTGCATTTCTTCTTTTCTTGGGGCACAGTTGCTCCTGATCTGTTTGTTTGTGGAGTTTAGCACTGTCTTTTGTTCTTCTTCTTGCTTTGCTTGCAGGAGCTTTTACTCTGGGCTACTTTCGGTCGTTCCTTTGGTTTTGTCGATGGTTTTTTCTCATCCTGCAGGGACTTGCGTCTTATTCTTTTCACAGGCTGCAATATTGAGGTGGTCTGTGCGATTTGTTGGATGGCCTGGTTATTTCTCTGTGGTCCGGGTGCATTCTTTATGTTCTTGCTTTAGGCGGGGATGCTCCCGTGTGGTGTTTCTGTGGTGCCGCGATAGTGCTTCTTGGACCCGGTCTGGGTCCCTCGGTGGTGAGCATGTAGTCGCCCAACTACCTTCCGTCCTTGTTGCTACATCTATTGGTGTTTCTTTTTTTTTCCTTTTTTTGGACTGCTTTGTTTGGCCCCCTTGGCAATTAACGCAATCGCCTTTTCTTTTTAGGCTATTTTATTGTTGGTTTATAGTTCTACTCTCGGTAAAATTGTACTTATTGGTCCATTCACTTTCTTTTAATATAATTTTTGGGCTGGAATCTAAAAATTCTATCCTTGTTATCAAATATATATATATATATATATATATATATATATATATATAATGACCAAAATACTTCTACTCAATTAAAAAAAAAACAAAAAAACCTCATCACCCCCCCTCTCTCTCTCATTCTTTTTTTTTCATAATATAATCTAGGAGTATTTTGGTCATTTCATATATCAGAAGTAGTGTAGGGGTGAAGATTATATGTATACTAGGTTTGCCCGTTGACACGTGCCTACGGCACATCTTCGGTACGGTGCATCTGGTTTGATTATATAAAATAGTTTTAGAGGTCCAGCAAATTAATTGAACTAGGAAACATATTATATGAGGAAGCAACATATCTACCTTTAAGCTCAACCATCGGCTTCTTGATCATTAGCTTGAACTTACCTGAAATGCATATAGTTTGTTAGAAACACTGGAGTATTTTTTAACTTCAGCATCACTTTTAGATGCTTGTAATAGTTATGCAAGGACATGATCTTATAGGTTTTATAGAGCTTACTCTAATCCCATAACCACTATGAGCATGTCCAAATACAATGGTAACCCAAGTGCAGGTGTGAAGGTATCTACAATACCAATAATCTAAACATTTGTTTGTCTGAGACTCAGTTTGTAATTGAAATATCTCTTATTATTATTTCAACCAAAATGTAATACATGAAGTTCTCAAAACTCTAATCCAAGCTAATCATTTCTTTTATCTCTACTTTGTCTCCCCATTGCACCTTTATAAAAAAAAATCAAAATGGACCAATAACAAATTTACTTTAGCTGTCTTTCTTGAGTGGAGAGTTTGCACCCTTCACTGGTAAACTCCAGTTATCCCAATCCTATATATCCAAACATACACTAAAAGTTCTTATATGTTATGTTATCCATGGTTTCTAATAGCTAGTGAAGGTAACACTTCACGATAGTATATTCTCTTATAGTAAAGAAATTAATGTTGTATATTTGCCAAATTATTTTAGGTTGCTGATCAACTTACTTGTCCTGCTATGGTTTGGAAGCCCAAATTGAGGCCACCAAATAATCCATCTCTCACTTGTGTACACGTTAAATCAAAACCAATAAAAAACTCATCAAATAAATCACCAAATTAGTTTTTTTAAATCCAGAAATAAAACAATCATATATCTTTGAACTTGGATCCCATACACACAAAATCTGAGTCAACAAAAAATTGAGTAATCCCCTGCAAACACAAAATTAAAAATTAGAATGAGAATTCGGTCAATGAGATGAAATTAGAGTCGCCACATCGCATGTAGAGGCTCTCGATTCGGTGGAGGGGATTCGCCGATACAGAGTCGTTTGATATTCGCGCTCGATTTGGTGGAGGAGAGTCACCGATACAAAATCAGTAGCAGATCAAATATCGGCGACGACCTCTTGATTGTGGTTCGACACTTTGAGATTCGCGCTTGAGAGGACGATGGAGGCTTTGCATTTGGAATGGAAGCGAAGGTTTAAGAAAATGGTTTTAGGAATTTGGAGTTAGCGACTTAAATACCCTAGGGGAGATAGGGAGAGAGACAAATTAGAGCTCTCTGGTTTGGGGAATAAAGGAAGCAAACTGATCTGAATAGGAGAGGGAGAGAAAAATAATTAAATAACTAAAGGAGTTATTTTATTTTGGGGGGGGGGGGGGGGGGAGGAGATTTGAATTTGAGTTTTGGGAGGAAAAATGTCTTTTGGGAGCTTAGATCTGGACCAAATAATCTAGGAGTATTTTGGTCATTTCATATATCAGAAATAGTGTAGGGGTGAAGATTATATATATATATATATATATAAAATAAATCACAAGACAATTTTAAAAAAAATCTATCAAGTGGCTCTCCTTCAATTGAAACAAAATAAATGGCTTACATTCACCCTCCCAAAACACATTTTTTCTCCAAAAGTTTTTCCCTCAAAACTAAATCCACCCCCCCCCCCCCCCCCCCCCCCCCCCCCCCCCCCCCGCAACCCCAAAAAAAAAAAAAAATTATCCTCACTTTATTATTATTATCTCTTTCTCCTCTCTTAACTTTTTCAAATTTCCATCTCTCTTTCTTTCTACCCAGAATTTAGATTTTTTACTTCTTTTGATTGTTTATGTAGAAAATTTTACTGAGTTCCTTGATCAATTTTAAATGCAATGGAAGATTTAAATGTATATATATCTCTCTCTACCCAGAAATTTAGATTTTCAGATTCGAGGTTTGTATATTTCCAGGTTGTTTAGATTATTTATACTTTTTAAAATAATTGCTCATGTAGAAAATTTTATTGAGTTTCCGGAAAATGGAAGCTTTAAATGAATATTCACTTGAGTAAATTTCAACATCTGAAGTTACACTAAGAGTAGCAAATATCTCATCAAAAGTTAAATTTCATCATTTTGCATCTTCAATGTTTTAAGAAGTTGGATTTTACACCCCCATTTATAATTATTCAACATGGACTTTTATTTACAACTAATTGTTGTCGTACTATTCACACTTGAACATAAACTCCATGATAGAAGTTTCAGATTCATGCATCCGAAATGCTAAAAAGTAAATGTATCCAGTATTATACTTGAACATTAGTATCGTGTACATCTCAGAAAGTATATTAACATCTGATAGTAGAATACACTGAGAACACCAAAGTTAATTGTCAAATATTTTTCTTCCTTGATATACAAAGCAAAATTTTCATCAAAACTAAACAAAAGCATCTGTCTGGCTTCTCAATGCTTTCTGCAATGGATAACATCACTATATATGGCCATGTAAGTTTATTTTTTTTGTATGACATCTACATAGATCAATTAATTGTTTCTCTTATATTTCTGTCATTATAATACTTACTTTCATATGCTGCATTGTTATGAAGACGTGCCGTAGGCAAGTGCCCACGGACAAACATAGTATAAAATAAATCATAAGACAATTTGAAAAAAAGCAATCAAGTGGCTCTTCTTCAAATGAAGCAAAATCAATGTCTCACATTCACCCATCCCAAAAGACATTTTCCCTCTAAAAGTTTTCCCCACCAAACAAAATTTTTTCCTCCCAAAACAAAAATTCTCCTCACTTTATTATTATCTATCTCCACTCTTCACTTTTTCAGATTTCTCTTTCTATCTCTCTCTCTCTCTCTCTCTCTCTCTCTCTCTCTCTCTCTCTTTTTATACTCAGAAATTTAGATTTTCAGATTTCAAGTTTGAAAATTTTTGGATTTTTCATATTTTTTTTGCTTTTATTGATTACTCATGCAGAAAATTTCACTGTGTTTCCTAATTGATTTTAAATGCAATGGATGATTTAAATGAATATTCACTTGGGTAAATTTCAACCTCTAAAGTTACACACCGAAAGTAGCAAATATCTCCTCAAAAGTTAAATTTCATCATTTTACACCCTCAAAGTTCTAAGAAGTTTGATTTTACACCCTCATTTTTAATTATTTAAACATGGACTTTTATTTACAACTAATTGTTGTCGTACTATTCAAACTTGAGCTACATGAACTCCATGATGGAAGTTTCAGATTCATGTATTCGAAATGCTGGAAAATAAATGTATCCAATATTATACATGAACATTATTATAGTGTAAATTTCAGAATGTATATTAACATATGATAGCAAAATACACTGAGAACACCAAAGTTAATCGACAAATATTTTTCGTCCGTGATATACAGAGAAAGTTCTTCGTGAGAACTAAACAACAGCATCTGTCTGTCTTCTCACTACTTCCTGCAATGGAAAACGTCACTATATTTGGCCATGTAAGTTTTTTTTAGGTATAACATCTACAACTCTTTCATATTAGATCAATTAATTCTTTCTTTTATATTCCTAACATTATAATGCTTATTTTCATATGTTGCATCATTCGGAAGACGTGTCATAGGCGCGTGCCCATGGGCAAACCTAGTATATAATAAATCACATGGCAATTAAAAAAAAAAGTGTCACGCCCCGCTTTCCAAAAGAAAATACGGAATACAGATACATGACTAAGCCCAGCGAATGATTTTCATCATCCATAAGCTGTTCAAGAATCTTTACAACATTTCACAAGAATAATCAGAGTCGGAAGCAAAAGAATCAACCAAGTATGCACATATGAATCAAAATACCAACAAGAATACTTGAAACCAAAATATTATAATCTTAAATAATCCAGATCTGAATAAGTCAATATCCTAGGTCATATTGTCCAAATACAAATAATCCAAGTAATCAAGTACAATTGTTCAAAATAAGCTACAAGAAATAATAATAACAAAATCTAGCACTAATATCTTATATCACCAACACCATCTAGTACATGTTCTCCAAAATCTGCAATTTAATAAATTGCAGGAAGAGAAAAAAGAAAATAAACTCCCGTCAATGCAAGTTACGGACCGCTTGTAGTGCAGGATACAAGTACATGGGGAAAATAATAAATATAAAATAACAGCAGGAATAAACAAAACATGGTATAAACATGTCAACAGAATAGAATACTTAACATGAATCAGGCCACCAGAATCATGTAGCATGATATACTAACAGGTACAGGTAATATGTATCAAGTGTCAAGTATCATGCAAGAAGATAAACAGGTAACAGTTGTCAGGTAGCATGTATAGGTAAATAGGTAACAGATAAACAGGTATGCAGGTAACATGTATCAGGCAAGCATGTAACAGGTATTCATGTAACAGGTAATCATGTATCTGGTATTATGTCATGTCAAGTCTTGATTTATTACTATTTAGGTAGCACTTCATGCATCCCATACTACATGGTTGCTACATTCAAACAGTTTCGTTTAGATTTCGTACTGGAGTCCATAGGGCCGTGTACTCAGGGATCAGAAAAACATGACCAGAACCAGGTTCATGAATCAAACAGGTATACGAATCATCCAATTCATGCATCAACAGATTCATGAATGAACAGGTAATAGGTACATGAACCAACAGGCCCATGCAGCAACAGGTAATAGGTACACGAACCAACAGGTCCATGCAGCAATAGGTAATAGGTACACAAACCAACAGGTCCATGCAGCAACAGGTAACAGGTACATGAACCTACAGGTCCATGCAGCAACAGGTTCATGTATCAACATGAATCAAAATGGGAAACACGAGCCCCCTTCTAAGTATACATTTCTATATTTTCCACTACCAGATCTTTCCCTTAACCCCTGCTTGATTATTTTGTTATTATTAGTCAACAGGCATGTATGTGTCACGAAAAGGTCAAGAATAATATAGCATAATCATGTAACAGGTTCAGGTTGCAAGATAAATATGTACAGGAGAAAGGTAACTCATAACAGGATAGAACAACGAAAATTCTAGTTCAGGACAGCAAGACATTATTGCACTAAAACTGGGATTCCCGTTGCTACAAATATGCAAATCTGAATCCGTCAAAAAATTTGGAAAATAGACTCCCGGCTGAAACTAAAAAACATATATAAGTCATATAGTTTTTCACAAAATCAAGTCTCAAAATAGGTTTGAATCCAGAAAACGTATTCAGTCAGAAATCAGTGTTTTGTATTCACAGTCAGGAAAACAACATGAAAACTCATTAATTAAATTCACGAAAAATCTGAGATGTTCCCCTATATGTATAGTAACGAAAAATAAAGTTTCATAATTTTATAATAAAAATAGCGTAGTCAAGTAAAATCAGAAAACAGCAAGATACAGCAGTTTTGTAAATCTGAAATCACAAACACTGCAGTACGGAAATAGCAATATCTCGTAAACCATAAGTTGAAATCCAAATCCACCAAAAGGTTACAAAAATAGATATAGTAGGCTAACTTTCATATTCAGAAATATTTTAGAAACAGCAAGTAAAATTAGGTCGAAAATCAGGTTCTTTATTGAACAGTAGTAAAATTCTGCATGTAAAATCTTTATTTGCGAGCAAGAAAAGGTTTGTAAAACTCCTCAAATAAATCCACCAAAATTCTCGGTAAACCCCAATCAAGTTGAGAAATACTAAGCAAAATTTAAGATCAAAATAATAATTTTAACTCCATAATAAAAATAGGTTACTCTTCAGAATTCATAGAAAACAAAATCTGGAAACCACTCTACACCTCTGTAGTAAAACAGACATAACTCACAAACCGTATATCGAAACTGAGATCCGTTAAAAGGGTTGGAAAATAGACAAAATTCTTTACAGTTCATGTTCATAAAATATTTTCAAATATTGACCTTAATAGGGTCTAAAATACTGATCAAAACTGAAAACCGGCAAAACTGAAAATATCGCGTATGCACAAAATCCACTAGTTCACATAGAACTCATCCAAAACACAACCAAATATGATATAGAGTATACTAAATATCCAAGCAATATGTTATAGGGTATTTCATAAGTCCACAACAAGTCTACCACGAATAACACAAACAAGCACAAGATATCATATGAACAACACACATATATACAACAAGAAGTGGTCAATCCTAGGTTATATCATGCCATGTATGTCGTGTGCCAACTATGGTCAAATCATCAATATAGAGACAATATCAACAAGAGGATTCACACACAAATTATTTCTAGAACCCAACTACACTACATGCGGTATTTAGTACTTGTATTTATAAAGGAATTTAATACAAGTTACTTGCTTGAGAGACGACGACGAGAACGACGATGATCAAGAATAATGGGAACGGATCCTGGGCACGAACATAATTAACAGATCACGAACCAATCACGAACACAAACCAACGAACGGATCACGATGACGATCAAGATCAAGATGATCAAACAACGATCGAGCGGATCGACACGAATAAGATCAAGATCACAATCAAACGGAGACCCATAACAAAGATGAAGATGATGATCAAAATCAAGATAGATGATGATGATGAGATCCAACGGTCAAGATCAACCGATCACTCTCTTGATCAAACAGCACACATCAAAGTGCACAGGGGGGGAGTGGTGGGGCTGATGGCAGATGCCGGTAGGGAAGCTGGTGGCTACGAGAGAAGGCAGGGAAGTGCACAGGGGGTCGGTGCACCGGTGCTGATGGTTGCTGGTTGGCAAAGGAGCAGGGGATGCAGGGAATTGTTGTCACGGCATCGCGATAGGCTGAGGCTGTCGCAGCACTGGATGGCGGTGCGACGCAGCAGACAAGGCGAAGGTGCTGACGTTGTCGACTGGTGCTGTTGACATGCTGTGCCGATGGAGGGCAACAGGACAGGAAGGAGGGGGCGGTGCCGCTGGCGTCGTCTGCTGTTGGCGACGAGGAGAGGGGGGTCGCGGCGGCCTACTGCTACGTCGAAGAGAGTAGCGAAGAGGATGATGGAGGTAAGGCGGTGGAAGGAGGTGGCAGGAGGGCGCGAGGGCTGTCGCTGTGGAGGGGGTGCAGCACAGCGGATCAGGAGAGCAAGAAGGGGATCAGGATGGGTGACGGATGGGTTCGGGAGAGAGAGACGAGGGAGATGGGTTGCGGCTGTTAGGTTTAAGGGATACAGGGTAGAAGGGATATATATAGGGCAGCTATTTAGGGTTGGTGTTAACAGGGTTTAAATGAATTGAAATTGGGTTTGGAGATTTTTAACTCGGTATTGGGTTTAGGTGAAATACTAATGTGTATGGGTTATTATATGAATAGGTATTGGGTTTGGGTTTATTGGGGTATAAAAATCCAATAAGAAAACATAAAATGACCAATAAAACATAATTTATAAAATAATATAATTTACATTACAATATAGACTTTATTTAAAATAACTACAATTATAGTTAGTACATAGAAATTGATTTTTAAATAAACAGTCAAAATTAATAATGATACTAATAGTTAAAAATAAAAATACTACTAATAATAATAATAATAACAACTATAATAATCAGAATATGTGTCAAAGTCATAACAAGATTCGTATTACAATATAAAATTACAGAAAATAGTTACAAATAAATTTATTGGTCGAAAATAGATTTTAATAGAAGATTCAACAATACATTTAAAAAAAAGAATTTGAAAACCGGCAAAATAATTTGCGAAAATTTTAAATATAGAAAATACACGAAAATACGTTTTTATGAAAACATGGGTTACAAAAAGCTATTGAGTGGCTCTACTTCAATTGAAACAAAATCAATGGCTTAAATTCAACATCCCAAAATATATTCTCCCGCTCAAATTTTTTTCCCCCAAAGCTAAATTTTTCCCCTCAAAAACTAAAATCCTCCTCACTTTATTACCATCTCTCTCTATTCCTCTCACCTTTTCAGATTTCTCTCTCTTTAGATTTTTCAGATTTTAGGTTTGAATTTTTTTTGATTTTAAAGATTTTTTATGTTTCTTTTGATTGCTCATGTAGAAAATTTCACTGAGTTCCCTATATAATTTCAAATGCAATGGAAGATTTAAATAGTGAATTTTTATGCTTCTTTTGATTGCTCATGTAAATATTCACTTGGGTAAATTTCATCCTCTAAAGTTACACTGAAAATAGCAAATATCTCCTCAAATGTTAAATATCATTTTGCAGTTGAACTCTATGAGGCCGAATCTCCCGTTGTACTATCAAAGTTCTAAGAAGTTGGATTTTACACCCCCATTTATAATTATTTTTCAACATATGTTGATGGAAACATGGACTTTTATTTACAACTAATTGTTGTCTTCCTATTCAAACTTGAGCTACATAAACTCCATGATGGAAGTTTCAGATTCATGCATCTGAAAGGCTAGAAAGTAAATATATCCAGTATTATACATGAACATTATTATAGTATACATCTCAGAAAGTATATTAATATATGATAAGAGAATACATTGAGAACACCAAAGTTAACCATCAAATATTTTTACCTCCTTGATGTGTTAGACAATATTGTACTGGTGGATTGCCTGATGGTTGGGCTTATGTGTTTTGTATGAATCACTCTATGTACATATTTTTGGGAGTTGGGGTTAATGTTGCCATCTATGTTGTTAGTTTTATCGGCCTGTACCCTTTTTTGTATCTATAACTATATTCTTTGTTTTAATTATATTTGTTGTTAGTTCTATATAGATGTGTTGGCTAGAGCTTTAATGACTCTATCAGTATGATATAATAAAAAAAATTTAGAGATACTTATGTGATTGTTTTACGGCATTCTAATTGTTTTTTTTATTAATTGTCATGGAGTTTCTAGTCCGGTGGTATTGCATATAAATGTTGATACCTATGTGATTTGTTAGTCAAACAAGATTGCATATATTTTACTGTTTACAGGTTTTTTATATGTTGCATCGTTCTAAAGACATGCTATCATATATATATATATATATATATATATATATATATATATATATATATATATATATTGATTTTTTAGTCAAACAAGATTGCATATATTTTACTGTTTATAGGTTTTTTATATGTTGCATCGTTCTAAAGACATGCTATCATATATATATATATATATATATATATATATATATATATATATATATATATATATATATATATACTTTTTAGTCAAACAAGATTGCATATATTTTACTGTTTATAGGTTTTTTATATGTTGCATCGTTCTAAAGACATGCTATCATATATATATATATATATATATATATATATATATATATATATATATATATATATATATATATATATAAATAATTGATGAGATGACATGCATTTGATAGAGAAATCCTAGAAAGAGTTAGTTGCTCATTGTATCACATGTATGCCACATCATCAATTTCTCATTTACTAAATGAGCTGGTAGCTCATATCTCTTTTACATATATATATATATATATATATATATATATATATATATATATATATATATACTAGGTTTGCCGGTTGACATGTGCCTACGGCAGGTCTTCAGAACGGTGCACCTGGTTTGATTATATAAAATTGTTGCCACTAAATTTGGTGTGGGGGCAAACAGATAGTATTTGTGGATCCTTAGGAAAACTGAATAGCAAACCTGTATACATGTTCCGTCGGAGTTTGACGCTGACTCCTGCCGTACACCTGCAAAAATTGCGAGATACCGGGGTTGTTCCCGGCGACGCACCCTCCGACGCTCAAGTCAGTAATCAGGAAAGATTATGAAAGAGCGTGAAAACTGGAAAAAGATTGATTACCTCTCAATGGAGATGGATGGGGGGTATTTATAGGCGCCGCTGGGATCAGATTAGGAATGTAATCCCCCTATGGTTAGATAAGGAATGTAATCCCTAATCCCCAGTGAAGGGATAGATATGAATCAGGACCGTTGATTAGGATTTAACCAGAAACCCTAATTCTATCCCTTCTGGACCAGGTTTGCTGCGGGTTGAAACCCGCACCCAGTTGAGGTGGATCCGTTTGCGGGTAAGTGGGTCTTCGTGGAAGATAACCAGTACCCGCTTCAGACCCGTTGGTAGGTGAAATTACCGTTTTACCCCTAGGCTCCAAGATTCGTGCCCAATTTGGACGGTTCCGATTTAACCCCATTTTTAGCCATATCACGAGCCTCCCACTCCTAAAGACTGTGTTTGATCAGCCTTTGGGGAGCAGTTTAACTGTTTTAATGGCTAGTGGAGTTGTATCGGAGTCCAAATGGAGGGTTTTGAGCCTCGAAGGGGGTAGTGAGGTGATTTTTGAAGCTGTAAGCTGCTCTTGAGCTTCTCCGGACATCCGGCGGTTTTTATCTATTTTTCTGGATTATTTATTTAGTTTTATGATGTGTTAACCAGTCGTTCGGGGGGTCTTATTAACACATTCTAAGTAATAATTGTTCATTCAGGGGCTCAAAAATATTCTCCTGAATTTATAATTATTTTATAGAATTTGTTGCTAATTTTTCCGAATTTTTAGTAATTTTTTCGCAATTGTTAAATAAATAAAATGATTAAAATAAATAAAAACTAATTTTTAATACCGATTTATGGCGTGGCGCGATCTGGGCCCTTGATCAGCGCCGAGCGCGTTTTTCTGGGCGATCAGATGACCTGTGCTCCTCGGCAGATAGTTCCTTCATATACGAGGGTCGGTTCCTCGTCCCTTCGGCTCGGCGGGTCGGCACATGGCTCGGAATCAGCCGAACTACGTGGCGTGATCTTGGACGTCCATCTCAGCGCGTATCCCCAAAAAATGCTTTCTTGTCGTTTAGGGAACGTGGCAAGATCTGAGCCGTCCATCATGACGAGCGCATTTTTTGACAAGATCCGATTGCTGAGGAGGGTCGGCTGATTTTTTATCCATATACGAGGGTCGGTTCCTCGTCCCCTCGGCTCGGCAGATCGGCATGTAGTTCGGAATCAGCCGAACCCCGTGGCGTGATCCTGTACGCCCATCTCGGCGTGTATCCCCAAAAAACGCTATCTTGTCGTTTAGTGAACGTGGCAAGATCTGAGCCGTCCATCATGATGAGCGCATTTTTTGACAAGATCCGACGGCTGAGGAGGGTCGATGGATTTTTTCTCCATATACGAGGGTCGGTTCCTCGTCCCCTCGGCTCGGCAGATCGGCACATGGCTCGGAATCAGCCGAACTACGTGGCGTGATCCCGTACGCCCATCTCAGCGCATATCCCCAAAAAACGCTATCTTGTCGTTTAGTGAACGTGGCAAGATCTGAGCCGTCCATCATGACGAGCACGTTTTTTGACAAGATCCGACGGCTGAGGAGGGTCGACGAATTTTTTCTCCATATACGAGGGTCGGTTCCTCGTTCCCTTGGTTCGGAGGCACGGTGTCGTTAGCCGAGGTATGGAGTTGGCTGTTTTGAAAAATCTTGGCTCCAGAGCATCGCGCCCTCTGGCTCAGTAGCTCGGCTGCTCAGCCAGGCTGTTCGGTAGCTCGGCTAGGCAGACCGGTGGCAGGAGGCTCGAAATGTACACATGGTCGGATCTTGAGCGTCCATCATTGCGTGGATCACGGGGATTGGGTTCAGATCACGAGAAAACGTTATCTTGTCGTTTTGTGGGCGTGGCGCAATCTGAACCGTTCATCGAGTTTCGACACAAATTTTGGAGAGATCCGACGGTGATTTGGCCTCGGAAGAATTTTTCTCCATATATGAGGGTCGGTTCCTCGTCCCCTCGGCTCGGAAGCTTGGTGCTAATAGCCGAGGCATGGAGTTAGACGTTTTGAAGCATCCTGAATTTGAAGCGTCGTCGCCCTCCGGCTCGGCAGCTCGGCTGCTTAGCCAGGCCGTTCGGTAGCTCGGCTGAGAGAACTGGTGGCACGCAGCTCAGAAGGTACACGTGGTCAGATCTGGAGCGTCCATCATTGCGTGAATCACGAGGGCTGGGTTCAGATCACGAGAAAACGTTATTTTGTCGTTTTGTGAGCGTGGCGCAATCTGAACCGTCCGTCGTGTCTTGACACGAGTTTTGGAGAGATCGACGGTGATTTGGCCTCGGAAGGATTTTTCTCCATATATGAGGGTCGGTTCCTCGTCCCCTCGGCTCGGAAGCTCGGTGTTGAAGCGGACTCAGTAGCTCGGCTGCTTAACCAGACTGTTCGGTAGGTCGGCTAGGCGAACTGGTGGCCGAGTCGTGGACTTGAGCACTTTGTGGAGTTTTTGTTGTGAAACCGAAACGTTGCAACTTTCTGCTTTGGCGCTTTGGCTTATTAGCGAGCTTTTAAGTTCCCAAGGAGGCCTAAACGTCGCAATGGGGTTATAAGTTCTTACTCCCCCACCCCCAAGCTCATTTCTCACTTTTCACTCCAAGCTTTCACTTTTACTCTCTGTGCTCTCTGCTAGCGGCAATTTTTGCTCCAAGGCGGTTGCGTTAGCTGTCGCGTGGGCCAGGCAATTTCCGGCGAGCTTATTCCGACCGTGACACTTCAAGGGCACGTCACTTCAAGGTCAGTCTACTTGCCTTAGCTTTTTTATAGAGATGCCAAGGGTAAACTCGGGGAGTGAGGCCTCGTCCTCGGGCGATAGTGGTACCGAGGAGAGGAGGCAGATGGAGATCCGAAGGAAGGGGAAGCAAGTAGCCGAGCCGTCTGTGGCCGAGGTGAGGAAGGAGAAGAAGAAGAGGAGGGTAGTGGCCCAATCTCCTGTGGTCGAGGTGATTGTGGAGAATCCGAGACAAGCCCCTGAGACGGGCCGATACCCTTGTGTACTGTCCGGGCACGCTGGGGTTAGGCAGTACGGGGGCGACCTCATGAAGAAGGCGATCCTCGGTCAGTCGGAAGTTTACGAAGAGAAAACCCAGTTCTGGCTACCGAGGCGGACGAGATTGGGTCGGTGCTATCCGAGAGGGACCTGCTCCGGATCAGAAAAGGGTTCGCCATCCCTCCGGAGTACAAGCTAATTCTCCCTGGCCCAGGGATGTGAGCGAACTCCAAGCTATCGTCGTCGGATATGTGCATGTTCGACTACGACTCTCTGAACGCCGGACTGCGGTTTCCCTTGCACCCCTTCATTCGTCTGGTCCTCGGGTGGTACTGCCTTGCGCCAACCCAATTCATGCCAAACACATGGCGCCATGTGAGCGCCTTCCTGCTGTAGTGCCGCAACGCCGAGGTCGAGCCAGATCTGACGGTCTTCCGAAGCATGTATCGGATAAACCGGATGCACAAGACCGAACATCGATACTACCTGGCGCCGAGGAAAGGCGTTCGGATTATAGAAAACCCGGACTCGATCAAAGGCTGGAAGGAGAAGTTCTTCATATTGAGGGAGCCATCGATGTTGCATGTTCCGAGCCGATGGAAAGTAGAGGTGCCAAAGTTTGCGAGGGCCGATCCGGAATTGACTGCGGCCGAGGAGGAAGTGGCGAGGAAGATCGTGGCCCTCCTGATGTTGAGTTGGAGGGAGATGACCGAGGAGGTGCTATATGGGTCAGGCCTTAGTCCGATCGATCCGAGTATGCTCCTGACATCTCGTATATTTTTTTTCTTTCTAAGTCTTTAGCTCGTTTCACTAACTCTCAATTTGCTTGCTGTCCGATGCAGAGGCACCGAAGATGGATTTTTTGGCCATGATGAACGAGAGGGGTAAGTTCGCCGATGGGAGGAAGAGGAAGAGGCCGAGCACAACTGCTTCGTCAGGCCGGCCCCCCAAGGTTGCTTCGACCATTACTCCGCCTCCCCCGGTTGCTGAGGTCCCCTCGTCAACGGGGGTTATTGTCGAAGAGCCCTCGGCTCCTATCGCTTCTACCCCGGTCGGTGAGGCCTTCGACGTCTCTGCGGCGTTGTCGCTTGAGGCTCCGCCACTGACTACTCAGGCCGAGGTAATCTTGACCGAGCAGCACAAGCAGCTGTTCGTCCCGAACTGGCGGGTCAAAAATCATGATGGGTTCCTCGGGAACTCGCAGATGTCGATGCAGGTCGTCAAACACCTGGCGACCCCGAAAGATCGAGCCACGCTGAAGGTGGGGACGGTCGGCGACGACACCTATGAGGTTGCTCGGTCACTCGTATCGGTAAGTTTCTCTTGAGAATTTCTTTAAGTCTGTCATTCGGCCCTTATCTTGTGCTCACCATTGTTTTGTTTTGGCAGGCCACTTGTCACTTCAACCATGTCCTTGAAGCGTTCACCGAACAGGAGAAGGAGTTGAAGGTCGCCAGTGATAAAGACAGGGCGGACAAGGTGAAGGCGGTTCGGCAGCTCGAAGCAGAGCAGAGGCGAGCCGAGGGATTGGAGGTCCAGGTTGCCAATCTTGTGGCCGACCTGGATCGAGTAAAGGGGCGGCTCACTGAGGAGTCTGCCAAAGCCGCCAAGGCTGCCGAGGAGCTGGCGACGACAGCCAAGGCTCTGGCCGAGGTGAAGGCGGAGAAGGAGGCCTTAGCAACAAATATCAAGGCCGAGGTCAAGGCCGAGGCGAAGAAGTACATGGCCTCGAACATGGAGAAGTCCTACCAGAGGGCGCTCAACCACGTTCAGGACCGCGTCCCCAGCTTCGAGCGGGTCGGCTACAGGCTGTGGCCCAGGTCCGCATCAGACGGCGAGGAGGGGGAAGGCAAAAAGGAGGAAGGTGACGAGGGAGAGGGCGACGGAGACGAGGAGGTGGTCGCCGATGTAGTAGTGACAAACCCCCAGGCCGGGGCGAGAAATGAGGGGCCGTTCGGCGAAGCGCCTGTGGTCGAGCCGATGACGCAGGTGGACCCCTGATCTTCTCGTCGTCTGTTTTCCTTTCAAAAATGTAACGCCTTTTTGCGGACTGGCCACCGCTTCTTCTCTTTATGAATGAAAATTTTATTTCAAATTTGTCCAAGTGTTTGGGTCGGTGTATAGTCTCCCAATTGTGACGTTCTTGTATTTCAGATCCTCGATCATGCCCCCAATACCGTAGCAGCTTGGCGTCGTGCCAAGCTGTTTAAGCAATCTCGCGAGGCTCGACTCGAGGGTGAGATCGAGCTGATTCGAAGAATGTCATTCAACGTAGAGAAGAAGTACAGTGAGCTTCTGGCTGAGGTTCATCACCTACGGATAGTCGAGGAGGAGTTCTCGACGAAGGAGGAGGAGCTAGCCTCGGTGCGGGCCGAGCGAGATGAGCTCACGAGGAAGGTCGAACAGCTGCAGAGGGTCACGGTTGACAAGAGCATCGAGGTGACTAACTTACGTCGTATTATATCTGACAGCGCTGAGTATCCCGGTTCGGCAAAACTCCCTCGATTCAAGATAATGGTTAAGGACGACACTCTGAAGGATAGGATCGTTGAGCTTAAGGAGGAGGTGGCTTGACTGAAGCCTCAGCCTGTGAGGGCTAATGTCCGCAGCACTTCTTGCACTCGCGAGGAGAGAGAACGGGGATCACCTTTTACGAGCTAGCAACTTGTGGCCAAGTTATTGGTCGGACAGCAGCCGATGCACAAAGCGGAGTAGCCGTTAGCTCGAGTGGAGCCTCGGTCGGAGCCACCGTTAGGATTAGTGGCGAAGCGGCTTCGCAGTTCGTCGGCCTAGAGACTAGCTCGGAGATAAAAAGATGGAAACCCCGATTGTCTCTTAATCGGAACGTCCCTGTTCCGAGGAGGCACTGAACCAGTTGCATCGTGCCTTTTACTTCTTGCATCGTCTCCTTGTTGTAATGACATTGCTTATAAATTGTTAAGTCGTTTTTTCGCTGTAACTCTTTGCCTTGTAAATTTATCCCTTTGTTTCAATAAAATCGATGTTGCTTTGCTCTTGTTGTGCTGCAGTTGCGCTACTCGAACCATAAGGACCCCTAGTTATCTTCTTCGAATGTTTTAGCTACGGAAATTTAGTTTTTTGCTCGGAGCATACCGAGGCGACTATGCGCTTCCGAGGTGCGATAGCTCGGACATCAAACTCAGCCCACGTGGCAACATCTAGACGGTCGATCATGATCGTGGTACGTATCACGAGGTGGGAGACACGAGTTCCAAGAAAACACTATCTTGTCGTTTTGTGGACACGTGGCACGATCTGATCCGCTGATCAAGTCCTAGCACGCATTTTGAGATGATCTAACGGTGAAATTTGTTCAGTGGAATTTTTCTCCATATGTGGGGGTCGGTCCCTCGTTCGCTCGGCTCGGGTTATATGGGTTAGCGCAATCGAGCCGAACTCTGGACTCCGAACCACCGTTAGAGTTGCTCGACGGTTGTAGGAGCAGTTCCAAATGGCGACCTACTTCTAGCTCGCTTACGAGCGAACTTGCGAAGTAGGATCGAGCCGAGTGTTGGACTCCGAACCATCGGTAGAGTTGTTCAACGGTTGTGGGAGCAGTTCCGAACGGTGACCTACTTCTAGCTCGCTTACGAGCGAACTTGCGAAGTAGGATCGAGCCGAGTGTTGGACTCCGAACCATCGGTAGAGTTGTTCAACGGTTGTGGGAGCAGTTCCGAACGACGACCTACTTCTAGCTCGCTTACGAGCGAACTTGCGAAGTAGGATCAAGCCGAGTGTTGGATTCCGAACCATCAGTAGAGTTGTTCAACGGTTGTGGGAGCAGTTCCGAACGGCGACCTACTTCTAGCTCGCTTACGAACGAACTTGCGAAGTAGGATCGAGCCGAGTGTTGGACTCCGAACCATCGGTAGAGTTGTTCAACGGTTGTGGGAGCAGTTCCGAACGGCAACCTACTTCTAGCTCGCTTACGAGCGAACTTGCGAAGTAGGATCGAGCCGAGTGTTGGACTCCGAACCATTGGTAGAGTTGTTCAACGGTTGTGGGAGCAGTTCCGAACGGTGACCTACTTCTAGCTCGCTTACGAGCGAACTCGCGAAGTAGGGTCGAGCCGAGTGTTGGACTCCGAACCATCGGTAGAGTGAAGGCAGAGAGATGTAAGCACTTTTTACAAGTAAAATATGAAAAAACTTTCTTTATTGATGACTAATGGCCGGCTGCTTCTAAAGTTGCGAGCCGTTATTACAAGAGAAAAATAAAAGAAAATCATTACAAGTAATAGGAGAGGAACGGTTCGACATCTCGAAATACTTAGAGAGGCGTTGGTGCTCTCTCTTGGTATTTTAAGAGATGGTCGGCATTCCAAGTCCTGGGGATCTCCCTGCCTTCGAGATCTTCTAGTCTGTATGTGCCGGGACGGACTACTTTGGCGATCTTGTAAGGTCCCTCCCAATTTGGGGCCAATTTGCTCTTCTGACCTGGGAATGAGATGGCCAACTTTCTGAGGACCAGGTCCCCTTCTTTGAGGTCCGTGGGGCGGACTCTCTTGTTGTATGCCAACTCGATCCTTTTTCGGTAGCTTTGTTGACGAAGGGCAGCTCTTTCTCGGATCTCATCTATCAGGTCTAGACTTGCTCGGAGCTCTCTGGCTTTTTTCTCTTCTTCATAAGCTATTAGACGAGGAGAGGGTATTCCGACTTCTAGGGGGATGATGGCCTCGTACCCATAGGTGAGATTAAATGGGCTCTCTCCCGTGGGGGTCCGTTTTGTGGTGCGGTAGTTCCACAGCACGTTGGGAAGCTGATCGACCCATAAGCCTTTGGAACACTTATCTAACCTCTTCTTAATACCGGAGAGGATCTGTCGATTAGCATTTTTGGCCTGGCCATTCGACTGGGGATGAGAAACGGAGGAGAACCGGTGTTGGATGGCAAGGTCTTCGCATAGAGCTCGGAAGGCAGCCCCAGTGAACTGTGTTCCGTTGTCTGTTATCAGGACCCTAGGGACGCCGATCGGCAGATCACGCTCTTCCAAAAGAACTGAACAAACTTGTTCTCGGTGATCGTGGCCAAGGGCTCGGCCTCTATCCATTTCGAGAAGTAGTCGATCGCCATGACTAAGAATTTGAACTGTCCGGGAGCTCGTGGAAATGGCCCAAGTAAATCCATCCCCCACATTGCAAAGGGAATCGGACATGATAGAGAAGCGAGTGGAGCTTGTGGGAGGCATCGGATGTCGGAGTACTTCTGACAGGAGCTGCATTGTCGAACGTGCCGTTCGGCGTCTCGTAGGAGAGTGGGCCAGAAATATCCGTAATTCAACACTTTGCGCGCTAGAGCTCTGGACCCCGAATGTGCCCCGCCGATGCCCTCATGAAGTTCTTGCTGGGCGTAGTCGGCTTGCCCGGGGAAGAGGCATCTTAGGTAAGGCCGGCCATCTACCTGTGTGAAGGAGCGTTTATATAGGATACCTCCGATTAGTGTGTAACGCTCAGCTCGGGTTCTCACTCTTCGAGCTTCCTTGGGATCCTTGGGGAGGAGTCCATCCCTTAAGAATTCGACGAGGGATTTCATCCAGTTGTCTTCGAGCAGGACAGGCAGCGACTCCATAGAGTCGGGAGTTTCGTCCTTTATACTTGGCTTCAGAAGGACCTCTATCAAGACGGTCTGCTCGAGACCTTGAAGGGAGGAAGAGGCTAGTTTGGAGAGGGCATCGGCTTGAGCATTCTCTTCCCGGGGTATGCGTTGGATGAAGGCTTCTTCAAACAGTATCATGAGGCTCCTGACCTTGGCTAAGTATTTAACCATCCTGTCATCACGTGCTTCATATTCGCCAAAGATCTGATTCACGACTAGCTGAGAGTCGCTAAAGATCCTAAGGCGTTGCGCCCCTACGTTGCGAGCCATTCCAAGACCGGCTATGAGTGCCTTGTATTCTGCTTCGTTGTTAGAGGCCTTGAAGTTGATACGGAGGGAGTATTGGAGGATGAAATCATCTGGGCCTGCCAGAATGACCCCTGCCCTGCTTCCTTCATTGCAGGAGGATCCGTCCACATAAACCGACCAGACGGGTGGTCCCTTCACTGTTTGGCTGGACTCGGGGATGGTACTTTCAACTATGAATTCTGCTAAGGCTTGAGCCTAACTATGAATTCTGCTAAGGCCTGAGTCTTGATCGCGGTCCGAGGCTGATAAGTTATATCGTGCTGGCTCAGCTCGATAGACCACTTCATAAGGCGACCCGAGGTCTCTGGCTTATGGAGGACCTGCTTCAGCGGTTGGTCGGTTAGAACGACCACCGAATGGGACTGAAAGTACGGGCGAAGCTTTCTCGCGGCCATCACCAGGGCATAAGCCATCTTTTCTATCTTCGGGTAGCGGAGTTCGGCATCCCGAAGTACTTTGCTCACATAGTAAATGGGCTTTTGAGCGCGGTCTTCTTCCCTTACTAAAACGGCACTGAGAGTCTATTCAGAGGCTGCCAGGTAGAGGTAGAGGGGTTTCCCAGGAATTGGTTTGCTGAGGAGAGGAGGATTGACGAGGTAAGCCTTGAGCTGGTCGAAGGACTCCTGTTGCTGTTGTCCCCATTCAAACCTTTAGCCCCCCTGAGGGCCTTGAAGAAGGGGAGGCATTTCTCCTCGGACTTCGAGAGAAAACACCCTATGGCGGCCAAGCAGCCTGTTAACCTCTGAACTTCCTTAACATTCTTGGGAGGGGCCATGTCTAATATGGCCTTGATTTTCTCAGGGTTTGCTTCAATTCCTCGTTGGCTAACCATGAAGCCGAGGAACTTTCCTGACGAGACTCCGAATGCACATTTGTTCGGATTGAGTCGCATGTTGTGCTTTCTCAGAACATCAAACGCCTCTTGGAGGTCGGTTACATGATCGGGACCTCGGATGCTTTTTATAAGCATGTCGTCAACATATACTTCCATATTGCGGCCGATTTGAGCTTGGAAAACCTTGTTGACGAGGCGTTGGTATGTGGCTCCTGCATTCTTCAAACCGAAGGGCATGACCCTGTAGCAATAGAGGCCCTGGTCGGTCACGAATGAGGTCTTCGGGATATCCGGAGGGAACATCCGAATCTGGTTGTAGCCTGAGAAGGCGTCCATGAAACTGAGGAGCTCATGTCCCGAGGTGGCATCAATCAGAGTGTCAATACTTGGAAGAGGAAAGGGATCCTTGGGGCAAGCCTTGTTGAGATCGGTAAAATCGATACAAATTCTCCAGGTCCCATTGGACTTCTTCACCATTACTACATTCGACAACCACTCAGGATAGTTCACCTCTTGTATGAACCGGGCCTTCAAGAGCTTGTCTACCTCCTCTTTTATAGCTAGCTGGCGCTCGGGGGCGAACTTGTGCCTCTTCTGTTGAACCGGTTTGGACCCCGGAACAACGCTGAGGTAGTGGACCAAGAGCTCTTCGGAAATTTCGGGCATGTTTGCAGCTGACCAAGCAAAGAGGTCTCGGTTCCTTCGGATGCACTGTACAATGTCCGAGCATAGGGCGGACGGGAGGGTCTTGTTAACAAAGAACTTTCGAGTTGGCCTGCTCAGAGAAGAGCACTTCCTCCAATTCGTCCACCGGCTCGGACGTCGGTCGGGCAGCATCTTGGGGGATTTCCAGAGTTTCTAAGGAGAGGACTGGACCGAGGGTAGAGGTCATGTAGCACTTGCGGGCTGTTTCCTGATTGCCTTTTACCTCTCCTACTCCGGCCCGAGTTGGAAACTTCATTTTGAGGTGATAGGCGGAGGGGACGGCTTCGAGGGCAGCTAGGCCGGGCCGACCCAATATGACGTTGTAGGCTGCAGGGACATCTATGACCATGAAGTCCATCGGCTCCATTCGGGTGGTAGGAGTTTGGCCAGCGGCTACATCGAGGGTGATCACCCCTTTGATAGTCACTGGTACTCCCGTGAACCCATGGAGCGTGTAGCCGGCGGGCTTGAGTCTATCTCGGGAGAGTTTGAGGCCTTTGAAAGCGGCGAGGAAGAGGATGTTAACGGAGCTGCCATTGTCCACTAGGATCCTCTCCACTTTGAAGTTTGCCATGTGGAGATTGATAACGAGTGCGTCACAATGGGGCGTTCGGACACCCTCAAGGTCTTCATCTGAGAATGTGACGGGCACTCCGAGGCCCTTAGCAGGAGGGTTGGCGCGAACCGAGTTGACTTCTCTTATAAATGCCTTTCGAGAGGAGTTTGAGGAGCCCCCCATTGGGCCCCCATGAATGAGGTGCAGGACACGCTCCTCCTTGAAGTCGGGCCTTTCATTGCGTTCCAGACGCTTATTAGCCGCCCGAGGCAGGGGAGGAAGTTCGGCTCGGTCCTTTCTTATGAACCTGGTCAGCTGCCCCCTCTGGATGAGGACTTCTATCTCATTCTTCAGGGCCCAACAATCACTGGTGTCGTGGCCGTGGTCCCGATGGTAACGGCACCACTTCTCTTTATCCCTTTTCTTGGCAGGGGTGTTCATCCTCAGAGCAGGAGGTATGATCCCTTCCTTCTCAACTTCCATCAGAATGGTAGAGACATTAGTGGTGAGGGGAGTAAACTTCTCGAATCTGGGGGGAGGTTGGCGCTGGCCGACATTATCCTTCTGGAGCTTCTTGGCTCCTTCCTCTTCTGTTCCCTTTCTCTTAAACCCGGAGGAAGACCCCTCCAAGTTGGGGCGGTGCTCGGCTTCTTCGGCCCGAATGTATTTTTCACTTCGGAGGAGGAGGTCAGAGAAGTTCTGTGGGGGCTTCTTGGCGAGAGAGGAGTGGAGGTTGGAATTGAGGACATTGGATTGAAATGCTGCTACAGTGACCGACTGGTCGAGGGATGCTATGGACCTGGCTTCAACTGTGAACCTCTTCACATAGTCCCTCAACTTCTCACCCTTCTTCTGGTGGAGGTACAGTAGCGAGATGCTGGTCTTCTCGGTTCTACGGCTACTTACAAAATGGGTGACGAAGAGGGTCTCGAATTGCTCGAAGGAGAATATTGAGGATGGGGCAAGGCGAGAGTACCATTCTCGAGCTGGGCCCTTGAGAGTTGCGGGGAAGGTTTTACAGAGCAGAGCATCGGAAGCTTGATGGATGAGCATTAGGATCTTGAAGCTCTCGATGTGATCGACGGGGTTAGTCTCCCCGGAGTAGGTCTCAAATTGAGGAGGCTTGAAGCCGATTGGTACAGGTGCATCCATTATGGTTCGGGAAAAAGGAGGTCTGCTAGGACGAAGGGTCCTTCCTCTAAGTTCTTCTTCTCGGTCTAACTGACCCAAGCGCCTCTCCATCTCATGGAGACGGCGGTACACAGTGTCGTCCCTTCGACGGTAATCAGCCGAGCCTCTAGACTCGTCTTCGTACGAGGGAGAGCGGGGGCTACGACAATGGTAGCTCCTGGAGCGGCGAGGACTTTGCACATGCCGGGAGTTGCTTGGAGCTGGAGGAGGAGATGGGGACCGTCGGCGAGGACTTCGGACCGGAGGAGGAAAGGGGATCTTGGGTGCCTTGGTGTTGGGACGGAGATTGAGAGCTTGTAGGACGGTCGCTTGGAACTGCTGGAACTCGGCACGGGTGATGGGTGCCTCATCGTTCCTAGGCTGTTGCCGACCTGCAGGGGAGTGTGGCCTTCTTCTGTAATGCTCGGGGGACTCTCTCCGCCCCCTTCGGGTAGGGGACCTTCTGTATTCTCGGCGGTGAGGAGACCGCTCATCCGGACGGTGTTGGCGGGAGGTTCCCTCTCGGGCCCGCTTTTCATCCAGATGGCGGCGAAGATCCTCATCCTTCTGCCGATTGAGGACGGTGTAGTGGTGATCGGAAGCTCGGGGATGGTGAGAGGCCATAGAGTCCAAAGAGGCGTTATGGATGGAGACGTGGTCCGGATGGAGAGTCTGTTTCTGCGGATTGGGACCTTTGGGAGGCTGTTGGTTCTGAGGAGCAGGCGGGCCCTGTTGGAGTGGGTCCTCCTCCTGAGGAAGAAGTTGTCCCTGCTGTTGAGCGGGTTGAGGGGGAACTTCTTGTTGCTGAAATGGGTTGGGTCCTCGGTTGGACCCTCTGGATCTGACTTTCCTAGGAGGCATGGCTGGAGAAGATCTGTCCAACGGGAAGAGGGGAGGTTGCTATTCGTTAGTTTCCTACAGACGGCGCCAATCTGTTGCCGCTAAATTTGGTGTAGGGGCAAACAGATAGTATTTGTGGATCCTTAGGAAAACTGAATAACAAACCTGTATACCTGTTCCGTCGGAGTTTGACGCCGACTCCTGCCGTACACCTGCAAAAAGTGAGAGACACCGGGGTTGTTCCCGGCGACGCACCCTCCGACGCTCAAGTCAGTAATCAGGGAAGATTATGAAAGAGCGTGAAAACTGGAAAAAGATTGATTACCTCTCAATGGAGATGGATGGGGGGTATTTATAGGCGCCGTTGGGATCAGATTAGGAATGTAATCCCCCTGTGGTTAGATAAGGAATGTAATCCCTAATCTCCAGTGAATGGATAGATATGAATCAGGGCCGTTGATTAGGATTTAACCAGAAACCCTAATTCTATCCCTTCTGGACCGGGTTTGCTGCGGGTTGAAACCCACACCCAGTTGAGGTGGATCCGTTTGCGGGTAAGTGGGTCTTCGGGGAAGATAACCAGTACCCGCTTCAGACCCGTTGGTAGGTGAAATTATCGTTTTACCCCTAGGCTCCAAGATTCGTGCCCAATTTGGACGGTTCCGATTTAACCCCATTTTTAGCCATATCAAAAATAATTTTAGAGGTCTAACAAATTAATTGAAGTAGAAAACATATTATATGAGGAAGCATCATACTAAATTTATGCTCAACCATTGCCTTTTTGATCATTAGCTTGAACTTACCTAAAATGCATATAGTTTGTTAGAAACACTTCATGGAGTTTTTTTAACTTCAACATCACTTTTAGATGCTTGCAATAGTTATGCAAGGACATGATCATATAGGTTTTATATAGCTTACTTTAATCTCATAACCACTATGAGCATGTCTAAATACAATGGTAACGCAAGTGCAGGTGTGAAGGTATCTACAATACTAATAATCTGAACATTTGTTTGTCTGAGACTCGGTTTGAAATTGAAATACCTCTTATTATTATTTCAACCAAAATGTAATACATGAAGTTCTCAAAACTTTAATCCAAGCTAATCATTTCTTTTATCTCCAGTTTGTTTCCCCATTGCACCTTTAAAAAAAAAAAATCAAAATGGATCAATAACTAATTTACTTTAGCTGTATTTCTTGAGTGGAGAGTTTGCACCCTTCATTGATAAACTCCAGTCATCCCAATCCTATATATCCAAACATACACTAAAGTTCTTATATATTATGTTATCCATGGTTTCTAATAACCAGTGAAGGTCTCTTGTAGTAAGGAAATTAATATTGCCTATTTGCCAAGTTATTTTAGGTTGCTGATCAGCTTACCTGTCCTGCTATGGTTTGGAAGCCCAAATTGAGGCCACCAAATAATCTATCTCTCACTTGCGTACACCTTAAATCAAAACCAATAAAAAAAATCATCAAATAAATCACCAAATTAAAACTTTTTAAACCCAAAAATAAAACAATCATACATTTCTTAACTTAGATCTCATGCACACACAAAATTCGAGTCAACAAACAACTGAGTAATTCCATGCACACACAAAATTAAAAATTTGATATGTTTAATGAGATGAAATTAGAGTCACTGCATCGCATGTAGAGGCTCGCGATTCGGTGGAGGGGAGTCGCCGATACGGAGTCTCTTGATATTCACGCTCAATTTGGTGGAGGGGAGTCGCCGATACAGAATCAGCAGCGGATCAGATATCGGCGACGATCTCTTGATTAAGGTTCGACACTGGATTTGGATTTGGATTTGCTTTGAGATTCGCGCTTGAGAGGACGATGGAGGCTTCGCGAATGGAATGGAAGTGAAGGTTTAAGAAAATAGTTTTAGGGATTTGGAGTTAGTGACTTAAAAAACCTAGGGGAGAGAGAAAAATTTGAGCTCTCTGGTTTGGGGAATAGATGGAGCAAATTGATCTGAATATGAGAGAGTGAGAGAGAGAGAGAGAGAGAGAGAGAGAAATAATTAAATAAATAAAGAAGTGTTGGGGGAAGGGGGGATCTGAATTTGAGTTTTGGGAGAAAATGTCTTTTGGGAGCTTAGATCTGGACCATTGATTTTCTTACTATTGAAGGAGAGCCACTTGATAGCTTTTCTTTGTGTTTTATTATTATACTAGATTTGCCCGTGGCCACGTGCCTACAGCACGTCTTCAGAACGACACAACATATGAAAAGTCTTGTAAACAGTAAATCAACAATTTTGTAGTTGAAGTTTGAATATATGACAATAATTAGTTGTAAATAAAAGTCCATGTTTCTATATATATATATATATATATATATAGAGAGAGAGAGAGAGAGAGAGAGAGAGAGAGAGAGAGAGAGAGAGAGAGAGAGATAATTAAATAAATAAATGAGTTATAAGAGGGGGGGGGGGGAGGAATTTGAATTTGAGTTTTGGGGGGAAACTTTTGGGGGGAAAAATATGTTTTGTGAGGTTAGATGTGGGTCTTTGATTTTGGGGGGATTGAAGTGGAGCCACTTGATAGCTTTCTTTGTATTTTATTATACACACACACACACACACACACACACACACACACACACACACACACACACACACACACACACACACACACACACACTAGATTTGTCCGTGGGCACGTGCCTACGGCACATCTTCGAAACGATACATCTTATGAAAGTCTTGTAAACAGTAAAACAACAATTATGTAGCTCAAGTTTGAATAATAAAACAATAATTAGTTGTAAATAAAAGTCCATGTTTCCATTAGTATATGTTGAAAAATAATAATAAATGGAGGTGAAAAATGCAAATTCTTAGAGCTTAGAGTATGGAAAATGATGGAATTTAACTGTTGATGAGATATTTGATATTTTCAATATTACATGAGCAATAGAAAAATGCATAAAAAATCTGAAAATTTACAAACCTGAAATCTGAAAATTAAAATTTCTGTGTAAATAGAGAGAGAATGAGAGAGAGAGATAAATAAATAAATAAATAAATAAATAAGTTGTTTTAGGGGGATTTGAATTTGAGTTTTGGGGGGGAACTTTTGGGCGGGAAAATATGTTTTGTGAGGTTAGATTTGGACCATTGATTTCAACCCTATTGAATGAGAGCCACTTGATAGCTTTCTTTGTATTTTATTATATAGATATATATACTCCGACAGCGAAGTGTGTGTATATATATATATATATATATATATATATATATATATATATATACACACACACTTCGCTGTCGGAGTATATATATATATATATAGGTGGCCCTTCGGTTGAGAACTAATTTGGTGAGAACTCCGTGAGAACTCAAGGAATATACCCCCCATGAAAAATTCGAACCGGCCATCTCGTTCTACACCCCTTAGATAGCATAACATAAAGAAATCACGTAATTTGAAGTTCATTTTCCCATGATTTACAACATCGCAAAATTGTATGGCTGAAAATTCTACTCCATTTGATGGATGAGCAAACGATCTTCAAATTATTTGAATTCTTTATGTTATGCTATCTAAGGCATGTAGAACGAGATGGTCGGTTCGGATTTTTCATGGGGGGTCTACTTCGTGAGTTCTCACGGAGTTCTCACCAAAATTAGTTCTCAACCGAAGGGCTCCCTCTATATATATATATATATATATATACACACACACACACACACACACACTCACAGCGGTGTGCACCGGGGGAGTGCACGGCACAACCGAAGCTGTGTGTGTGTATATATTTATATATATACACACACACAGCTTCGGTTGTGCCGTGCACTCCCCCGGTGCACACCGCTATGTGCACTTACGCTCAGCCGTCAGATCTGCAGCTTCATAGTGATCCTAATCGAAAGGCGCAAAATTGCTCCGCTCTTCTCACTTACAAATGGGGGGCAAATGAGTCTTTTTCCCTACCCACCCTCTTATTCGTTTCAGCGATCCCTTATCCCGCTCGATTCCTCTACCTAAATCAAAAAAAAAACCCTAGTTCAAAATCTGAAATGCTCTTCCCCAAATCGAAACCCCATCGACTCTCTATCTCTATAAGCCTTAATCTCATCGACTCTCTCTCCCTCTCTAAGCCCCCAACGAATCTCCTCTCCAAATCCTCCATTTGGGAACCTGATGAAACCCTAGCTCTGAATCCCCTCACTTTCCCAAATCGAAGCTCGCTCGCTTCAACTTTTCCAGACGTAGCACTAGCTCCCGTCGGTCTCAGGTATAAGATTTTTTCTTGATCTTTCTCTTAATCGAAACCCTAATTTATTTAAGATCATTAGAAATGTAGCTGATTATAATTTATTGAAATTCTTGAAATAATGTATGCGAAGTTAATAGGACAAAAAATTTCGGAGGAAAAATCAGCCCGAACGGGACAGACAGCGTTGCACATCGCGGCGCAATGGCGTTGCAAACAGTGTGCACACATCCATTTCTGGTCACCGACAATCGATGTTAATGTCTGTGTGGTTAATAGGATGTGAAATCTTTGTGGTTGATCGAAACCCTAATTTCAAGAAATTCTTGAAATAATAGAATGTGAAATTTGTTTATCTGTGTTTAGTGGCTAGTTAATGGATTAATACCTACCTATAATTGATTTAGACCTGTCAAATTTTGTGTGTGTTCAGTGGTCAGTTAATAGGATGTGTTTTTTGTGTGTTTATTGGCTTAAACCTGACTCAGATTTTGTAGGATGACATCAAACTAATCTTCCAACCATATCCAAAATCACTATGGTGGTAGATGCATGTCTTCTAGAGGTAGTTCAGGGCAAAGGTTTAGATGTCCCAAATGCTTCGTCGAATGCTAACAAGGGTGAAATATTGTACTTTGGAGAAGAACCCAGGTAAAGCTTACTACAACTGTCCGAATTTTTCTACTGGCTGTGAGTTTTTCTTGTGGTGCGAGAACTATAGAAAGGGGGAAGAGGAGGATAACTCTGCGAAAGTGAGAGATTTGTATGATGAGCTCATGATTTAATCAGTGGCTAGGAGAGAAGAATGTGATGGTGAGAGGAAGAAGGGTTACAGGGATGGACTGTTTCATGGTTGGGTGTTTGGGTTTCTCTATGGGATTTTGGTGTCCATGTTGTTGGTTCTTGTGTTTTTGAAGTAGTTGTGTGGTGATGGTGGGGTGGTGGTGGTGGTGGTTGTGAGGGTGTTTTGTTTCTTTGTAGTGGTGGTAGTGTTTCTATTTTGTATGTTATACTTTGTGGAAATAGAACAATAGTAGACTTGCTTGTATAAGAAATATTTTGTAAATTTTGGTTTTGTAAATATTTCAAGAATTTAATACAAGATGTTTCAGTATGTTTGATGACTCGTAATTAAATTGTGTTGGCTTATTGTACTTTGTTTTTAAAGAGTTTGATGGTTATTTGAGTAGATGTGGAGGATTTGTATACTTTTCGTTACTTTAGAAAGATTCACAAAAAATGCATTATTGTTTGTGTGAAATGGGCATCATGCTGTAGCAGTTTTCAATACATATTGTTATGGAACTTCTGGAACTACAAATATCTGGACAAAAGACAAACAATTATATTTTCTTCTTCTACTGTTCTTTGAATATTTACAAGATCTTACCATCTCTCTATCAATTCTATATCATGTCTGCGAATAATAATCCAGTAGACATTTGGAGCTCTTTTGAACCTTATGTTAAATATTTGTAGAAGCTTCTTTTTGCAAGATTAGTGTAGTTTTCAACTAGTGGCATTGCATTTGAAGTGAGACTGTTGGTTTGCATGAGCTGAAGATCAAATTTTAGGAGTAACTTTATGGATATTGGTGTTTAGTCAAGTTATTTTAAGCTTCCAGCTTGTACAAATATACGTGCAAGAAAATTGTTCATTTTGGGTCACTAAAAATGTAGTCAACACCAGATTCTTATACACTACACTATTTCAATGGACTGTTCAATTTCTAAGTAAGTTTTACAATGCAAATTTTAACAGTAGTCTGTTAGCAACTCATGCACATTTCAGTAATCTGCAGTAGCAGATGTTTGGAGGGCAAATGATGTTTCTCAGGGTGTCTTCATTCTCCAATCTTTATGATGTTAGAAAATGCCGAAATAAACATTTGATTTTAGTAGCGAGAAAAAAATTTCTTCACTGCAACTAGAGAGAAATGTGGTTTCAACTCAAAGGTTGTTGCATTTTGTTATTTGATAGATTTTTGTGAGTTGCAATTATCCTTTTGAGATGCAAACAAAAACGAACATTTCTTTTTCAGTTCCAATTTAAGCTATCTATACCTGCTACTTTTTAGAGTTCCAATTGCCTGGAATCAACATAAACAGAGCTCAAATATGTCTGGAAACAACATAAACAGAGCCTAGAATCGATAGAAACAACATAAACAGAGCTCAGACATGCCTGGAAACATTAACAGAGCTTAAATAGAGCTCGAACATTAACAGAGCTTAGAATGCTCAGAAACTACATAATAATGAGGTCTAAATAAGCCTCTTGTGCATCTCACAAACAGAGAGTAGAATGCTTAGAAACAACATAAACTGAGTTCATTAACCCTGGAAACATTATATAACAGAGTTCAATTAGCCTGGAAACAACCTGAAATAGAGCTCAATATGCTCATATACAAGTAAAATTCAAATATGAAGCTGCTTCATCTGTTGCTGCTGCTGCATGAACTGCTGCTGTCGCATCATCTGATGCTGCTACTTCGTCTGCTGCTGCTACTTCATCTGCTGCTTCCCCTTCACAACAATACCAAGTCCTTCATCTACTACTGCTGCTGCTTCCCCTCCACAAAGTAAAAGCAAAAATTGACTTTAGAGTATGATTTTCATACTATCAGAGAGCATGATTTAGCAACAACTAGAATGCTCAAACTAGAGTCGGCTTAGAAACAACAAAACTACTTCAGTGCATTGTTATGCCAATTTTGAATCAAGCATAAGTGTATTAAATGCATAACATTGAGAAGCACTATGGCTGCATTATTATGTCATGCCTACTGGAGCCCAATTTGTAGCACTCCCACCTCTTCTAGGATCACAACGAAGGGACTGATGTAACCAAAATCAAATATATAACTTGGGAAACAATATAAATAGAGCTTAGAATGCTCAAAAACAACATAAATTGAGCTCAATAACCCTGGAAACAAATGCAAACAGAGTTGAAAATGCTCATAAACAACAATTTCTGAGATCAATAAGCCTGGAAACAACCTAAACAATTGAACATAAAACAAACTGACTGAACAATCAGCCATCATAGAAGCACATAATTAAACTTGACTTGTTAGGTGGGGGAAACACATAATTAAACTTGACCATTTTCACTTTTCATCACGGCCTACAAACACAACAGCGAAAATAAAATACAATGGGAATAAATTTAAAATATAACAGTGAATCAAACACATCGCTCACTTCATTGCATCGGCCGTGTCATCGGAACTTTCTTCAGTGGAGGAATCCACCTCTTGTGCATTGAACGCACTAACCAAATGAACAATAAAGAAAAATATAGTAATTAAGTTCAATATTTAAATTTAAACAAATAATATGAAATTTGATACTTAGTCAAACTATACCCTCAAGCTTCTTTGTGCAAGTTCTCGCATCATGGCTTTGCCCCGCAATCCATAACAATTGCACTTCTTGGTTTTGCTCTTAATTTCTCACGCATTGGATTCAACCTCTTCCCACTTGGTCTTCCCTTTTTTTTACATTGATGAGGCTCTTCAACTGAAACTTGAGACAATACCAAGTCCTTCCCTTGAGGTCTTGTTCGACTACCTTTGGTCACTCCACTACCTTCGGGTGTCATAAGATGAAATCCTTCAATACACTTGAGCATACTATCACGCATGAACACGTAGCCTTCATCGGAAGCTAATCCAATCTCAACTTGTTGTTTTACTAAGTTATTCAACTCACAATAGTGGGACACAAAATTTTTGCAATTGCCTTATTCAATGCCTCCAATATTTGTGAAGGTGTAGCTTCTTCTATTACATCTCAGGACCATCTTCTTAAAATATATTATTTCGGGAGTTCATTACAATTTGAGTACTTAAGAAAAACCAAAAGATGCTTGCAAGGGATGCCAATAAATTCAAACATGAAACATAAACAACTACCAAACTGAGTTCCCATCGCATGAGTAATCATGGTCTCATTTTCTGATTTACCACACAACTACCAAAATTTGGATTTCGAACCCGGCCCGGCTCGG